>KK114745.1:103176-169485 GCA_000611955.2 Stegodyphus mimosarum
TGGGTTCAAACTCGAAATACTGTTCACCAATGGTAAACACTCGGCAATTTATAGATCTTGTTTAATAGGATAGAATAAGCAATATTAGAGCTTTATTGTTCGGAAGAATTTTTTTGTAAGTATATTCTAATGACTTCTATCTTATATTCAAATTCTCACTGAAAAGTTTGTTTCTTTGAGTCCGGAGTATATCACTAATGTTTACTGTGACATTAATGATATCAGACACTTGAGATCTGAAGACTAATAAAAATGCAAGGAATTCCGAATCCAGTTTTAGCTCTGAGGTTAAGAATGCTCTTTCAAAGACCAAGACGTCATGCTATTAAATTTTCATTTGATGAAGAAATGAATGTATATTTATGTAAGATTCCATAATACATTATTCAAGTTAATTTCTTCCATCTTTTTTTCTGATTATTATAACAAATGTCGCTTCTGAGAACTGAAAATTCATATAATTTCCTTTCTGTTTCAATCCATTTCTGCAACTGAAATTCGTTGCTTAAATTTATAAGAAATAGATACATATTTACTTTACAACAAGGAAAATCGTAACTAACGTACCCAAACGGATTTATACGTGAGATTCGAGAGTAGATTTAAAAAGTCATTTTATTCATCAAGATCTCGATTGCTACTAGTGGACTACAGATTAAATAGTGCCATAAAAATACATTTCATTTTAATTAAATACGCAATATGTATTAATTGGTTTGATTAAACCCGTACGACTTTCCGCAGAAAAAGAAAAGTCATATGGCCGACGTGGAGTCATGGTTTCGAAGTGATGAGTCATTTATTTTACAGTAGTTGTCTTTGATTATATATTGTAAACAAAAACAAACATTATTTAGAACAAGTATTAATATCTTACGCGGCACAGTGCCGGATCAATCTACACATCTTATCATAGTTCAGTTAGAGTCTAAGTGTATTTTCCCCCTTCGCGGGAAAAGCGAACAGCAGTTTATCCCTTTAGGGAATGATAAGTTGGAATAGCCGATAAATGTTTATCTGTCAGCTATAAAACGACGCAATATACTTAACTGTAATCGTATCATACACAAATTATCTCAGTAAATAACTTTAATACACCAAGACAAAACGAAAACCGAAACATTATTATAAATCGATCTCGGCATCCCTATATTTGCCTAACTTAGCTTTCCAGAAAGTAAAAACTATTATATATAAAGAGCGAATGAGGGGCAGTAAAAGTGCATATGTTTAGCCATTGCTACATAGCTTTTAATAAATACTGATTACCCTAGAAAATTTTGCTGCGTCTAGCAATATTCTTATTTGCCAAAACGATGAAATAAAGCAATGTATAAAGTAACAGATTTTGCTCTCCTTAAAGTAAGCCAAGAATATTTTATTCTATACTTCGCTTCTTGGTCTTACCATTTCCGAAGAAATTTTTACGTAACTTGGAAACTTGGATGCGGCTGGCCAGTGTTAATAAAAATATAAATAATAACTATTATTATTAAGTTATAAATTCACAATATTTAAACTAAACTCAAAATTTTAGAACTTTAGAAACGCTTTAGATGGAAGAAGGAAACAATTATTTTGATTTCATGGAAAACAAATTTTGGTACTTGCATACTGAAACAGTCACCTTCGAGCAGTTTCCAGACTTTTTTTTACAAAAGAAAAAGAATGCCTTAAAATTCAAAAAATGTATTATGTAAATATTATTATGCACGTATTTAAAGGTTTAATTCAGTATTTATTCTGAGATTATTCAATGAACTTATTTACAAGCGAATAAAAAGTGGAACGTAAAATTCAGCAAAACTAACTCATACGAAAATGGTGATGTTACAACTAACAAACGTTTATGCGTATGTTTTCCATAGCGTAACGAATTCTGACCTATTTAACAACTTCTACTAAAGTGATTGCGCTAATGTGCACATATCTAGATTTGAATCCAGGAATTAATAGTGTCGAGTATGTAAGACTGCTAAGTACAAACTACTATGAAACTACTAAATGAACTAGATTAAAATCTCAGTGAAAGGCTGGCTGCATAGTTTCGTGCTTTTTTACAAATGTGACGTGAATACAAAAATATTTTTCTTAGAAATTCCTCCACGAAACCAACCTTACGCAAATAGCACTCAAATGCATTGTCTTAATTATATAATTCACCACCATTTCATTCCCGGCATACAAACATGTTTCGCAACCTTCTGCTCACAAAATAATTTTAAATATGGAATTTCTCGTCGGTACAAGCAGCCGAATGGCTACTACCGGTAAATGCTGGTAATTCGACCCTAGGCACAATGGCTGGTTGTATGTTTGCTTTTCGGCGTTTTAACCATGTGTAAAACCACTATCGTACTTTCTTGCTACCCACAGCTGCGAGTCTAAATGAAGCATCTGCGGAAATCTTCACTTCCAGACTAATCCAATAGACTGACTTTGCAAAGACCTTTTCTTTGACCAAAATCTACGTTAGGCAAAGATGCAAGCAAAAGATTTTCCCCAGCCTTTTAAAATGTCCCGAGTACGTATGTGCAACAGATCGTGGAGCGCAGCTCTTTCGGCTAGAAATCTCTCCTTCAAACTAGCGCTAGGAGACCTGACTCAGAAACGTTTCATACAGAGTCGTGCGTCGCTATGTGCTATAATTCGTTAACGTGAATGTGAACCAGTTTCTCTTAGAAAGGTCCTTCTCTACAGTATCGCTTTCCATAGCCAGATAAACTTAACCAGCTTCACCATATTCAAGTAACCTAACCTAACCCAATTTCCTAGGTGCTAAATAGAATAAGCTTATAAGGTGTGAAAAGGCTCAAACGTTTTACCAGATGTAACAGATAAGAATCTATGTTTAAAACAATCTGATGTGTACAGCATATGACTTCCTTGTACGGAATACTAAATCATACGCATTTTTTCTTGACACTCTGTCGCTAGGTTCACGTAACAGCGCTACATCTCATTCATTTTATAACTCAGAATGCACAAAAAATTATAGCATCTGGAGAATTATCTAGGCGTTGCCACACGTTCTATACAAATATTATGATAAATCTGAAACGATGTATAAAAGAAATTAAACAAATAACGGCAACCAAAAAAAAAAAAAAAAAGAAAAAAAAAAAAAGGAAGTTTTTCACAGACGATTCAGTATTTTTCATTCAATTAATTCAGTTCTCACTTCGTCACAAGGCAAAAATACATAAAACCTCAAAATATCTATATTCAAAATTACGAAGTAAACCTTAAAGACTTATTTCCTCGAATAAATTCCAGAATGGATTAGGCATGATTTAATTAGCAATAATAAAAGAAATTGTTATCTTTGTGGTTGCGAACCTTAGTTTCTCAAGGTTGGCAGCAAATCCACTACTCTCCTAAGTTTCAAGTGTAAACAAATATGGCTGCCTTGAGAAAAATGATTAGGTTTAGCCGCATATAAGCAACTTTTAAATTGTTGATAATTCTACAAATCTCGCATGCAGATTTACTAAAGACATAAAAACCTTAACGGGAAGATAAGAACAACATAATTAGATCCTTCTTAAAGCAAAAAATGCACAATTTTCCAACATATAAGAATAAAAAGCTGAGCTCACTGACCCGAATAACAAAATGGTTATATATATATACATAAATTTATATACCTTTGGTGCTGCCAATTGCAACCAAAATAGGAGGTGCACATATACATGTTATAAGTCCTGTATACAAAATTTCAAAGTTCTGAGGCTACTCGTTTTTGAGTTATACGGGATGCATGAATACATATATACATACGTACGTATATACACACAGACGTCACGAAAAAGAACTCTTCAGAATCTATTTTAAATCAGTTTTATAATTTTTTGGGGGAGAAAGAGTCCTTTATTCTGTCCTTACGTTCAGATATCACGTAAAAACATCGTTAAATTGTATTCGATAGCAGTTAAAATTGATATTTTCGTTGGACTATGATACCCGAAATTTTTCGCAATTACAATACTTCCTTTTTACTTCATATAAGGAAGCGAAAAAGGATTTTGGTGCTGAGATTTGATATTCTTTATTTTTAAATACTTACGACATTAAATGCAGCAAATGATGGTGTTTGTTTAAGCATAATATTCAAAACTCGAAAGATTAAAAACTGCATTTCTTGCCCCTCTGCAACCCATATTTTGTATAAAGACAGTTTACCTTCTACGAGTAATTTTTAAGGAAACTTTTAAATTCTAACCCTAAAAAGCAAAAATTTATTAAAATTTACCGATTTCTATATTTTTGCACATTTAAGGAAAGTTACTTCTGCGCTATTTTTACGTAATAATAACCTAAATTTGAAAAAATTTGAATAACTGCATGATATACATAGAACAGTGATATCAAACTGGCGGGCCGCATGAGGTCGCGAATTAATTGGCATTATTATGACATGAGTTTGAAGGAAACGTTTCTAATTTTAATTGACTGGATACAAGTTCGTATCGAGAGGTAGGAGGTTCGAGTCCCGGCGAAGGCATTGCTAACTTTTCATGTCTCTACAGTGGCGCCCAAACTAAAAAAGGTGATGGATGATAATTCTCCACCTCCAGGATTTGGCGATTGGGTCCCCTAATCCCGAGTCTTCCTTTAAAAGGGAGAGTATATAAGGTATTTCTTCCATCTTCCTAGCATGCCTTCATGATGTAATGGTTAGCACACTCGGCGCGTCTTTGAGAGGTCCGAGGCTCGAGTTCCGTTAAGGACATTGCTCATTTTTCACGACTCTTGCTTCAAAAACTCCTAATGTCTTTACAAGTAACTCTTCGGAAAATATAGAAATGGTGCTAATTCATATAGAATATCATTTAAATCTTATTTGAAGATACAAATTTGATTAACTTTTGTTAGTTCCTTGTGAAAAGATAAATATCTTCAATTAGAAATTTTTCCAATAAGAATACTCTCTTTGAGTGCATTTACAAGATAACAATTTGTTTTTCTCCGTAGTTGAAAACTAACAAGTCTACGAAAAGAACCAGACTACCGATAAGTAATATTATTTTTCTGTGTGTGTTATAGAAAATATATCAAGTAGAAGAAAAACAATAAGTTGTCATAATTATTCTCAAGTTTTGTCCCTCTTGGGAAGCTTCCGTATATTTATTGGTACTTTAAATTAAATGTAAGTTATTTAGTTGTTACTGCAGTTTATTAAAATTATTTGAATAAATGTCGATTTGGAAATTTTAGTATTTAGCTATAAATGCGTTTGAATTACAAATTTTAAGCAACAGAAATTTCTTGCAGATGCACACTTTTAGATTTCAATCAGCGATATGTATAAATTTGAATTTTTTTCTTAGTGTTATTTTTGCATAATATTTTGACAAATTTCTAATAAAATAATTTTTAATTTTAAACATTTCTCTGTAGTCAAGGAATTTTGCTTTATTGAAAAAAAAAACTCTTTCTTTTTTTTCTTTACTATCTGCGGCTGCGGCTTCTGAGCTACTTTTTAAATTTAGCCCTCTTGAAATCTGAGTTTCATAACACAGATACAAACCATCATTAGCCAAATATACTGATGAAAAATTAAATCCCATCATCAACAAGAAATAAGTGTTGAGCATCTAACCAAGTAGTGATCATTTCAAAGACTAGTTGCGTCAAGAGAATTCTTTTGTAGACCATTCTCTAAGGTAGATTCAGTAGCACTTTTATTTTCACTAAAATTCAGTTGAGCACTCCACGGAACCAGGTAGTGCTACTAATAATAAAAGAATCCAGAATCTAACTACACCTATTAAGCAAAGCATTTTAACATAATTTTAAGTACTTTATTATACTCGGAAGTCTAGAAATTATCTCGTAGATGGCATTTAGCATGGAAGACATCCATTTTAAGCATTTTTTACTAATGAATTAATTTTCTCTATCGTTTGCAGCATTAAAAAGTTAAGTTAGAACTTTAAAATAACCCTTTAAGTTTCATGAAAGAATTGTGTAAGAGAATCAAGTTCTTCTATCAAAATTTAAATAAAAATTATCGGTATTAATATGTAAACATGTTCCTTGCTTTTCCTTTTCTTTCTTTAAATATGCAAAAATATTCTTTAATCTCCAAACAACAGTACAATTTTGTCAGTTACCCCATTCTTTCGACAGAATTCAGAATTCGATCGGAATCTGACATTTAACATATTGCGACGACTTACTTTCACCATGGAAACTAATACTATATTTAGATGCTCTTTGTGAAATGCTGCTGTCGTAAGATCGTATAGAGATCATGTATCGCGTAGTTGCTGCTAATAAGAGTAATAAAAGAGACTATAAGAAATTATTAATAAAAGCAAATATTTACAAAATTGCTTACAAAATTATTAATAAGGAAACATCTGTTTTCCTATTATTAATGGAATATTTGTAAGGGATAATAGTTCGATTTACTCAACATTTGAATCATTATGGACTGTTGCATGCACACGATGTGTGAAAATACTTCTTATTTAAGACAGCTAGCTTACTGTTGCTCTTCCCAAAATAAAGATATCAGAAATACTTCATCTGGAAATCTACTCCTAGAAATGTAATTTACACAGACAAGGCAGGGGCAAAGCATTTATTTCGAAAAACTTATACTTTAATTAACAACATATACTTCTTTATGTAAATTATAGATATATCTCACCTGTTATGATCTGACTATTTTAACTAATATTAGTTTCTTAAATACATTTTTCCAATTGCACATTTTTATAGACTGCAATACATCTTCACTTTGTCTTCAACAAATAAAATATTTCAACACTTTCGAACTTGATGTTTCTGAGACAAAACTTATTAAAATTAATATTTTCATACTTGATTCGAATTTCTTTGAAGAAGTATTTAAACTACTTTCAAATGGTGGAAAGATTTTGCTTACTTTCTGAATAACTTGAAGTTCTTGTTAATTTCAAACTATGGAGATGATTTTCGAGACACAGAAGATTCTACGAGGAATGCGAAAAACTTTGCCTAGTTTGTATTATTTTTTCATAGCAAAGTGCATCAGAACCATCTGTCGAAGGGAGTGAAGGTATTTGTCAAAGACTTGTTAAGAGAAACTGGCTACATATGCCAAATAATAGCATTCCATAGTCTCAAGTCATTTAACCATCCCTACAATGAACTTCACTTTTGGTTCATTGAGTTGGCCATTGCCACATTCAACTGAACAGTTTGGATTATTAGTTCAAAACAAAGCGCTGTAGAATAGACTACTAAACGTTACTAAATGAGTTGGTTTTTGAAGCTGAGAACCTTTTTGAAAACTGTTGCGGGAGACTTCAGATAGATAGTCTATAAGAAAGATGGAATTTAGATATCAGCGAAATAAGAATTTTAGGTAGGTAATAAATATTTTACCGTCTAACAGAGAGTCTGCATTTTTGTCTGAGCAATTTAATCTTAACGATTTTGATCTCCTGTAGCTTTAAGTCAAATATTTAGTCTATTTTACTAAAGCCCTAAACTCTTGCTTTTGCAGATTAATGATCTAATTCATTATGACCTTTTCCAAACTTCTTAAACAAAGGCATCCTTCTTAGTTTAATGCGCTTTGTCGTAAACAATTAATAAAAACCATGCAAATCACTTTTGACTGATTGAGCTAACCATCACCGTTATAAGCTGCAATCTTAATTCCACCAGTAATTACGCGAATTCTTAGTTGGCTGATTGAATAAAGCAAAGTATGCGAGAACCCTACTTAAGAGGAGGAAAGCCAATGCCTTCGTAATGAATTTCTAAGGGAAACTGAGCCGCATTTACGTTATACAATAAGCGTTTTTAAAAGAAAATTTTAGCTTATCACAGAAGTTTGTATTTGAAATGCAGCAGAATATCATCAATCATAATATACTTTTACCATATGCTTAACAACATCTAATTGCTTTAAGACAAATTTATTGAGTTTTGATATCTGGTTCCATGTAACATTTGAATTACTTACATAAGCCATTATCAACTGTAAAGAAATCGTACATGGATTTTGTGACTTTCAAAAGGATGTATGCCATTTACTTTTTCATTAGTAATGTAGGATTTCATACTATTAACAGTTTACTTTCAACACTTCTAATGTAAATTTCTTCCATTAAAATAAGAATTTCTTAATCTTAACTATTTCTCATATTATAAATATGAGTCTCATCTTATAATATATAGTAAATATTTAAAAACAATAATTAGCGAAATAACATAAAGTTATAAACAATAATATTTGCTACGCGGAGTATAATTTTATTTGAAATCTTTAATTATACTTTACAGAAAGAAAAAAATTCAAACAATGCATACAAAAGTGACAAATGGAGGCGTAAAATTTCTTGAATGCTTCTTTCATAATATAAATAAGCAGCATGATGTTTGCTTCAGTTGATTTGACTACCACTACTAGTTGATTTGTAACAGTTATGATTTGTATTTACTAAACTGAGCATCTGTTGTTTGCGCCAAATCCAAGGGTCGTTCTGTATGGCGTTATGTATTATCTTTAAGGAAGCCGTCCTATTCTGTAGTGCATTTTATTGTTAAATTATTCAAGTTGTCTCAGAAATGTAACTACTAACGCATTTCTTTATTAATTTGATGAAATGTTTCAAAGCTTTAAGTCTATAATCTAGCCATCGTTTACACTATACTGATAGTATTGAAAATGAATTAAAACTTAAATATTAAGGTCAACAGGATCTTCAAATTTACTTGCTATTTGAATTAGAGTACTAATCATTTTCTTCGACTCACTTAAACTGAAACTCATTTCAGTTTACTAAAGTAGATGGCGCCACGAAACATAAAATTGACCTAAAAGCGTTCGCTAAGATTTCTCCCTCTACGATGCTTGTATATTATTCAATCTCTTTCCCCCTATTGGGAATACACTGTACAATAAAATTCCAGTCCAACTTTTGAGCAATGGTTTAATTCGACAATGCGAGAAGAAGTATCTTTGTTCCCCATTATTGGCGACTGATTTTAAGAGTGGCAACTAAACTGAACTGGAATGGGAAAACAGTTGTTCTAATTCCTTGTTTACACTACTATTATTTAAAATATTATCATTTTTCAGGACTATTCTGTTTTCATGTAGAAACGTATACAGTCTTTCCAGATTTCGTCATATGTTTGTCATAACGGAGTATTCATCAGCTTCCGAAACGAGGGATTATTAATTCTCACAGCTGGCAGTATGTTAGAAGAACTTTAATTTACCTTTCAGTCTATAAGTCTACTTAGTGGTTGAATGGCCATTATTAGTTCGACCTGAACTTGAATCCTGGCGAACGTACTAGCTTTCAGCTGATATGCAATAAAAATTTCGAGCGAGTTATCTCCTCGGAAGTTCTTAAAGCCCTCGCATACTTTATTTTATTCATTTAAACAAAATGTCGAATTTTAGTACTATACCAATTATTAAAATCTCTCAAGCACTTCTTAAAGACGATACCATTTCTCTTGAACCATACATAGAAGATTAATTCAAACGACAAATATTCGAAATTTCATTTTATTTCCCTAATTTCCATTTAAGACAGGTGCCCACCAGCGGCCGAGCGGTAAAGACGCTGAACACTGGTAGTTCGGTCCGAGGTTCGAATCCCGCGAACGGGCTGGCTGCATGGGTGTTTTCGTGGTTTTCCCCATGTGTAACGTGTATACGAGCCAGTTTCCCTTAGAAAGTCCTCCACGAAGGCATTCCTCCCCTTAGGCAGATAGCCCTCGTGTGCTTTGCCATAATTGAATAACCTAACCTAACCTAACCTAACCTAACCATTTAAGGTAGAAAATGAATTAAAAATTACATATTTGAGAAACCTGAAGAACTGGTACGCATTATACGGTTTCACGAATTCAGAGGAAATGGTTTTCGATTATTTCAAACTTTTGATCTGCCCTTGATAATATTCTCATTTAATAACTTCTACGAAGTATGTTTGATGTAGCATCCGGAACTTTGGACTAATTATCACTGCCATTGAACATCATCTTTCCAACATCCTTACTATCTTCCTTGCCAATGAGTGACAAGAGAGATAGCAATGAACGTGAGTATATTATAAATTAAGATTATATATTAAGTTTCGATTATATATCAAGTATAGTCATTTATTATATCATGTCTTACTTCAGTATATGTTTTGCATTATTTGGTAGACAATTTATAGGATCTAAAGCCGTACATAGATCTCTCATTAAGAAAGTTATTTGTTAGGTTACTTGAATAAGGTAAAGCACATGAGGGCTATCTGCCTAGAGTGAGGTAAGTCATCGTGGAGGACTTTCAAAGAGAAACTGGTTCATATTTACTTTAAACATGAGGAAACCACAAATACTAACCATGCAGCCAACCTGTTAGCTCGGACTCAGATCAAACTACGAATATTCAGGGTGTTAACTTCTCAGGCAAATGTGGGGTTCCTCAAATTAAACAAATGGTACCAGCTTCTTTCGTATACGTCATTTTTGGTTAATGAAGAATTTCACATAAATGTCCTGCTTTCAGATAATCAGGAAAACCTGTAAATAAAACTGGCATCAAAGAGTATTTTTTTAACTGTATTTTAAAACAAAGCCATTTTTTAGAGAGATAAAGTGGCAAATTTGTAAATGTACTTCATTAAAAATAGATTCACCCTTAAATGCATAAAATACTTTAAAATTTACGATCCAAATTCAACAAGTTTAAAATATTTTTTTAATACATATTTTTTTTAAGTCGCAAATACGTCGGGAGGACCATCTGCAATTTCAAGTGCAAATAGAAGCTTAAAGAGATTCTGTTAATCTTCCTCAAACGGATCATCAACAAGGAGTAAATGATCTTCAGAATTCAACAAGATTGCTTTACCACTCCACAGTTCAAGACAATAGAAACTATTGTAGAGGGTAATAGACAAGCAGCAATATGAACGTCTGTAGTCCATGGCTCTGTATGAATGACGAGATTATATTCCAAATGAAACAAGATCTCTAGATAAACAATTCCCACATCAGTGCTTCACTATTAATAGACATGGTTATTCTTTAGAACCGATTCCTAAAAATACACGTAAAAATGTACATTGCAACACTCAATATCCAAATGGTATCCAAATTAAAAGCCAGTTTTTTACTAATTCAATTAAGCTGAACGCGATGAAGACTTAAATTATTTTTTTTAATTTTTAAAAAAGCAGAGAAAAATTTGTGCAATGTTTATATTTTAACCGCGGAATATAAACTAAACTAACTTTAGAAGCATTAGTTTTTCTGCAGTTTCCTGTATTAAATAGTTTTTCTGCGTAAATAATGTAAGTGTAATATTTCTTGATTTAATTTTGTAAAGCAGAATTTTACACCAGTTTAGTTGAGATACTCGCTGAAAAAATTTGATGTGAAATTTGAAACCCAGGTGTTCTGTCAAATTAAATTAGCAACTAAATTTAAATTAGGGACTTGAATTAAAAATTAACTCAAGGACTGTAATTATTTTTATGGCTCTTTTCCGTTGTAATGCAGCACGCTCCAAACAATTTTCTGCAGGAGTATATGCGCGCCAGCTAAATTGGAGGTATATTCTTAGAATAGAATTTTTGTTTACAGATAACATATTGTCATTTATAAGTTTTTAAAGTGTCATTCCATTTGTTTTTAATTTGAAATAAATATGTAGGCAAAGACATTCATTTTTCATGTGTGTGCGTTTAGCAAAACTTTTATGGCTGTTAAAAGAAGCTGATAAAAAGCATGTTTTCTGACAGAGAGAAAGAAGTTTACGTGCATATACTTTTATAGAAAAATGTTTTGTGCGTGTTTTCTTACAACGAAAAAAGATAACATTTGTTGCATTATGATCTATAAACTATATAAAAAACTTCATCATCAATGACAGAAATAAGACATTTTGTTTTTAGTGCAATTTATATAGAACACCTGAAAACTAACTGTGCACTTTGAATGAGCATTTATAAAAGGTGATGGGAGTGGTGTCCGTAAACGTCCAGCAGATCTGTTTCCGAGATATTTCTCATGCAAACAATTATTGCAGTTATTTCATTAAGTACGCTTGGAGAATCACGGAATAGTGCTAATTTTGAATTTAATTTTAGAAAAACTATGTTTAAATACTTCTTTTGAGAACTTCCATCACTTTATATCTGACAAAAATTGACAGTTTATGGCAGATCAAAGAAACATACAGAATAGCAGTCGCCCATACGATATAGTGGTTAGGGGAGCCTACTACGGTACCAAAAGGCCCGCCTTCGAATCCCGGAGAAGACATGGATGTTTGTAAATGTATAATGTCGGTGCGGCATGGCGGCAATTGCAGCGAACCGAAAGTCTTCTCGTGTGTATTGGTGGTAGAGGAGAGGGATGGGAGACCCCCGGTTGCCCCCTCCTGGGTGCTCTTTCTCAAAATTGGGGATGAAAAATAGAAGCCCAACCTCTCTTCGGAGTATGCTCTGGCAACCATTGTTCCCCGTGATAAAGAACGTGACAACAACAACAGCATAATAGCAGGATTAGAAAGAACTCCATTTATTTTTCCATTATCCCATTTAACTCATCATTATTACCATCAATCACAGTAAAGGTATCGTCAACGTAGGGAACCACACGAGGAAACTAAAAATTTCAAATAATTCGGATTTCTAATAACGGATACAAATATCAACAAGGATAGGACTGAAAGGGTTTCCCATGGCTATTTCCTGAGTCTGGTTGTAACTCTTATTTTGGAAAAAAAAATGTGCTCATTTCAGGCAAAGTTGAGTAAGCTAAATTAACTTCGATTCATGAGAAATGAAATTCTTGGGATCTCGTTTCTAAATATTTAAGCGCACCCTTCCGCTGGGAATAACGATTTTACATCAAAAGAACCTACGATAAAAGGCTTAGGAGAAATACTTTACAAACTCTATCGAATTTTTATGCTGTAAGCGTTATTAATTAATAAAACGAACATCATGAAAATAAATATTTAGCTAACGGGTACGATTTACTGCCTAAATTTCGTATAACAGAATGAAATGGAATACCACATTTATGAATTTTGGGTAGAACGTATATTCTGACACAATTCGAAAAAAAATAGATAAGCATTTTTTGTGAGTGAGTCGAAAAGATTTGTGAAGATTTAATTACAAATTTTAATTTTGAGAAGTCCGAAGGTGAAAGATCTTTAAGGTTTATATTATATGGGCCTTCCATTAAGAGTTTAGCAACATCATCGGTACAAATGTTTTTATCCATGACGATTGTCTGGTCAGCTTTGTCAGCCTTTGAAATGATAATATCTAGATCAGAATGAATTTCGCGCAATGCAGCTTTTTCTCTTGCATTTAAATTAGGCTTCAAACGTTTACTGTTAAATTTCACGTAAAAGACGCCTAATCGTTTCTTTCTGTGTGTCTGACACTTCACTGAATTTCAAAGATTTTTTAATGGGAGCTAGAATCTGTGGTATTGAAGGTTTTGAGATTTGTGAGAAATTAAAATTATATTTCAGAATTCTCTTTTGTTTCTCAGATAAACTATTATTAGAAACTTGATTTGTGTTGAGAATAGGAAGGGTTCTTGAAATATTTAACTTAGAATAAAATAAGTTTTGAAAATTAGGTGAAAGCATCTTTTTATATCAGTTTTTATATCGGAACATTCTCAGTTCTAGGCCAGGACTTTTATTCAATGCCAGCGAATTTCGAACTCGAATTTGGAGGCTGAAGATGAAGCTTATATAGTTCAAATTGAATTCTACATAACTGCTGATCTGTGTCTCTTATGATGGGTTGAAGAAAGCTTACTTTGCAATTTAGGAGACTTTTTTAAACTCGACTGGAATGTTTTTAATCTGAATGAAACTGAAGGTATTTTTTTACTTAAAAGTTAAGCTGATTAGTAATAATGAATAGTAAAATGTGAAGGTGATTTAGAAATTTCTGTTGTTTCACGCATAATTTTGTGAAACGATTAATGGTTGAAGGCAAAGAAAAAAAAATGAAGAACTACAATCGGAATTTCTTTAATTAACTAATTGTAAAACTAAAAACTTAGATCGAAGAAAATTTTAAAAAGTCTGAAAGTTTTTAGATTTTAACTTTCGACCAAAAGGGTTTGTTAAGGCTTAACGAAACCCATACGACGAAATTTTAATCCAAGACGGTGGTCGCACGGAAAAATATGCTGTGACAAAATGGCGAGCACAGCACATGGAAAAGAGTAGCAAAAAAATAAGCTTATTTGAAGCTAGTCAAATCTGAGTTCAAATAACACGTCGAATACAGATTATTGGAGGTGTTAGGGCAACGAGAATCAACATAACATTCAGAGTTGCTATATTTAAACTTTCCAAACTAGTCTTGGAAATTCATTAATATTAGGCGTTGTCTTATATAAATTACACCTTCATTATTCGGCGTGTTATTTCAACTTTGATATTATACTTATGTTTAAGAACTTCTAAAGGTCTTTCCATATTAACTGCGCACTTATAGACAGTTTTAGATATTTGAGATTCTTTTAAATATTAGAAAACAGTTTTGATTTTTGATAGATATTCGAACTGATATAATAATTTATTATTGCGTCGTGTTTTCTTTCACTTATAATACAAAGTGGGGAGTACAGCGGAGTGAAATTCCACTAGTTATCACTCTCAAAACAGTAAATAAAAGTGACTAGGCTGGTAAATTAAAAAAAAGTAATGGAAATGAACTTGTCATCCAAAAGAGATAATAAAATATATAGAACTCTCCTATCAAATATTTAAAAGAAATTCTTGTATAGATTTTTTATGTAAAATGCAGCTTAAAACAAAATGTTTTAGAAATATTTTAGGATCCGTAACCTAATAATGAGATACTCACATGTTTTGATGTATTTCGTACGTGTGAAGGGTTGTTTCAATACACTATGAAGCATTTCATAGTCGATGTAACTGTGCATCAAATAACTTTAGAATATAATTCAAAAATATAATCTCATATTGCAACAACTGTGCCTCATATTTAAGGGATGATTTCTTAAATATGCGAAATAGTATATCTTTAAAAACGAGATCCTAAGATTTTATATATTGGCATACCACAGAAACAGGAAATCAAGAAGTACGATTTATTCAATATTACGGAATGTTCAAAGGTTTTACAATACTATGAACTAATGCTAAAATAAGTTAAAAAACATATAATAGTATTTTAATTGCTATGCATTCGAAGCAGTATTTCTGACTAAAATGCATTCAGAAACCTTAGTATTATACAACTGATTTCTTTTTGTACATCTATCTTGTATGTTTTTATTTGAAGGCTTTTCCCTTTAATGAATTATGAACGCCTTTTCATTTCTTGGTTTTGCTTTGCCTTTCTTTAGTACTATTTACATTAATTGAACTCTTACCTTTTTTTTATTTTGCTGAAATGCTCTTCGATTTAAGTATATTGTTTCTGTGGCTCCTTCGTCTTTTTTCACTTCTGGATTTTCTACTCTTTTGATTTCACTTAACAAGACTAATTTCAATAAAATATTGCTTCTGCTTAGCCATCGTTTAATTGTTTAGCTTTACGTTAAGAACAGGAAACTTTTCTGATTCAGTGAACTCAGATCCCCTTAATAAAAACTTCACTCTTTTAATCTCAAAGATAGGCTCAGTTCTTAGTTATCTGTAATTTCTTAACTTGGTAGGTTTAATGCGTCTATTCGATAACTTCCATTAGAAAAAAAAACGTTTAGTCATACGAAATCTTAAATTTTCAGCTTTCGAGGCACTGCCGTAAACAATATAAACTTATTTTGGGTTAATTCTGCAACTATTCTGTACCCAGAAGTATCATTTGATAATGCGTCTTAATTCCAACTGTTTTGTCATGATCAAGACGTCATCCCATTACCTTGTCATATTTATCATATTCAAAATTTGGCTACATTCTTGTGCTTTGATTTTAAGGCTTAAAGCGTCTTCAAACTGATTCAGTAATGAGTACAAAAGATCTCGAATGAAAGGTGACCACCCATATTATTCTTAAATTTACTTGAGAGAAATCAGCAACAGCTTTTAGAATTTCTGTCTTCGTTAGCAGAATCTCCTTCCAGCCATAATTTTCAGTTTGGTGACAAATTACTCTCTTGAGCTGGAGTAAGGTCCGTATTACGATCATGAGTTCCATAACTTTACCTTTGACTTTGCAAGTAAAAATTTGCATTACACTTCTTGGACACCTTGTTTATTACAGGTGAGCACGAGCAATTCGACCGAGACTCAGATTCCGGTGAAATTTACGTGCAAAATAAATGCCATCTAGTTTCTGCTCATCCACGAAGACATCTCTGCTCTTAAACAGCCAGCTAATAATCCAACAGTCAGTCATCCAAATAACCTTATTCCTTCCATAGTCTCTGCACTCACAAATTTTTCTTTTGCCCTGAAATCGCATAATTTTTTTTATTCCCGTTTAAATAGCTCCTCGATCTTAAAAATTATTTTTCAAGCATAAAATATTCTTCCTGCAGGTGTTTTAAAAAAAGGGCTACAAAACTGTCTCATTATACCTTTTATAATGCATTCTCCAACGCTTTACCTTAATTATTTTATATAAAATTGTTAGATATTTTAAATATAACATTAGTTTGATTTAATGTTATTCATCACAATAGCATAGTGTTTAGACACAAAAGCGACTAAAGGTTATTTAGTTATTCTTAAATTTATATACTAACTGAATTTTTCCTTCCTTGTTGATGTAAGGGAAGTACGGTAATCACGAAAACTTTCGGTTATCAGATTTCAACGGAAAATCCATTTTCACTATGTTTTGCGTGACGCCTGTACATACCAACAGAGTACACGAGTCCTTATTTCAAAGCGGATTGTAAAATGGATTTAAAATGTACTTTTTCGTGAAGTGTACATATGCACGTATATCTCTCGCATAACTCAAAAATAATTAGCCAGCTATAGAACGTTGAAATTCTGTATATGAAACTGTTATAATATCTAGTTGTTCACATTCATTTTTTAGTCCAATCAGCAGTACCAAAAGTAATTAATTATATATATATATATATATATATATATAAAAAACTCGGCGGCACAAACAACCCATAGAGAGCCATGGGTGCTTGTGCATCTTTGCCTAAATAAGTAGTCAGCCTATCGCAGGACATTATATATATATATACACACCTCCCTTAATTTAAAATCCTTATCCGGCTTTTATTATCGCAATCTTTGGTCGTAGTCATATACTTCCAATCACGAAAGGGTTTTAAATGACGAAAATATTCATGTTGTTACACAAAATCAAAATAGTAATTTTAGATAAATAGCGAAATGAAACTTTCATTACAGTTTCTCAGTTCCTATAGCTATATTTGAAAAAGGTTTATGCTCGCTATAAAAAAGTAAAGTTTGATTCCACTGCGACAAAAATTGACCGGCACATTTTCAAAATTTTCAGTTTTTGATGTTAAAAATTTCTGTTATTTTCAAGTTGCCTTAAGGAATCGATCAGATAAGTCAGAATGATTCAAAGCAATAAGTTTAAATGAAGTGGAGCAAAAAATTTAATAAGCTCTACAAGGAAATTACGCGATATCCAGATCAGATTTTTATCACTAAATATTTGAGAAGTTTCTCGTTGCCCATCACCGTTGCCATTTGAAAGTTTACCTATTCGTTCGTGTCACTGCATGAGGAAAAACCACGAAAACTTTCATATAGAGAACACGACCGCTAATATTTGAACACAAATCAAATTTTAAGTATTCAGCAAGTAATAACTTGATCACTGGTGGGCTCCTTTCAAGGAGACGAAGAAAAATATATTTG
The DNA here is from genome assembly GCA_000611955.2 of Stegodyphus mimosarum. Lineage (NCBI taxonomy): Eukaryota > Metazoa > Arthropoda > Arachnida > Araneae > Eresidae > Stegodyphus > Stegodyphus mimosarum. Next base: position 120,998 of record KK114745.1, read on the forward strand.
TAATATGCTTTCTCTTTTACAGTATCTATTGTAAATTATTTTAAACATACTGTTCCTTAATTTCCCCCTTTTTTATCTTAATTATTCAGTAGTGGTTGAATAGACAAGATAGCTAAGTAGCTAGTTGATTGTAGCTGGCTCCTGGATCGATTGCTGGAAAACAGGCGAGCATGCGTTATCATGGCTTATCCTGAATACGATGTGAATAGGATACAGGTTTTTCACAGAAAGGCATTCTTGTTAGGTTGGTTTGGTTATTTATTTATGGCTAAGCACTCAGGAGGATGAATGCCTTCGTGGAGTACTACTCCACGAAGTATGTATACACGTCACAGGGGGGAAACTATGAAAAGGCCCACGCAGCCAGCGAGTTCGTCGGAATTCGAACCTTGGACAGAATTATGTTCAATGACTTTACCGCTCAGCCGTTAATGGGTCGGTAATCCTCTTCACCCATTTATGCCTAACGGCGGATAAATCTTGCGGCCTTTGCCACAGTAAATTAACCAGTGATCTCTTAGCTTTATCTTTAGTTGATTTATCTCCTTTAGTTTAAATTTTAAACTATTATTTAAGAATCTCAGTAACCCAGACTCTGCCGTGTAGTTTAATTAATGTTTGTAACTATCATGTTTTTATTTCAGTGAAAACATTGACAATGTTTTATTTTCAAAATATGAATAACTTCTATAAATAACCGATTATGTATCTCACAGAGCGATTCAGTAATAAGATACGTAGCTTTATGCGCCAGTGGACACAATCGTATCAAATAAAATTAAATAAAATCGTAACTTATTAAAATGTGTCGAATAGTCGAAGAGCCAAAACTAAGTTTGTCGATGGCAGGAACAGTTAAAAATGCCTTTTATATTTAGTAATGGAACAAAATTTTAAATAGCTGTATGAAGAGTAATTAAAATAAGAGCAAATTCATACAAAGGTGTTACCAATCTCAATTAATTTTTGTGTTTTTTGCCGTTCTATATCTTTTTTAACCGAAAATTTTTATTTCATTTTAACTTCGACAATTTTTAACAATGTCTGGATAAATCTAAACGCAACTACAGTACCTTTTGGCACGCTTCAGAAGCATTTAATGCAGAAAGTTTACCATAACACAGCTGTTTCCAAAGCAATGAAACTGAATTATTGGCTTAATTTGTTAGAAGCAATAAATGAAAGAAATATTCATGATCAAATGTTTTCAGCTTTTCCAAGTCCTTCTAAACATTACTGAAACTATTTAATGTAATTAATGTACTATTTAATGTATTTAATGAAACTAATGTATTTAATGTACATTTCAAGAAAACATGAATATCTTACAATAACACAAGAAACATCAGCAATCCATTAACCCGGCTTATGTATATACGATTAAGTAGACTCCAGCCGCAGCAGAAATTGTTAGAGGAACTATGAACTGGTCATAGTTCTTGGAAAAATCAGAATTTTGGCCGTAATCACCTCGCCGAATACGATATAAGTGATATCCACATATGAAGCCGTTAATTACACATCCAGCTCCTAAAGATTTGATGAACAAAGGTTGCAAAAGTCTAAATATCCTGTGGAATTCAGTCATTGTCTTCAGGTAGAGGACTAAGTAGGACTGCCAAAAACGCTTTTTGTTTATGTAATCTGAAAAAAAATTCATTTCAGTTTTGATTATTCAAGAAATCTACAGAAATCGCTGAACTGAGAATTAAGAAATTTGAGAAAAATAACAGAACATGAATGTGTTAGCATTAGATACATTGCTCCATGTTGCAGCAAATACAATCCCAAACATCTACAATGCTGTTGAAAGTAAGAGTATTAAAATTTCAGTTGTCTCTTAAATCATGTCAATACCTTTTTTTCATAAGTGTAAAAATGCATTAATGAAGCCATAAACATTAAAATATAGAATCATAAAATTCAGTTACTTCGTTAAATTGCCACAATAAAGGCAAAATATAACTTTCTTTTTTGCCCTTAACTTTACTCGTTTCACAAAGTTTTGAGACACGTAATTCTCTAGAAATTCCATTTACAAAAGCATCATGGTTGTTATATGTTTTGAACCAAACAAGTGGTTAAAAGATGAGAAGGAAGGAAGGGTAGTTCAAAGAGAATTCTATTTTCAGCAGTTGAATAGGCTGGCTGCTGGCTGCTTCGTCTTTTTCGCTACTTATGGCCAAATATATTCCAATTTTCCTTTGAAACATCTCTGCGAATATATTCTATATATACAGACGATGCGTCTGTTATAATGAAGTAACCGATTCTCTAGTTTTACTAATTCTTATTGCATGAAGAATAATTAGAAAATGCATCTGCGAAGCATTCGTGGATGATTACATGCGGCATTCGAATAAAATAATATTTCCAGGAAGAACGCTTTATTTCCGTTAGCACGGTATTGTTTACTTTTAGATCTCAAATTCTCCGTTGTAACGCAATAAGATTTCTCTACTGCAGTTATTTTCAACTGTTATCAACATTGCCATATACAACAGTAACCACTCGAATCAAATCCACACACCGTACGGTGTGAGAGAACTTTTGATTTTATTTCCGCTGATGTATATACCTTATATTACGCTATTTTTTCCCAATGGGGGAGGCACTTGCGTATAGCGCCATTGGCCACTGCAAAGGCCAGAAGTGCTGGCAATTTTATTCTGGAGGCATCTAATAGGCGGCCACCGCTACCATCCTATGAAGAGACAGGCAATTTTACGTCCATGCCTTCTCTGGGATTCGAACCCGGCCCTTTATAGTCAAGCTCCTCCTAACCACTCCTTATATTACACTATAATTCTTGTGTCTGAACAAAATCCCCTGCAAATATTACACCTGATAAAAGTCTTGCAAACCGATTAGAATTCTGTGCTAGTTTTATTTTTAATGGATTTAAAAGAAATGCTAGATTTACTGCTAATTTTGGTATAATTAACTATTTCTCATAAAGAAATAAATTTGTATTTAATATATTTGCGCAGTTCATATACTTATGAAACAATGCTTATCGAACATGTTTTTATTAATGGATTACTTTGTTCTCACTCAATTTGTATTAGGTATTTTTAATTATAAGCTTAAATTTGTTTCCCCGAGCTTTGAATCCCATGAATGGGCTGGCTGCATGGGCGTTTTCCTCATGTGTAACATGTATACGAGTCAGTTTCTCTTATGAAGTCATCTATAAAGGCATACGAGCCCTTTGTTCATGCAGACAGTCCTCGTGTGCTTTGCCATAATCAGATAAACCAAACCAAATTTTCTAAAATCTAGAAAAATTAGATTAGGGCCCTTAAATATGGCAAAGCACACGAAGACTAATAGACATCTAAACAAAAATCTAGAAATGTAAATCTAAATAAAAGTATTCATTAATATTCATAGTGATACTTTACCAGCAAGTCGATTAGTGAAGATATCATTTACACTGAGAAAAACTAGTTAGTTTTTTTTTTTTAATCTAGGAATTTAGCGCTCAATATTCCACTTGTGTTCTTTTGATTTCAAAATATCCAACCTTCTAAACCCCTAAATTAGAGAAGAGCGTTAAGAGACTGAATTAAGAAAAATTATAGGTTAGGTTATTCAATTATGGCAAAACACACGAGGGCTATCTGCCTAATGGGAGGGATGCCTTCGTGGAGGACATTCTAAGGGAAACTGGCTCGTATACACGTTACACATGAGGAAAACCACGAAAACGCCCATGCAGCCAGACCGTTCGCGGGATTCGAACCTCGGACCGAACTACCAGTGTTCAGCGTCTTTACCGCTCGGCCGCTGGTGGGCCCAGAAAAATTATAATAGATGTGAGCTTATAAGCGTTCCAGATAGTATCTGTATATATTTCTAATTAATTTCCTTGCTTTCTTTTAATCAGATCGAAAAAAATCATAAAGATTGAGAGGTGCCCTTCTTTATTGAGGCCAATAATTTGAATAACGTGACTTTGCCCATGCAAAAGAAAAAAGGATTCTAGTTTGGAACGTTTTAAAAAAGAAAAATAAGATTAATGAGGGTGTGGGAGTGTCTGCAGCAGTAATAATGACGCTGTTATTTAGAACTGTTCTTTGAAACGCTTGCCAATGGCCGAGCAGTATAGTCGCTGAACACTATTAGTTCTCCTCGGGCTCAAATACTGCCGAACGGTCCGGCTACATGGGCGTCTAAATGGTTTTTCCTATGTGCAACATAGACAAGTGTTAGTTTACCCTAAGAAAGGCATCCCTTTCCTTAGGCAGATAATAGGCGTCACATGCTTTGCCGTTATAAAAGAACCAAACTCTTATGAAACCAATTAATTATAGCTCTGTTGGAAATAAAAAATACTTTAAGTTTTGAGAAAAGTGGTAATAAAAATTTGCAATAATGATAGAACGAAGATTTTTAAAAATTTTTTTCCCTTCTATCCGGATGGCAGATACATTCTAACTAACTGCTTTTAAATATTCCCCTGATATCCTACATATCCAGTCCAGTAGCATGTAGCTAATAACACACTTTCATAGATTAATAATTTCATAGATTAATAATCCATTTAAATGACATCCTATCTATATGTATGTATGTATATAGAAGAAAGTTTGTTTGACCTCTAACATTGCATTCACTACCTTAGCTACCGTTACCAAACTTTCTACAATTCTTTTCTGGGTTCTGGAAAAGGTCGACGTCCTCTTTTTTCCAAAAAAAAAAAAAGATCAGAGTTTTCAATTAATATCAGAGATATTAACTGAAAACTCGGGAAAACTATAATTTTCGCCCTCATTTTTTTGAGTGGCAACAGTCTCGCAAGCTGGAGATGAAAATCTGTTTTTTGAAAAGTTTTTGCCACTGCTCGCTTTCAAATCCTAAGTTTGTTAATAAAAATTTTTAAGTTTTACGATGAAATAACACAGAATTGCCAAACATTAAATGCATTATTTCCGATATCATAAATTCGCGGGAAGCCATTTCGACTATTCCCATCTTCGTACGATTTTAATCAGCCGAAATATTAATTAAAAACTTTAAAAGCGTTAATTTTCGCACTCATTTTTTCGAGTGGCAACAGTCTCGCGCATTGGAGATTAAAAATGCTTTATTTCGAAAAGTGTTGCCACTGCTCGCTTTCAAATCGTAGAATCTGTTAATCAAAAATTTGTAAATTTTACAAAATCTATACATATAAAAAGAATGCCTGTTCGTGTCTTTACTGGAGTTAGAGATTTCTGAACAATTATGATCAATTTTTTTTGCCACATTTAATCGACTCAAATTGAATATAGGTGAAATATTGGATGGACCGTTTACGACAGTTTGATTTCAAAGACGAAAATCATTAAAAAGTGCTGCCATTGTTGCGAAGGCAGAATTAGTTTATCGTCTATCAAAAATTTTTTATGTGGGTTCCATATTGCAGCAGTCTGAAAAATGTATCACTATGAATCGTATTTTTTGCATCCTTATTAGAGAAGCATTACAGCAGTATCGGTCTTACTGTTGTTAAATACATTACTCTCAATCTAACTTAATTGGCATCGGGTACTTCCGCTAGTAGAGTATAATTCTAAGATGGTTTACGACCTAGTGGACCTAGTGGAACACTAACAAAAATAAAACATTTCTTACTTGGGGGGAGAAGGGTTGAATATTAAATTACTCTTACTTTGTGCGAAAGGAAATTATAAAACCCGCAACACTCTTAAAACCACGGTAATGATTAAAAAAAGCAGATTCGAAGAGTTATTAAGAATAAAAGTAAAATATTACTCCTCTTAATTTATTTAGTATACAAAAATTATTTGGAAGTGCACTTTTAGTGTATTAATTATATTTTATGTATAAAAATTACTATGGTTGTAATAATTATTTGAGAGCAAATCAAAATACCGACTTCATATAAAGTACTTATTGAAGTTAGAATTAGTTAATTATTTATGAATAAAAATAGTTTTACAAAATTAACAAATGCGAAGAGTGGCACCTATGATTGAAAAAATATCTAAACTCCACATATTACATCAAAAACATACCGAAAAAACATTTTTCTATTGACACTTCTTTACATGTTTCTGTAATCTGACCACCTATTAAAACATCATTCAGTATGAGAACAAATTATTTGTTGTTTATACTCAAAATAAGTTTAACTTTGAATGCAATAACTTGAAAAGGTTTTTCAGTTTCAGTATTATGAATTAAGGAATCCTAATATTTCCATTTGGATGAGTAATATACTTACTTTGAGACACGTGTAAACTTGCGTCAGTTGTAATTTCCTGCTCAAAATATTTGTATGCAGAGTGCTTGGAAATTTCTGCCTAAAATTTAAAAGCAAGTACAGGGGACTGAAATGAAAAGATAATGCAATGGAATGCGAGGGCCTAAATGTAGCGTTGAGGTGGTACAGGGCGCTGTTGAATGGGAAATGAAAGCTTTGTTGGCGGCTTGAATTGTTATTCTCCGTGAGGCTTTTGGCTGATATGCAGAGTTACCCGAACATGGATGGGCATGCATTTTATGTGTAGCGCCGGCAGATGGAAACTGAGCAGCTGCTCATATCTGGTGCATGAAAATAGTTCATTGTAGTTCTTTGCAGTAGCTGCTCCGTTTTAGCCGAAGTCCATAGATACAATTCCTTTATAAAATCTATTCGGTTTCCTGTGGCTACCTTTACATTTTTGCCAGTATTTTCAGAGAGCCCGGTATGTATGAAATAATTTAAGAATTTATTGAGACTTTGTACCTGACAATCGATTCATATAGAGCTTTATGCAATAGTGGCAACATGAACACATTTTGTTTTTGATATAGATACTACTAAACGGGTACAAAAAACGTGCTTTTAATCGAAACGTTACACTGGTACCTTCTACCGTTTTAAAATTTGAAAAAAGGGCAGCGGAGAGGAAACTTGCGTGCGATAGAAGCAGATAAGAGAGTGCGATGTTTCTCAGATGAAAACACGGTTCGGAATGATTTAGGTTAGGTTGAGCTTCATTCTGACTGGCTAATTTTAAATTTCATTTGGCAAATTTGAAATAGTGAGAAACCTTACGTAAGTATCTGTGTCATGAACGATACATAAGAATCATTGTGAGGAGCGTTAATTTTGAACCGATGTGTGTTTCTACTGAATGTTTTGCTCTTTGAAACGGGAAGTTGTTTCTTTTTCCTCTAAAGGCGAATGAAGCCATTTTTTCATTTAAAATTAAACCCGAGCAAGGATGTCATGTGCCAATTATTAAAGCTTTCGAATAGACGTATATCCATTTTTGCCTGTATGGGTACTGTTCCAGTCATTTATAAGGCTATGAATGGTTTTAACAATATTTGCGATAGTTGCTCAGTCAAAACACAGCCGCGATAAAAATTTGCAGTCAGTAACGATTGTTTACATAAAGACTTCCTTGAAGGGCTTTGAATTCTAATTTTCCGTTTTGCAATGCTAATGCTTTAAATTTGATTTACACGCGTGACCTGCGAGAATTTTTAATATTTTTAAATAACCGCATTAAATTGTAACACATTAAAAATAAGTGCAGAATAAAATAAATTCAGTTTAAAGTGTGGTAACGTAAGAATTATGGTTAACGATATACAGAATTAAATTAGTTGCTGCACTTTGAAATATTTGTATTAGAAGAAAATTTTACACATGTGGCAACAAATTTATACTGTAGCAAGCGTTCAGAATTGCTTCTACTGCTGACGTGGGCTTCCGGCATGTTATAGGTGACAAAACGATTTTACTCAGCTCCATTCCAGTTTTGAAGGAAATTCCTCCGGTGTGAGGAGTAATGGCCTTCCATCCCTCCTTCTCCATCACCAAACCTCTCGACAGCCTTTCGGCTCGGCGTGTGCATTTTAAGTTGCCCCTGCTGCAAAGCCATTGTATTCTTAAAAACATCTCAGAGACTCCAAGCGGGCCATAAGGATACTTCAGTTAGCAAAGCTACCCACCATGAGACGTGGATATTACACAGTATTAAGAGAAACAAATTGCAGTTAATTAAACGAACCTCCTCCAGTAAGAAGGAATACAGTATTTTTTCCAAGAAAGTGATGCTATGGATATGGTGGAATTATGAAGTTTATATATTGCATATTGTTTCTACCTGATCACATAATCAATTTAGAAAAAACTGTTCACACATAGCAGTTTCAAGACGGTGCAAAGCGTCCAGAACTGACCAATTTACAAAGTTTTGTACTTCATCCCGATAATGCTCGGTTTGCATTTCAATGAAGAATTTTCGTCAAAGACTAAGTGCAGCTGGGATATTTTAAATCATTCCTTATATTAGCCTAACTTTGTCTTATTGGATTTTTATTTACTTAATTCAACTCTTTCGATGGCCAGAATTCATTTTTCTTTCATTCTCTGTTCAGTAATATCTTGACATCTTCCTTACAGATAAATCTAAAGACTTCATAGAGATTGGAATTATCTAGCTGCTAAGAGATTTCGAAATGTCATGTGGTGGTTATGTTATTCAATGAACTTTTCCTGGGTTGTGTTATAAATATTTACCATAAAAAATACTTCAGAACTTTTCCAGTCATTCAGTACTTAAGCATTTATCTACACATTACTATCATAAAATATATAAAATAACTATAATTATTTTAAACACTCATTTAACGACTTCATGAAATCTATAAATATTTAGATTTTAAATATAATTCGAAACAGAAAACAGATAAAGTACCTTATCCATTTTAGCAAAACATACAGTTTTCTATGAAAAAGCTAAATGCGCCAAGGTACTACTCGCATATATGATTAAATTTCAAGCGGATTCATATCGAGTAGTTGAATTAAAATAAATACAAGACAGGTACTTGCCAAGGGAGAGGTACGCTCATGATGGGCTAAGGAATCCTGGTTCATATTCACACTACATACGGGAAAAGCCACAATCACCCCATGCAACAGATTGTTTGGAATGAAAACATAACACAAGCTGAATGCTTTTCCAATTGATATTAAGATTTCGGAAATGAAGCATATAAATACTAATGGAGTATTAATATTGCATATTCGATTATATAAATTTGTATAAATGTGATAATGCATCGGATGCCTAGAGATCATTACCTTGTCAAGGAATTTCTAAATGAAATTGGTTCATACTCGCTTTAGCAATAGATGTAAGCAGGATAACGACTATGCAGATAGGCTAAAGGAAACTTTACGTCGCCCAAATCCAGACTGAAAAACCATTGCCTAGAAACACAGCCACACGTCCACTGGGAGTTCTTTAGTGAAATACGATAAAAGTTTCGAAAACGGAGACAGCTTTTTAAACATGATATTAATTAGAGGACTATGCTAGCAGGAAGAGCGACTTCATCGAACATTTGCGTAAGTTATGCAACGAAATCTTATCTGTGCTACATAACACTAAGAATACGACGGTCTAACAAGTGGAAGATAAGTTAACCAACGAAGAAACGAAATCGCTGAGCTACAACGGCTTTAGTCACTAACCTAGTAATAATTTTAAAAATATGCAAATTAACCATTTCAGTTGAAACCAACGTTATTTACTTCCCCAAAATGGTAAATATTTTAAACAGTTTAAATGGATTTTCCCTGCTTCACCGAAGTAAACGTGTGTCGAAAGGCGTACTTTCACGAAATGAAGAAAAGGTTCATTTTTTTCAAAAACAATTTGAGCTATGAGTCGATTTGGCCACTTCCCCGACTAGCAAAAGCAAAATTTGCTCCAAATTCGAAATGCAAAATTGCGTGATGTTCAAATGAGAACACATAAATAAAGCAATGTTACCCGAAAATCTCGCAACTTTAAACACAACCATAAATTTACTTCCGATCCCACCTTCTTGACAATTACGAGAAAATAGATCATACGTGAATCAGAATATCGAAAGTTCCTGCTATTTAAATATTAAAGATTACAGAAAATGCGGTTGATGTTAAAGAAAGGAACTCAATTCTTCCTAAAAATATAGCCAAAGCTCAGTTTTAATGTTGATACCAAAAGCGTTCAATAACATTTTACTGTTCGTGATGTTTACGAAAAAAGAAATGTTAGCATTAAAAATTGAGACACCAAAATTAAGTTTTTTTTTTAGTAACACTTAACAAAAGGGGCAGCATGTTTAATGTGAAATCATACTCTTAATTTTTAAAGGACTGTTTCAAATGGATAAAATGAGTGTGAGTAGTTTAAAATTTGATCCTGCTCGAAAATTGGAAGGAATTTAATACTTTGCATTTCATTAAATACAAATTACCGGCTTGTTTTTATGTTTAAATTCAAATTAATCATTCTATTGTTCCACATTTTTAATTTAAGTTTTTTTTCCGTTTAGTAGTGAAGCTCAATTGTAATAATGATATTCATAGCTTGAATTCTTAAGCGAACAAGGAATTTTGGCGCTATTAGGAATGGACTGGCCTATTTGTGCAATGCTTAAAATATATCACACTAAAAGATAGGTTTGGTGATCAGATTCTTCTGCCATTTTTTAACCGCTTACCTAACTTCGTACACCGATAAGCGGTCCGAGCTTTAAGTTCATTTATTGGTTAAACAAATTTGTATACAATAACTACAAAGTTTCCATGAATTTATTGTTTCTTGAAATTCAAGTAAATGTACATAAATATCAGCAAAATTCTTCATAACAGTTATCACTTGCCCCAAAACGAAGTCCTTCATAATGTGAGAAAATACAGACCAGTCAAAGCCAAAGTCGTTATGAAGATTACACTAAGGGTTCTGTCTACTCGCTCTCCATCTGGATCGACATCATCCCAAAAAATATACAGAAGAATACTCCCATAGATTCCACCTCCTATAAATCCAACTCCAATTGCTTTGTAGGATAAAGGCAACATAAATCGCATTGTTCTGGAGGTTTTGGTCATTGTAAAGCAGATATAAAAGGCACCAAGGATTGGATTAAAGGCCTACGTCGAGTCTAGAAAATAAAGTATGCAAACGTTATTTTCATATAGTTTCCCTTTTAATAAAAAGTACTTTAGTTCACATTTTGTGTGTTAATCCACATGAATAAATTAAATGCGAAATTTATGTACACAGATTAAGAAATTTTCCATGTAGTAGTTTGAAAACCCAAAAACACCTCCATTTTTTTTCAAAATGGTTCCAGAGAGATAAAGTTTCCTTCTCATAGTCACAGAAGTAATAGCTGGAGAACTGAAGTTTACTAAATGAACGAACAAATACGACCGCGAGCTTCTTCGCAAAACAGTAATAAAGTTTTTACAAAAATTTAAGGGTTTTTTTAAGTAGCAAGGCAATATTTCAAAACAATTACACGAAAACGCAATTGCACCCAAAATGTTCGCATAATAAAGTTGAACTTTGTATTTAAAAATAATGAACATTAGTAACCGCATTTAGTTTAAAAACATTTGAAGATAATACTTCAAACGACGTGGCATAACAATGTACTAAGTATAGAAATCCAATGACAGTTTCTAGTAAATTTTAGGATGGGGAAAGATGAAATTTATGCTCCAAGATTATACAGATGAAAAAATTCCAGAACTTACGAAATAGCTGTATGAAACTAAATTCTTGAAACAGCTTTCTCTGAAATTTAGATTCAATCAACCCAGAATATTATGCATTAACAGATAGTCGTTACCTTCAAGCCGATCTAAAAATGCCCTCCACGGATGTTAGAATATATTCGATAAGCTACATATAAACATTTTTTTCATTTCGAAACCAGAAGCTTATCAGCAATCGAAGAGTAAAAACCGCAGAACACTGGTAGTTCGAGCTGGTTTCAAATGACGAATGAGATGTCTGAATGGGGTTTTAGTTTGGTTTGGTTTATGCTATTACAGCAAAGCCTCGAGGGCTAAGGGAACGGATGCCTGCGTGGAGAACGTTTTAATGGAAACTGGCTCGTATACCGATTACACATGAAGAAAAGCACGAAAACGCCAATGCAGCCAGCCCGTTCGCGGGACTCGAACCTCTGACCGAACTACCGGCGTTCAGCGCCTTTACAACTCGGCCGATGGTGGGCGAATGGTTTTCGTATTCCCCTCCTATTAGTAAAGTTAATACGAGCCGACTTCCCTTAAAAGTTATTAGGGAAGGCATTTGTCCCTTCAGAAAGTAGCCCTTGCATGTTTTGCTGTAATCAAACTAAACCAAACGGAAACCATGAACACATCTCCTAGAAATCAAGACAAGTAATTAAGAAAGTATTAACAAAGAAACGTCTATTCTTCCAATCATTTTAAAAACTGCAGTTTGCGGATAAATATTAAAAACTTAAGCAGTGCTTTTATTAGAAGATAAAAGTTTAGTACATCTGTGTATTAAGGCGAGATTAGCAGAAAAAATGGCATGTGCGAAAACTTATCCCGAGATTAAACACAGGAAAGTCATGCAATTTTTTTTAGGGAGGGCGCTTCCGAGCTAGGAAACCTTAGTGATAACAGATTCAGTGCAATACGAGTATTATATCTGCACATTTGTAAGGGAACAACTGAAAACATGGAAACCACTACTAAATCTTTCAAACCAACGGATTTCTTTATACTGATTGAATTATAACAGCATTTACATAATACTGAAAATCAGTTTTAATCACTTCGAGTAACTTATCTTAAATCGTTTTGAACAAACGGGATGAAACATGCATCAGAAAATTCAGAAATTTTTTGGAAATTGCTTCGGCCTGCTGCGAAAATGCAAAATATTCTCTTTCAAGGCCCAAAATACTATAAATTGTACAGAATGAGTTTTACAAGACAAAAAAATTGGTAATTATTTAAAATGCGCACTCTATGAAAAATTTTTAGCTTCAGCGATTTCCCCAAGTGACGAAATTAAGCTAGCAAAGAACTTTCACCAAATCTTGTTCTCGATGAAAATTGTTGTACAAAAATGTTTAAATTTTGCAGTCTCAAAAGACAAAATTACATTAAAACCAAGAATTTGAAATATAAAATATCGAAGTAACATCAAAGAATACATCAATGATGAACTACAATTTTTTGATATGTCATTCCCTTCAACTAACAAGCAGATCTAATCCAGTTTGACTCTTAATAATCATTGTTTAACAATCAGCGATATGATTAAATATTACCATATCGTCTATTTCTTGTCAAGGAACTTTGAAAAGGTAATTTGAATTCTGTTGCATCGTTTCAAGATTTGATTTTGGGATTTGACTTAACATTTTCGGAACAGAGTTCGATTGGCCAAGGAGATGTTTTCACAGGGCCAAATACTTGAAATATGCGTTATTGCCGGTGATTAAATAGGAATGCTTTTGATGTAGAAAGATTTCAACAATCAAGAAAATTGCACTCAAGGTTTGAAACGAGAGACTAACGACCACATCAAGTCCGTCAAAAATATTCATGAATTTCTATGAACTGACCAAACTGTTAAAGGGTTATCATTTGACTGCTTTACGGGGTTTGCCTGATAACTATCGTAGAAAAATACCTGAACTGAGGAAGGTAACTGAAGGATTTTGCATAATAGCTTTCTTGCTGTTTTATAATCTTATGAATTTTTTGTCCAAAAATTAAATAAGGTTTCACATTTATTTAATACGAAATCCTCATGGCCTCTTACTTCGGCTGTCAAAACTACCACTTCGGACTGCTGAGTATCCTAAAGGAGTTTAAATGAAATTTAAAAGTCAATTACGAGATTGGGTAAATGTTGGCTCTAAGTGCATATTGCCTCAATTCAGATGAAGAAGATGCGATCAATACTAACCTACAAATTTAATCTTACTATTCATAAATTTATCCCAGATACGTTTTGACCTCAGTAACACAAGGGTAACTTGGAAATGCTCCTTTTTCCTTTGCGTATAAGACTCGCGTGTAAATTGAAGGGTTAAGCTTAAATTTTTTTTATGTCGATTTACTTGGTTTTAGAATATTTTTGCCGAGTATTTAAAGAGGTCATTTTATTGATAAACCGTATTTTATAGCTTCATCTTTCTTCCATATAGAGCACATGAAAACTTGACTCGCTAATTAAAAATTAACGAATTTTAAAAATATATTCATTACTCATTATGATTATATTTTAAGGAAACATTTACGATTGAGGTAACCGACGTCGTTCAAAGGGTTTTTTTATAATTTGAGGTTTTATTGGACTGTACCGATACTTAAAATACTTTAATATAATTACTACAAATGTGAGTCTTCGTAAAATTAATGCAAAAATTAATTTAGATCTAAATTAACAAAAACAAACCATCATTGTCAAGAAAGTAATGATAAAAACACACTTGACTTTGTTATATATACTAACCATAAACGTATTGTGAAGTAGAATAATTTTAAAATATTGATTCACTAACAATATATGGTCAAACAATATTAGTCAATAATAAAAAATTAAAAACATACACTACTGAAGGAAAAATAACAATTTAAATTCTACAAGGCTGATTTTTAAACTTCTTATGCATATATAAACTCTGCACAAAGTTGTAAATGATTCCACAAGGAACTTTTAGAGTTATCGTGGCTGCTGTGAACATAAAAACAGTCAGAAATCGCATTTAAGGTTTTCAGATTAACGTTACATGGCTTGCTTAACACAAATTGAGAAGATACATAATAAAAATACTTTACCATATTCTCCAGGCATATTGAAATGCTTAAACGTAATTAACATAAAAAAGGTGGAAATTTGCATCTAATTTGCCCTATAAACTTCCGGTGTGGCAGACAGTAACTACCGGTTTGTCGTCTCAAAAAACTGGTATATCTCCAGTTCCAATCAACAAAAGTTGTTCTTGAAAGCTAAGAATGTGGTCTTTAAAATGTTTACAAAAATGAGGTATTCAGCCAAAGTCGACCTTTTGAATGACGGCGGTTATCTTAACTTTAGATAGATTCAAATTATAAAATGAATTTTATTAATTTACCTTCTCATTAGCTGGACATTAGAAATATTCGTATTATAACTCATTTGATCAAGAATAATTATAGTTTCAACTAAAACTTCTGCGTTAAAACTGTTAACGCTTTCATTACATTACTTCTACGTTTATTTCCAAGACACGGTTTAAAGTTCTTCCTCAATCTCTCTAACACAACATTGATTCCATAGTTCTAAGTTTAGAAATATTCTAAGCAATCTAAAGACGACAGCCAACTGTAAAGAGATGTATTGTAGGAATATGAAAAGGCATACAGATTTAATACAATCTCATGAAACTTTCAAAAACTTGCCAGTAAATGTTAATATGCATCTACTAGCCTTATAATAATTTGATTTCCATTTTTTATGCTTTACGTTAAGATACGATAGTAAATAGAATTTCTGCATAAGTATAGCAATATTTAGACAACAAGGTTTGGTTTAATTATGGCAAAGCACTCGAGGGCTATCTGTCTAAGGGGAAGGAATGCCTTCGTAGAGGAGTTTTTAAGGGAAACTGGGTCACATACACGTTACACATGGGGAAAACCACGAAAACGCCAAAGAGGCCAGCTTGTTCGCCGGGATTCGAGCTACGCATAATAGTAATAATATGTACAGCATAGTAATTATATGTACAGCCTCTTCATGATTTGAACACGGATCAAATTATATGTTCAATGGTTTTATCCGTTTGGCTGCTGATAGGCACTTGACGCAGACAGTCGTGTTTAAAGACATTTCACCTATTGTTTCGAGTAGATTATTTTCTCAGAATATAGAAAATTTCAGAAAGATTTAAAGTATGTGTATCAGATTATTATTTTATGTACATTTGGAGAACGTAGGTTTTCCTTTTATTTTCCCCTTAAGTCAATATTTGAAAGCATACTTACACCATACCCAGAGCTTTAACTTAATTTAAATAGATTATTGGAAAATACGTTGTAAATTTTAGATTCTAACAACAGTTAGGTCCATGGACGATCAAATACATAAATTATGCAAACAGTGTTTTAATTTATCCGCAGCTAACAGCGTTTCTCAGCTTTAGCAATTCTGTCATCAGTCACGTCGGCCTTCTAACATAGATGCGACAATGTCTTGAAATTAATGATCATTCTCTTCAGACTTGGAATTGAACAACAAATTCTTGAAATATTACTTATTTAATATTTTTAATGTACTTAGAGTCGAAATTATTGTACTTCAGATTTAAGTAATGATTAAGTAACGGTAATTAAAATTAATTTGCGCAGATGTTCGGATCTTTTCATTGTAATATTGAAATACGAAAAAAATCGTGCGTTTTACTCCATTTATGGGAGTTATGATGAGGTGGTGGTACCGGATGAGGGTGGTACGCTGTGAATTTGACAGTAACAACAGAATGATACCGATAATAAAATGTGTACAATGCGAAAGTTTGCTTATTAGTATAGATTATAAAAGTATTTCTTTATACACTAACGGTAGAAGTTCTTAACTCAGTACGAGAAACCAAGATTTTCATAATCTGAATACGCGAAAAGTGAAATTTAAACCATTAGTCAACCACCAATGTGTGGATTTTCGAGAAACAATCCTTTATTATCTTGCTTTGACTTAAAATTAAGTAACCGTAAATTTCATTTAGAAAACTGACCGTTCAGTTTCTAAAAATCAAACCGAACACTTAATTTTTGTTTGAATTAAGCAAACATTAACAGGTTAATCTTTTTATGACTTCAGCACTTATAAGCAATTAGCCTATATCGCTACAACTTATCAATAAGAAATTAAAGTCTTTTCGGGGTGAATTGTTACCGGACTCTATGAGCGCCTTCAATCAATATCCATGTAAAATTGCTCTTCGCATTAGGCTTATAATTATTTCCATACTTTGGGTAAAAATCGTTCTAGAAAAATTGAAAATCGGAATTGATGGCGTTCAAATATTTACAGACTTCTATTCACACTATTCTTTACCCTATATCTCTGAGAAAAGTCTACCAAGATAAACAAACATAGTCAGTTAAAAAATTGGGTACAGCACCGGACACTGTAAAAGTTTCTTTAATAAATCAGGATTTCGAAGAAGCAAATCATCTTTAAAATAATTATTTCTCCTTTTCATGCCTGACAAATGATTCTATTTATATTGGCTATACATAAAAACTGAAAGAAATTTGAACTGAAAAGCAAAAATAGTTCTATTAAACAACTTCTCTTATTGGGATAATTTAAAACCAAAATATAAACGCAGTTTTAATTTGAAAGAATAACCATTACGCTTCAAATAGTTTTAACCAGTTTGTTATTAATTATTTAAATATGGGTCTTAAATTTATGGATTAACATATTCACTAAATTCGCATTTAACTGTTTACATATTCCGAATACATAAAAAAACGAGGCATCAAAATTTACTTAGCAGCCCTAGAAGTTTAGCCCTTATCTAAGGCATTTAATATTAAACTGAATTCTTAGTAATCTTCGTTCAATAAAATAAGACAAAATCCAATATATTTATACTTCACAGTTTAAAAAAGCAAAGTACACAGATTTCGTTTAAAGGAAAACAGTATTCGGAATATGTAAACAGTAGCTCCCTAGGTAATGTTTTCAAGTTTTTGTAGCTGTCAAAAGATGTTATTTCTTGTGGCAAAGTACTAAGCAGTTACCTTCCTAGGTTAAAGTGGATGCTTTCAAAAGATTTAATTCGTAATAGGGCTATCCACGAAAACAGATCCATCATTAAGAAGCATTTTAATGTAACTAGCTCATATGTTCGTTACATATGTAGTAAAGTAGCTGGAAAATTCGTGAAAAGTGGTTTTTGCAGTCGCCGGAAAGGAAACCTTGTACAAATTATCAGTGTTCAATAATTTCATCTTGCTCGCCAGCGTGAAGAATTAGACCAGAAAGCGTGAAAAGAAAAGACCAGCGTGAAACCAGAACTCTTATCAAAAACAAGAGAATTCAGGCTTTCCTATTATTAGGGGACATTTGTGAACAGGTTCCAAACTTTACTGAATACAACGAATGCGCTAGAGAAACGTGAGTAGTTAAGATCTTCTTAACGATACATAAGTATTTTCTCATTAAATGTATTAGCTTTAGTGCACGTTATTTTGGAAAATATCAGACATTTACATGCTTTAGCATTTTAGTGGATTTAGTATTCGTATTTATTAAAAGTTTAAAATATTTAATTTGCTTTTACATCATTCAAAACACATCTTTATGTTTTATCTGGAGATAAAATTTCAAACGGCAGATATAAAATCGCAGAGCTCAGAAGCATATCCTACTATCACAAACACACGAAGAATTATTTAAAAAAAAGCTTTCAATTTTCAAGGGATAATTAATTACAATAAAGGATATTTAATTACAAACATAAATGATAAAAACATAAAACTAAACAACTAAAAAAAACTAAACATAAATCATATTTAATTACAAAGCTACAGCTTGAAACTGTTTGAAAAATTGTTATATAAAGCAGGCAAACAAAAAACGTTTAAAGTTTCTTAACTAACAATAAATAAAGCGAGTAACAAAATTATAGCCCTTTACCTCCCAGACGACTGCAAAATTAATCTTGCAATTGTATTAACGAAGTAAGGACTCTAACAAATATTTCTCCATTTATACTGAACTTCGCGGTTACGGTTAGCTGAAATCTAGGAGTAATCAAAGAATACTCAAACATGAATTTATTCAAATTCGACATAATATCATGAAAAAGCACACAGATGTAAAATTTAAATCATCTATAATGCAATGTTATTTTGCACATATTTACTACAGAAAACAATTATGAAGACAAATTAGTTTTATTTACACAGTATATCCTACCAATATTCAAAACTTCGTATCAAACTAAAGCAACTGTCGAACCAAAATTATAGAGAACATAGTCAAAATGAACTGAGGTACGAATGTAATAATTTTGCATTTTTATAATATTAAATGCCAAGGCCATCTGAAGATTTTAAATATGAAGCTTAATCAGATTAAAATTTGTGTCTGAGGACTGGTTAATTAAGATGAAATAAATAATTTCCAATCTTCAGGAAGAAATGACGTTTTTTGGAAGATTTTTACAGCACATAACTTTTATTTGAGGTAGAAAAACTAGAAAATCCCCGCGAAGCCAAGATTTCTTCCAACAGACTATGAGATGGAATCAATAATATCACTTTATTTTGCTTTTAATTAAGTTGAATGATTAAAGTAAAACAACTGAAAAGCTATTCGCCTATGGTGAGGGATGCCTTCGTGAAGGATCTCTTAAGGAAAACTGGTTCTTACTCACGTTACACATAAAGAAAACCCCCAAAACACCTATGCATCCATCCCTTTGCTCAGATTTGACGACTTATGTTCAGCGATCTTAAAACTAGGCCTCTGGTAGGCCCTCTTCTAGAAGACAATGATTTATAAGTATCATGTGATTTCATTAAGATAAAACTTCTTGGCGAAAAAAAATCGATTGATATATTATCTGAATTTAAAATTTTTCTTAAGTGAATATATTACGTAGCATTTTCTAAAGCACGTGGAATTCGCTCATTAAAAACAAAACTCGTATACAACAAATTAATGTTGGTACCACGGATAAGTTCAAAGCTGTTATCTCTTTGTGCGTTTGCGTGCATTTTCTATGCTGTATTTTTAAGCTAAAACAGTTTAAAAGTTATACAAAAAATACATAAACACATGAACATCTCTGGATAGAATATTATACATTGCTGAAATAAATTAAGAGAATTTTCATATTTGATCTACGATCTCCAGAACTATTGGACAGATTTTAATAAAATTTGGTGTAAACATAGGTTGATATAATACAAACAAAATAAACATTCTACAGTTATAATAGACGCACATGTTCGTGGGTAACACTCATGGAAGTTGAAGGTCTAAAACATCGGTTGAAGAAGACACAAAAGAAATGGGTTAATAGGGGGTATGATCCTCTCTGACAGCCATATACAGGCCTCGCAGCGTAATGTCATACTGGAAATAAGGCAGTTTATCAGTGCCTGTGGCAATTGGTTCCAATCATTCAGCAACGTTGTTTTCAGTTCCTGGATGTCTCCCGAAGGGGGGCTGCAATCGCCCTTCTCATAGCGTCCCATACATGCTCTATAGGGTTGAGGTCTGGAGACTTGGCTGACCAATCCAACCGGCGAATATCCTCACTCTAGAGAAATTCCTCGACCAGAAGAGCTCTATGTGGCCTCGCGTTATCGTCCTATGAGATAAACTCGGGGCAAACTGCACCCCGGAAAAGGCGAACATCGAGACCAAGATCTCATCCCTATACCTCACACCAGTCACAGAGCCTCTCTCAAAGACGTGGAGAGGTGTGCGGTCATCCAACACGATACCTGCCCAGACCATTACCCCGCCACCTCCACAATTCTTGATTTCGAGGACATTGGACGGTAGGTAGCGGGTCCTTGGCTCTCTTCATATGAAAGTATGGCGATCAGTGTTTAAGATAGAACGGGACTCATCGGTGAACAGCACGGTCGCCCATTGCTCCGTACTCCAATCACTATGCTGCCTGCGCTATGATAATCGGATTCTTCTGTCCGTAGACGTGAGCGGTACGCAAACTTCCGCTCTTCTGGCAAATAATCCAATCTCAGTCAGACTTTTGCAAACAGTCACCCTTGTTACACGGGTTCCTGTGGCTGCATGCAGGTAACGAGAGAGATGAGAAGGTGTAGCCCCTCTGTTACGCCTTGCTAAAATGGACAAATAGCGATCTTCTCAGGCCGTCCTGTCACTTGAACAACCTTGCCCAGGCTTTCTCTCGATGGATCCAATATCCTGGAACTGTTTCCGTAGGTTACACACGACGCTGGGCATTAAATTAAATTAAACTCTCTGCATATCTGGATTGGCCTGCCTCTAGCCTCCCCACAATTCGCCACCTCATTCCATCATCTAAATGTTGGTGGTTACTCATTTTTACTGTTCCAATGTGAATTTAACCGATTGCTGCAAGATTGCTCGGTTGCTCGATCGCTCGATTGCTCGTCGGTTCTTTAATGTTCATAGCTATTTCATAAAAATTAAAGAAAATATAGTATTTCATCAATAATTTGCTAATTAAGAATTCCGTTCCCCCTAAATAAGGCATTTCATTAATAATTTGTTATCATCTCGGTTAAAATATTCATTAAGAATTCTCGTGGTGAAAGCTTTTAGCATGTGCACTTAGCAAATGGAGGATCTCAAATTCAGATCTCCCCCCAACTAACTTGTCACACGTCATAGTTTTGAGAAAAAAAGTTTTTTAATTACCAGACAGTTTATTTAATAGACATTAGACTTGCGCCAGTACAAGCTTCCAAATTGCTCTGGATAAAGTTTTCCAGCCTTTTTCTCTTCCAATACAAATTCTTCTTTCGGCTACAAGTTCACAGCAAGTGGTAGCACATGTCTTAAGATCATTTTTTCAAGAAGATTTACCAGAAGAGGATGATTCAATGCAGCGAAAGTTACCTTTTAAATTTAATAATTATGCTTTTTCTTTCTCTTTCTTAGAATCTCTACCAAATTATCTGGAACTAGAACTCATTATTAATCACCTAAATTTAAAGAAGGCTCCTGGACCAGATGGCCTAGATAATGTTGTTGTTCGACTATTGTTCAATATTGCACCGGACTTAATCATCACATATGTCTAAACCTGATGGCAACTCCGATACATTCCGAAAGAATCGAAAAGAGTGGAAGTCTTACTTTTCTTAAAACAAAGCTCCAGTTAGAGCGCAATCTTACCGGCCAATCTGTTTAATACCAGCTTTAGGTAAGCTCTTGGAGAGGGTAATTTTAGGGCGTCTGCAATATTATTTACTGAAAAATAGTATACTACATCCATCACAATATGGATTTCAAAAAAGACGTTCCACAAAGCATGCAATGTACCGCCTAATTTCATCACTGCAATGGAATGGGAACGAGCATTTGCACTCGATTTCAATCAGCATCGATATACAAGGAGCCTTTGACTCCTTGTGGTGGCCGGACATAATAGACGGTCACCATGGTCATCATGGGGTGTTTAGTAGATATCATTGATCTCATTCGAAGTTATCTGCAAGATCTTCGTATCCAAGTGACTTTAGATTCAAGACAATATGATCAAGAATTACAAAAAGGTTGTCCTCAGGGATCTTGTCTCGGTCCTACTTTGTGGACGATAGTAGATGACTCTCTTTTGCGACAGTTTGATTTAAAATCAGATTGTAAACTCATAGCTTTTGCAGATGATTTTATGTTAAAGGTAAATTGGGTATTTCTTCTGCAGCTCAAGCCTGGAAATTATAGCAAACTGGGCACGAAGGCACAAAGTAATTATTTCTACCAGTAAAACTCAAGCAATGTTGATAGGGGCATCTAAACCCTTCAAACGCAAACCAGCTTTAAAATTGCAAGGCAAATCTGCTAAATTTCTAGACAGCTTGAGATACCTAGGTCTTATTATTGACTCCACACTTTCTTGGAAGACTCACTTGAAAGCGATCAGAACAAAAGTAATGTCACTGACAATTCACATGAAATGAACAACAAATAAGAATTGTGGAATCTCATCGCGGATTTTAAAAATATGGTACTTAACGGTTATAGAAAAATAATCTTATATTGTTCAGCTATATGGGCTTATTTTCTTACGACACATGAACAACGACTCTTAATATCTATTCATAGATCCTTTCTTCTAATGATCAGTCGAAGTTAGTTATGAAATTAGGAGCACAGAACTTCTGTGTCATCCAGCACAAAATGACATTTCATGTGCAATAAGGACAACGTTCTCAAATGAATCAAAACGTCAACTCCAGATTTACACAGATGGATCTTATTCGGAACAAGGAACAGGATGTGGACTATGTGTAATGGCAAACCAATGCATAAATGGAGTCGAAGACTGAGCCCAGCCAACTCTATTTTTCAAGCTGAACTACTTTCATTAAAAAATGCAGTGCATCTTTCAGTCAATTTCCATCACAAGTGGAAATTTACGGTGATTCACTTTCGAGTCTGGAGGCCGTAAAGGGGGAAAATTCAAGAAATACAATAGTATCAGAGATAAAACTTCTTCCTCTTAACTTCTTGCCTTTTCTAGACACTTATTGAGCTGGGTACCCGCTCATAGGGGGATTATGGCAATGAGTTGGCAGACCAGTTGGCAAAAGAAGCAGTGAGTGCGAACTGTCCATTTTCTTATATTAAGAGATGTACAAAAGAGAACTTACTCCAGCAATGGCAAAAAAATGGGAACGCTCCACAACGGGCAGAAGAACTTTTAAATTTTTGCCAAAGGTCTCGGAAATATTTTTGGTTTCATCTACAGATCAGTCAACTTTACTCACACGACACGGTCCCTTTCCTTCGTTTTTATTACTATTTCATCTCACGGAAGAAGACAAATGTCACTGCGGAACTATTGGGTCTCCAGATCATTTTGCTTTTTCTTGTTCACTCACCTCTGAATTTCATCTGCAAAGTTCAACAGACTTATACTGGAGTGAATGGACTAAAACACTGTTAAGATGGCAAATTCTTCAGCACAGATTAACTCAAATTTTTAATATTTGCAATGAGATGTATACATTTCCAACAACCTTCGCATAATATTTGCACTATAGTAGCATGAACTACTTCTTTTTTGATTTTTTTTTCATTTTGACATGTTGCAATTATTAACTGTGTGTTTAATGCATAGAATATTTAAGACTATTAAGTACTGTAAGTACTCTGTACTTCCATATGGATATAAGTTCTGTGGGTATTTATAACTTATTGAAGTATTTCGGAACTGTGTATTTATAAGTTAATATTATAGCCTTTAATTATGAATAATTTTTGTTACAATATAATTATTTTTTGGTTCTTATTATTATCTTATTATTATTTTTGGTTCTTATTATTAATTTGGAACTGTATCTAATTATTTTGTCGGTTATAATGCTTCCTTGTTATTAGAGTTCTAATTAAATGTATGAAATATTTAGGTATATCGAGTTTTGATAGAATATGTAAGTGTTTTTCCTGTATTTGATACAGAGTTTAGTGTTATGTATTTGCCCATAGGAATAAACATCTCAGGATGTTTTGCAGCTTTTTTTATAGAATCTGGGATTGTAATAGCCTTTAACATAACTTCTGTATATCATATCCATGACAATTGGGTGTAAGTTCCTGTTCTCCAGTAGATGTTCTTAACTATTGAGCATTGTGAACTATCACAGCCGATTCAACTTGGAGCTGCTTCATTTTATTTGCTGGTAAATTGGAATATACTAACTGTAATTAAACATTGGTTGCAGTATTTGAAACATGTGCACTTATATAGTATTGGTAAATATACTAACTGTAATGAAACATTAGTTGCAGCAATTGAAACATGTGCATTTATATGGTATAATTAATTGGTACATAATATGTGCTGAATAAATTTTGTATTTCATGTCTGTTACAATTGGGAATTGGTTCCTGTTTTTCTGTAGACGTTTTTAATTAATTAAAGAAATTGGGCACTACTATAGCCATTTTATAATCATGATTAGCTATATTATATGTAATGGAATAAATATTAGAATTTTGTTTCCGGGGGGATATGTGCTCTTATATTGTAGGAATACCTGTCAATTTCTATAGACTGGAATTGTTTAACAAAATCTGTCGTTTGGTGTTATTTAGAATTGTATAGCAAAAATTTAATATTTTAATTGTAATGAAAGAATAGTTGCTGTTTTTTTAAACATGTACATTTGTAGTATGATTGATTGGTAAATATTCTAACTGTAATGAAAAAATAGTTGCAGCATTTGATACATGTGTATTTATATGGTATGATTGATTGGTAAATAATATGTACTGAATAATTATGTATTTTATGTCTATTATAATTGGGAGTTAGTTCCTGTTTTTCAGTAGAAGTTTTTAACTACCTGAAGAAATTGTATAATAGTGTAGCCATTTTATAAGCACAATTAGATACATGTAATGGAATAAATTATAGCATTTTTTGGAATATATGCTTTATATTGTTGAAATACCTGTCAATTAGTATAGACTGGAATTGTATAACAAATCTGTCATTTTGCACAATTTAGAATTGTATTGAAAAAAAGTTTTTTATTTTCCCCCTTTTTTTTGTTTGTTTTTATCTGGGAGTCAAGTTATTATTTACACAACATTTGCTTCTGTGGATAATAGCAAAATAGTGTACATATTACTATGAACTTCAATTTCTTGATTGCTTTGTGGATAACTGCGACACAGGGTGCAAATTGCTACGGACACACATAATGAGGTGTGCAAACTGCTAAGGATACGAAGTTATGATGTATGGAAGTGGACAAGTGTTTTTGTAAACAGTGAACTTAACAAAAGTGTACTTCGAATTTATCAAAAGTTAACTTCGAATACAGTTTCTGTGAACATAGAATAAATAGTCTACACAACATCATAAACTTTTGGGCTATGGAACTATTAAATGCCTGAACTGATGTGACTGGCCTACTCTGTGGATAACTGCAACAATAGTACGGACACACATCATTAGATATGCAACAAATAAGAACACGAAGTTATGACGTATTGAAGTAAACACTGGTTTAGAGATTGGTTAATATATAAGTTCCACTCTCCACAGCATAGATCCTATCTATGACAATGTAATGTTTAATTCATTGTATATATTTTTTCATGGGGATTATTATGTAACAATAATCGTAAAGATGACATTGTCAATTTAGCATTGTAATATTACTATCATTGAATCAATGAATGCCGCCGGCGGTGGATGGTAGATTCGTTTTCCGTCGCATGGAGGTCCATGCGACGGCGTTTCGGTCACTAACCACTATACTGCATGGACGGCGTCTGGAGGAAAGTAATATGCAAAAAATAGGTAAAAGCTGTACAGAGGCATCCAAACTCAAATGCGATGGACCACAGTTCGTGACAGTCTGGATCTGACAGACTGAATCTCAGGCTTCTCGTCAATAACTTTTTAAATTGGCGATAATATAAAGAATTATTGAATTTCATAAACCACGCATTCGTAATTCAAGAGCCGAACATATCTATTTGGCAACTCGTTATTCGAATTCCAGCGAAGGCAGAGTGAACTTGCGATAGTTCATGCTCCGAAAATAGACTATATTCTCCGCAAATCCGCTTGTTAAACTTCAGCTTTCCTGCACGGTTTTTCATTCTACAGTACTTTCCAAATGTGGTCCATTTAAAATTATCTAAATGATTTGATACTTCTATTCATTTTTCTCAACTACGAAACGCAACTGAAATAGAAGCCAATAATTGTTTCACAAGCAGACGAGTTTGTAGATGATTCTTTCACAATCCATTCTTCTCCTGACATAGATTAAAAAAAACGAACGTTTAGAGTTTATTAATTATTAAATGTATTTTTTACGTTCCAAAATATCTCCGTTAGTAACGATCTACGATAGTAACGAGAGCGCTGGTAATAAAATGTGGGTTAATTCATGGAATTTGGAACACTTTTCGGTGGTACATCCTTAACTGAGAAACTAATCACTTTATCAGACACAATACGAATCTTTACATAAATATCTAGAAACTGAAACAGTTAATATAATATAAGAGAAAAAAATCGAAGAATCGAAATTAAAAATTAGTGTTAGTGGGAAGTATATATGTTTGTAATCCCACTATTGTTGATTATTGTAGTAGAGAAGGCGAAACTGAAAATGATTTAGCAAAATTTATTCTAAAATAAATTAAATAATGAACATCGATTCAACAAGATGGAAATCCTGTTTACGTGGCAGCTAAAGACTAGAAATCATAATGAAATATCTGTTGGAAAGACTAGAAAGTGTTTTCACATTTCCATGCAATATTAATGGTTCGAAATTTTCATTAAGTAATTAAAGTAGCAATGCAGAATATGCAAATGAATCACTTATAAGTCTAGTACAGGAAACCGCCATTTGATAATTAGTATTCTCGGGGTATAACTTCAGTTATGCACTGATTGATATTGATAATTCATTGACATTTCTTCTCCTCTCATTTCTCCATAAGTAATTTCTTGTTTTTGGAAACATATGAAAATTATCTTATACTAGAAAAGGCGAAAAGAAAAAAGATGTGTGTGGGATGAAGGCACTAAGCTGAAAAACAGAGCATGGTTGCACGAAGAATTGTTATGGCGTGGTTACCATATTTCAGCGCATTCTGAAAGTTTGATGATCTTTTATAAGAAATGGCGGATAGAAAAAAATGTGTCTGGCCTAGACGCACACAGCTGACCAATTAATAGTCTTTAACAATGTTAAACAACTTTTGTACCCATAACATTTTGTATAGTTGATTTTTTTATTTATTTCATTAGGTGATTTTTATTTCCAACTTTACTGTTCACTAAAATTTAGGTTAAAATAACACGCGAACAAAGATTAATTTAGAATTCAAACAACAAAAATCAGCGTTATATTTGCAAATTTTGCAGGACTAATTTCGATAGTTTTACCGAACAATCCTCCTCAGCTGCCAAAATGCAAATCAACGAGGTATGAATGATAACGTGGAAATGAACTGCCAGCTGAGGAACTTTGGCAGCTGAGGAAGTTGGTTCGGTAAATAATGGTTCGGAGGATATAATATATGGAAGACTTGGTCCTTTAGAATGCATCGATAATACTTAAAAGGAATTTAACCGACAAACTACCACGCATCAGAGACTCCTACAATATTGCTGCTCAAAGCGTAATTAGACAAGCTGTGTGTTTTAAACTGAACATACGCCCCTGAACGTGTTTGCCCATAAACTCTCCTAAAAGGGAGAGCAAATAGTGACTATGATTTGGTGACTGAACAATTCACACTTTCAAGTGTATTCTGTCCGAATTTTATGGCTTTAATACCACTAAAACTACGGTTTATAACGTGTGATATTTCTCAAAGACTTCGCTGCGGCCATTTGATCATCAGTGAACGGTTGCAGCAATGAATCGTTAAGTCTTTGGTAGTTCAGTGAAACTTCAGACAGCCAGTTGTCATGGATATGCGAGAATTCAACAGAGTGTTGAACGTTACCCTAACTTGTTTACTAACTTGCTTTCCCTAACTTGAATTGAATTTGCTGTAGTTTTATATTGTTTGGATAGAGTTACTCTCCATAATCTAATATTGCATCGATAATTACACTTATAGAAACACATTTTTTACTTTCCTATGCATACGAAAACACTCTTCTCAATACCTCAAAATGACCCGCTGTTTTGGTTACAAACATATTTACCAGAGGAGAACCAACAGTCTGTTTTCGTAGTATCCTGATATATCTCAATTTATGTCCCATCATTCTCCGTCCCATCAATCATTCATCTTCTAACATAGCCGAAATTCGGAACTTCACACACTACTTTGGTTGATAAACTACAAATCATTCAATATTCTCAACTGGAAATTCATATGCTAGCTTGAATTCTGAAGTACAACACTCGCGAACTGTCTCTGTTTCATTGTTCATTCTCTGCAAATACACGAAACTATACGATATGCAGTTCATCGTATTTTCCATGACTCCTTTATTCCTTAATCAGTTCTTTCTCCTTTTTCCGTCCTTTAGCTATCTATTGAACACGGACATCATACCAGGCATTCTGCCATGTACAGACATTTACGATAGAAAGCTAACCCTGTAGAGACATTAGGTTATTATGAAGCAGGAGACATGAAAAATGAGCAACGCCTTCGCCGGGAATCGAACCACGGACCTCTCGGTTACGCGTCGAGCATGCAGACCACTACACCATGAAGGCATGCGAAGAAGGCGGGAGAAATGCCTTATAACCCAAATATTTAAAGATTTATATTTAAATTCTCTTTTCTATTTCAAGCGAAAAATTAAAGCTTGCTTTAAAATAATAATACTAAATTACGGTGCAGTATCTGAAAACTGTGTTAATGAATATTGCCCTTTTTATTATATTTTATCCTTTTCTATATTATTACAAACTAGATAAATTAAATGTTTTTCTCATCCTATTGCAATGCACGCCTCTGCTTCAATTAGTTTACTTTATCCGATTCATTCAGAGAATACGCCAGCGAAAAAATAACTAAAAGAAAGAATAGTATTTGTTTTGCGACTCTAAAAAAAACATCATTACTGAAAGCTAATAAGAATGATATTTTTACTTAATGCTCGCGAGAAACCTTTAGGATGAGTGAGAATTTTTAGAATATGAAATATTTATGTATGAGTACTTTTTATATGCATTTTGAAGTAATTAGGCAAATAAATTTAAGTACGTATATGAAAAAAGTTATAAACTGAAAACAGTAACATTGTCAACCTATAATCACAAACATCTTAACCATTTATTTTTAAAGTATTCAACAATATTCTGGTATGAAAATACATCTCAAATGTGTGGCAAAAATATTCTGATGTTTTTGAAAGTCTTCGAATCAATCAAAAAGAAACGAAAATCTTAAAACTGGCAGGCATTCTCAAACTCATTAAAACTTTTACATGCATGCCTGCTTTTCTAAATTATGTATTCACTTAACATAAAAGTAGCTGTCAAAAGTCTTTGGGGAACGCATTCGAATGAGCAAGTTTTGGACTTCATAAATCATAGCTTAACTTAATGTGTGACATAGAATGCTTTCACAACGGCCTTTTGAACGAAGTTTTAAATTTTTCCAACTGTCCGCGTGTTTTTGCCATAATTATCTTTTATTTTTGAATCAGATATCAGTAGCACGTGCTATCAAGTGGCGTACTAGGAGAAGCTTCTATATATTTCTGCTTTATAAATTAAAATTTATGTGGGAGATAATATTTAAATCATCAAATTTATAAGCGTAAAAGGAGTAATGTCGATTAACAATAAATTTGAGTAATGTTTTCTTTTTACTCATGATTATCGATGTTTATTTAAACATTAGGCTTCAATATAAAATGTTTAAGAGCCTTTCAGTAACCAAGCGATAAAATCTCTGAATTATGATAATTTGAGCAAGATTCCAATCTCGATAAATAGGCTGGCTGCATAAGAATTTTCATAATTCTCTACATGTTTAATGTGAATACGGAGCCCAGTTACCTTAAGAAATCGTGCACGAAGGCATCCCTTCCTTTCTGCAAGTAGCTTTTGAATGCTTTCCCTCAATCTAATTCACGAATAATCCTAATCTTTGAATGCTGAAATAGTTTGAATCTATAATGTTTTTATCAGGAACGATGTATCATACATTTGTGTATTAAATACTTGGAAAAGGAGTCATGTTTTTATCTTTGCATGTATTCTTAAATTTTATAATTTCTCAGTAATTTTCTTTCACAGAAAAGACAAAAAGAATCTAAAAATCTTTTCAATGAATGAGTCGTTCAGAAGCACCTCTGTTTACTTTTAGGTGTGCTCCAAATTTCTAGAAAATGTATCCCCCCTGATTTTTAATCTTGAATCTTAAAATATGGTACATTATCACAAGGAACTTTGCACAAACGCAGAAATAAGCCAACTTCAATCAAACGAACAGTAAATTGAAAACCTGGAAGGAAGAAAATTCATCTTTGTATTACCTAAAAAACAATAAACAGAGCCTAATTTCAATAGAAAGCAAGAAACACTTAAATTTCATGTGATAAAACGACCGCTTGCAGCTTGAAGAATTCCGTCCTATCTGATACGTTGTGGGAGGAAAGGAGCAAAAAGAAGTTCTCTTGCCAATGTAAAATATTTCATCAACCAATTCTATTAACAGGAAAGTATGCACAGTTTTTAGCCAAGGGGGGAAAAAAGGTTTCAGATTTTAAATTACGTTCAAAGGGGCGTTTTTTAACGTTTTGTGTGTTACATTTATTCAATTAATATCATGTTCTTCGCGCTTAAACCATAAAATTCAGTTCAACAGCAATATCGCAAAATAATTTTTAAATGAGTATAGCTTTAAAATTTCCGATACATAGTTCCACGCGCTTAAGATAAAAAGGTTTTTTCTCCGTAGAGTGTTGCCATTGCTCGCTTTTAAATCGTTGAATTTGTTCATCAAAAATTCGTTAAAGGTTTACAAAATATGAAATAGATAGTAAAACAAATTCCAAATTCCGGCTTCTAGATGCGCATATTCGGGTGGAAGCGTACGTTATTCAAAACTGGATGGCTCTAGGTACCGCTGTTTTATCACATTTGGAGAAATATATATACATTTATGCAGATTCTTCATTATTTCATTTCTTTAAATATAACACAGGGCTGCAATATTCTGTGGCACCAGTTTGAAAAGTGATTCAGACTTTTAATTTTTCCAACGCAAAACCGCAAAACGAAAATAATAATCCTTCAGGGGCAAAGCCCCTTTGGATTAATAAATAAATAAAAGAAAGAAACATGACTCTACTGAGAGTAAATCGTTTAGATTTAAATTTATAATTCTAAGCAAAATATATAATTCATTACAAAGCTGTATATTTAAAATAATTAATGAGGATTTTGCTGTGAAATTGAGTTAAGAAGTAATAACTCTTTTTTGCAATTTTATACTTATAGTTACTTATATATGTACGTAAGACAAAAAATTGAAATCTGTGTTATTGCAGGAAATTTACAAATGCTTGTTAATAAAAGGCTTATCTCAAACTTGTAATTATATACTGCTTTCATCGCAGGAACATAACATTTCATACCTGTTTCATTTTAGAATCCTTCGTGTTTCCGCCTTTTGAAGGATGTCATGTAGGATTATTTGGGGGGAAGTGTGTTAGTAATGGAGTGTTAGGAAAAGGGCATTTCTTATACGCATGGAAATTTCTCCATTTTTCAAAAACAATTGATGTTTGTGCAAGAAATATTTCGCAAAGAAATGAGAAAAATAAGGATAAAAGCAAAAAAACCATTATGTTCCCAATATGCACACGTTCAAGTCAGGTTGATTATTCTTATTAAAAGCATCGTTTGTCTTGTCATGAATTCTGCTGCCTAGTGTTATATCTTTTCAGAGCCCTCTTTGTAAGTTTGAAGAAAATTATTCTTTTCACTTATGTGACCTCTTTCTTTGAGGTAAATGCAGTACTACTCACTTTTACCTAGAAAAACTCATAGAAGATTCAAAGTATTGTATATAAAAAAATCTGATGTATATACCAAATGACTTCCTTGTGCGAGATATTAAATTATGCACATAATTTTTCCTGTATTTCATTTAAACTTATTAAATGGAATTAAGTCTACTTCGTCAATAGCTCATAAACCACAATAGAATAAATAAATGCACTCTTTAAAATTCACTATATTTATTTAACATAGCGACACTCTAGCGTTAGGTTAGCTTAGCAGCGATACATTTCATTCATTTCATGACTCAAAATTCACAAAAATTATATCACCTGAAAAATTCTCTAATCATTGACACATGTTCTATTCAAATGCTATAATAAATCTAAAACGATGTATCAAATAAATTAAACAAATAAGAAAGAAACAGTTTTTCACAGACAGTTCAGCGCCACTTACCTAATGCGCATGCACTACACGTAAACATTCTCCTCTGTCGGAGATAGACTGATTACAACATTTACTGCTAATACGAAGCACTTATTTCCTAGAATTTTGTATGAAATACATTTCTGAGTCAATTAATTCAGTTCTCACTCATTTTTGCGGCAAGACGAAAATGCATAAAATCTCAAAGTTTTCATTAAAAATTGGAAGATATAGGAAAACATAAAACACCAAGTACAGTTAAAACAATTAAAAAACAATTTTTTACAATTAAAATTACAATTTCTACGCAAAAACAAACAATTCGGCCAGCAGGTTAAATGGCAGAGTTTTCGGTGCACAAAACTGAAAGTTTACTTTTGCTGTTACTTGACAAAAAGACACTGAAGTTGCAGAAACTGACTTAATTTGTTGTGGACGCTACCCTGAGTCAATATATGGGATCATTCAATAACTTAAATGATAATTCCTGAATGGATTAAGCATGATTTAATTGGCAATGATAAGAGAAGGCGTTATCTTTGTTGTTGCGAAGCTTAGCTTCTCTGGATTGGCAACAAATCCAATATTCTGCTAAGTTTCAAATGTAAACAAATATGGCTGCTATGGTAAAAATAACTAGGCTTAGCCGCACAACTTTTAAATTGATAATTCTACAAATATTGCATGTAGATTTGTAAAGGACATAAAAACCTTAACCGGAAGATAAGAACAACATAATTCAATGATTTTAAAGAAAAAATGCACAAATTACCAACATACAATAATAAAAGAAACTGAGCTCACTGAGCCGAGTAACAAAGTGGATATATATATATATGTATATATAAAGCAATAATTCACAATAAATTATAAATAAAAAATATATAAATTCGGCCGATTGCAACTAAAAAGGAAGGTGCACATCTACATGTTATAGCATTCCTATATGCAAAATTTAAACGTGCTGAGGCTACTCGCTTGAAGTTATGCGAGATACATACATACATACGTACGTACAGCACGAAAAAAATCTCTTCTGAATCCATTTTGAATCAGTTTTGTAATTTGTTTGGCAAAATAGAGGCCTTTATTTTGTCCTTACGTACAAATATCACGCAAAAACATCATTAAATTGCATTCGGTAGAGGTCAAAATGGATATCTTTGTTGAAATATGGTACCCGGAATTTTTCGTATTTACTATTTTATCGTATGATACCCGAAATTTTTCGTATTTCGTATTTACGTTACTTCGTACAAAGAAGTAAAAGACATAAAAATAATTACATCGTTGCAAATTCATATTCTCAACAGATTAAACTTAAACGGAGCTGGGGATTAATGTTTTCGAATTTTCAGACCTTTGCGATTAATAAAAATACAACATAAATATCATAACTATACAGCGAAATATCATGGAAAATAAATTCGAGTTTAACGCTTGAAACCTATTTCTTTGTGAAATTAAATACACAAGAACTACCTACCTTATTGAAGGTCTTCATAGAGGAGCTTGTCTCTCAGTGGCATTAAATCAGTGTAATCAGTATAAACCACAAAATGTTTTCATCATTCTTTCAAGATGCGTAAAATTGCCGATTTAAAAATTTATTATACTGAAAATAACTCAACACACTGATAATAATCAGTAAAAGTGTGATTTCAAAGACTACTGTTTGGTTTTAGGTATGTACTTAATTTTGTATTAATAAATAATACTAAATTGTACTAATAAATACTTCTCCTAGTAATCATTACCGCACTTAAACTATGTTTGACAATGAGCAAGGAGATATTTTTAGTCTTTCATATGAATACCTATTTTTGTTTACATGAATTTATGGATTTTTCCAGCGGGATGTTCATCTTTTGATCAGCAACAACCTATTGAGTTTTTGTAACTGTATTGTGTAAAAATCTGATCGTATTTAGATACTAAGATTAATATAAGAATTTTTGCATTTTATCACTTCAAACTGTTTGTTGTGTTTGTTCCTGGTTAGATGTCCTACAATGTAAAGCTTGCATGTCTATCGTGAAACATTATAGTGGCTTATCAGTGCAACTACCATCACATAAAAAGAAAGTAATGATACAAAATGCGAAATGCTACAAAAATAAACGAAGTATCATGCGGAAACACCGAGCAAACATCTTAACCAAAATTATTAACAGATGCTTAGGCGTGTATCAAAAAGCAAGATGAAACCTACGGACACGTGTCTCCAAGAGAAGGTAGATACAATTAGCAGTTGTTATGGTAGTAAATCCTATTTCCATCATTAACCTCTCGCATTTAATCTCCTTTGCTATTGTTGAGTTATTAGGTTGGAGAAAGGACATAATTAAAATGAATAATGTCCACTGAAAACACCCTACGTCTCCACTTCAGAATAAAATCACCCAGATAATAATTTACGATTAAATAAGCTACGCAAAGAGTAAATTTTATGTTGTTCAGTAAAGTATTATTAATATTAAAACGTATGATCAACAGTTTTGTGAGGTTTATCTACTTATTTTTAACTAACACTGTATTACTCTTTTTATGCCAGAATATAAATGAAATAGAAAGCTTTTATTCAGATTAAGCCGTGCTTATTAGCGATTTGATTTTGTGGCGTTGAGCGCTTCTAGCCATTCGGCTTTCTCTTGCTGGTTTTCTACAAACCAGAGCCTTGCCTGCGCTTTAAATTATTTCTGCGAGCCGTTAGCCTAATTTACCACATTTGAATTTGTTCAACGTTACGTATTTCTGTTAAGCCAGAAATTCTTGGCTTGTGTAAACCCAACTTGCGTAGTTGTTAATTTTGTGTTCGAATAAAAGGGTCTTGTAAAGCCTTCTTCTGACTTTGCTTTGTTTCAAAAAGCTAGAAGATAATTTTTTAGTAGTCTTTTCAATATTCTATAGTATATGCTCTCTAAGAGAACTAGACTTTATAGTTTTATATCAATGTATTCTATAGAACTTGTCGTAAGTATTAAAAAAACCTGATGTAGACACCACATGACTTCCTTATACTGCCTATTAAATTATATACACTTTTTGCTGTAATTCATATAAATTTATTTCTTCGATTTTTTTTTTAAATTTAATTAACTGATCTCTCGGGGCAAGTTTAAAATGAGATAAAAACTGCAAATTTTGAAATTAAATATACCGGTCAATTTTTGTTGCATGGCAGTCAAACATTTTCTAATTTTATTTTTTCATAACGAGATTTAACTTTCCGGATTATAACTATAGGAACCGGGAAACCGCATTAAAATTTAGATTTCGTATTTCTCGAAAAATTTAATTTTCTCTTAATTTTTTTTTAATTTAACATTGCCAAAAGATGAATATTTTCGTGCGTTTGTATGTGCAGATGTCACGAAAAAATTACTTTTGAATTTAATTTAAATCCATTTTACATTCCGTTTTCGAAATAGTACTTTATTCTGTCCACATGTACAGAGGTCATGCAAAAAAATCGTCTAAATTGATTCGTCAATGATCAAAATGAATATTTCTCTGAAAACAGTATACCCGAAATTTTTCACGTTAACAGTACTTCCTTTTATTGCCTACAAAATCTTTTAAACCGAAATACTGAAATTAATAAGACATGGCAAGTTAAAAAAAACCCTAAGAAAAAGGTTTAGACTTCCACACTTGCGTTTTTACAGCGGAAAAATTCATTAAATTTATTCCGCCTTGACCTTTTCAAATTCACACTTTTACAATTGCTTAATGAATGATAATTATAACATTGCTATTTTTCCAAAGCCTATATATTGATATGCATTTTTCCATCGATGTCAAGAACAAAAAAAAAGAGTGCTGATTTTTTAAATGTATAAAGTATATTATTTTGTGCTATACTAGGAGAAAGTTCGATTTCCATGGTACTGCACAATGACTGCTAGTGACATCTAGAGACAAAAAAAGTATGAACTCTCATAACAAATAAAAATATTTAAATTGCATCAATGCATGTTTAATGTCATTCCTTCGTATTTTCAGTCTATATAAAACTGTATTTTGAAAATTTTAAAATGTCGTCTCTTCGAGTTATTTATAAAAACATGTAAGAAAACAAAATGTTTGTTTTGTTATAAAACTTTAGTTTTCATAAAGTTTAAATCGGATATCGTAATAAAATAAGCTGTAAATAAAATATAAATATTTTGAAATAAAATATATAAACTGTTATTAAAAAGTAATTCACTTCTGCTTGGTCAAGAATTTTTTTATTTAAAAATTGTTAAAAACTTCAGAAGCTGTAGTGAAAGGTTAATTTTTAGCCCAACAAATATTTAAACTTATAAAAATATTGCCTTTAAAATATATAAAAATTATACCTCCATAATAAGTAAATATTAAAATTAAGAATTAAATATTTTTCAGAATGAAATATATAAATATGGCATCATGGACGGTAGAGGAGAGAGACATCATAGACGATCAATTTATATTCTTTCTCTCTAACCTTTCTACTGGAAGAATGCACTTTGTTCATTCACAAACGCTTTTAGCTTTGGTAGCCTTGCCGTCATTCGGAATAATATAACCTATAATAATGTTTTAAGTTTCTAATACCAGTATCATTTATTGATTGCCATGTGTATTACAAATTCGAAATCCTTATCCTAATAGTACTGGTACACAATCACATTAGGATTTTAACCAGTTCGTTTTGCATATACCTTAGGCCAATTGCTTATGTAAATAAATCAAGATGCAAACGCACCCATCCGAAGGCGAAGCTACTACGGCCGTGGAAAGGGGATTCAAGGTTTCGTGAAAACAATTACGTTGTATGAGGAGAACGTGCGCGCATAATATCTTAGTAGTTGAAATTCACAACTAAATAATATGAGTTGAACATAGAGTGCAGTATAGTACGTTGAATAGTAATAATGTGAATGACATAAATCATTGAAATTTTCAAATTCTTAAATGGTTAAAATTTGTGGCGAATTTCTTGTAAATACTGACTAAATTTCTGAGAGAATTTCAGGTAGAGTCATGAGCGCATGTGGGTTGAATTGAAGAATTCCTACTGTGAGAGGCAGTTGTCACACAAATATTTATAACATAATAATAAGAATGACAAGAATAATATAAAATTATTAACAAAGCCCATAGCCTGCTCGACCGAGCACAAAGTCCATATCTTTGCAAGTATTCAAATATAATACAACACATGTTTTTAAAACATTTTACGAATAAATTTTAAGCAGAGTCCATAATTGGCTCTGCCAAGCCACAAAGCTTTGTCAGTAAGTAGTTTAAAATAAATAATGAATGAAATAATAGTAAAATTAATAATACATATATACAATCACCAATTAATAGTATGGTGAATAGACCTAGGTCGCTTCGCTACACTCTCAACAGCAGGAGTAAATTCGAAATATAAAGTAGAACAATTTTATTGGTTCTTTGATTACAAATCATTTTTGCTGCAGTTATTATCAGAATATCATTTGAAGTAATTCTGCTCAAAAGTCATGTTTTCTTATGCATTGCATCCATAGCATAAGCAGTTTTCCTTGTTGCTGTTTCACTTATGATGCCATTAATCCTTTCTCTCAATAAATACTTATTCTTCATTCAGAAATCTGTGTTAATATCTGCATTACTCTGCAACACTCAGATAAAAACATTATTCATTTTTATTCAAAGATATGAGCAGGTGAAGAGCTTAATTCAGTCATCCCTATTATTATCATCTTCATCCATCAAATTTTTATTTGATCTTTAATTAGAGTGTAAACTCAAGATATAAGCGTAAAAATGATAGAAAATTTTTGTTTACCTAACATTTCTAGAAACAAAATATCACTTATATAATATAATTAGTAGGATTTAAACCTAAACGAGTATAAGTATTAATTAAAATAATGCCGCAGATGTAAAAAAAATGTTACTAGTTATATGTATTATAAGGTAAAGATTTTTAAATTGCATCATTTAAGTAGATTATTAAAGTAAAATCGAAGAGGATTGTTAAGAGTCACTGTTGGTCAATGGTGACCTAAGTGCTGGTCACCGCTGATCTATCATTTATGGCGTTGAATATATAAAAGATTAATGATGTGGAACAGTGAAATAAATTTATTTAAATCATTAAATTTAAACCGAAGAATAGAGGGTCATCATTGAATGTAACTAAAAACATTAATGCCAGAAATTCGCCTGGTCACCAGCGACCCACCATTAAGACCACTGATCACTAAGGTCCTGTGAGCTTTCAGTCACTAATGTAAAACATCACACTGTTGTTGGTACTTACCTAATCAACTGGCA
Source organism: Stegodyphus mimosarum (assembly GCA_000611955.2). Taxonomy (NCBI): domain Eukaryota; kingdom Metazoa; phylum Arthropoda; class Arachnida; order Araneae; family Eresidae; genus Stegodyphus; species Stegodyphus mimosarum. Next base: position 159,705 of record KK114745.1, read on the forward strand.
AAACTTACCAAATCAGGATATGATAAGTGTCTCGTACGTAACGAAATGGTGCCAAATATTTTTTAAAGACTACACTGAAGATGTTGTACAGACATTAGGTTATTTCGAAGCAGGAATCATGAATATTGAGCAATGCTCTCGCCGGGTATCGACCCACGGACATCTCCAATATGCATCGAGAGTGCTGACCACTACACCACGAAGGCATGCGAAGAAGGCGGGAGAAATACTTTATACACACACCCTTTTAAAGAACGACTGGGGATTAGGGGATCCAATCGCAAAATCCTGGTGGTGGAGAATCATCATCCACCACCGTTTTAGTTCGGGCGCCACTATACAGATATTAAGATTTTTTTGAAGCAGGAGATGTGAGAAATAAGCAATGCCCTCGCCGGGACTCGAACCATGGACCTCTCGAATACACCCTGAGCGTGCTGACCACTACACCACGAAGGCATACGAAGAAGGCGGGAGAAGTACCTTATAATGTTTCTAAAGTTAGTACTAACACATTTTAATGTATAACTTTCTTTATAAATGTTTTAGCTGTTTATATGAAATTATTGACTATTCTACTGAATGAAAACACAAATGGTACTTCTATGCCTGCTAAATTAATATACCAGTAAATATGCCGCCCCTTGAAAAAGTGGCGTTTTTGAGCTTAAATTCCCATTTTATGCATTCTGCTAATAAAATTAACAAACTAAAATGAATTTCAAGAACAGCTTATATATTTAATTAATGTATGTAAAATAGGTATATATAATAAAAAATATAGGACCTCAAAGAAGGGAAAGAAAAGAAAACCAATTATGAAAAATATCATAACACAGTAATTCTCGACTTAGGTATAATTATAACATTTACTTATCACACACTTATCTTCGTAGTTAAGCCACCAGAAAATTCGCAGTTAAATCATTTGCATATAAATTATCCATTCTTTTCTATTGCTACCAGTGATAAATCGATAGCACGTTCTTTGTACGTTTTTGAGAGTAAATAATTATTTACTTATTTTCTGAAAAAATTTCTTTTTTTTTTTTCGGAGGGGGGCAGATAGTTCCGAAAACTGTCTTCCCAGAAGATGCTAATATGAGTAACGTTAGTAAAATAATTTGAAAACGTAAAATTTTTTTTCAAGAAAATTTTTAAATATCGACAATTTAACGAAATTTTGGCAAATCCTTTAATTTTAAAACAAAGTTAGCCACATCGACAGTATTTCGATTGCCAGAAATTTTACCTTTGCTGAATTTCATGCACTAATTTTTGCAAGGTTTTTGCTTTGTCATTCTGTTCTAAATTTCTTATATCATGGCTAAATTGTCAGTGGAAATTTCAACTACATAAATCTTTCTGGAACTGATGTGGCAAATTCTATAACGGAGAATCTAGTTCTTAAAAATTTGTTATGTATATTTACGGACTTATTTGGCACTTCCTAGCCCAATATTTTCGATTATCTTTCGAATTTCTAGAAAATAGATACTGAAATCATTTTTCACCGTATATGTGCAATGTTATCAAACTTCTGAATGATCCTAAGGTTTTATACTTGCTTTGCAGTCTCATTGAAATATTGTATATTTACTCGCAGTTTAAACTTTTGATTGTGCAAAATTTTATTTGTAGCATTTATAATATTAAATTATCGTACTAAATATAGTAAGCAAATTTGAATGAATAAATGTTTTTGAAATCATGCTTGGAATAATGCTAGAACGCCTGTTTTCTTGCTATATTAACCGCAAAGTGTTCTAACTTGCTAATATGATGCACCACACTGCCACTATGAAATGGGGAATCTCATCGAGATCCTTTCGCTTATGATATTTAACAGTAACTTTGCTTATTGTGTTTTATGAAACTTTAATATAGGGTAAAATGTTGTCCTCCCATATCAGGAAGAATCTAAGTTCTCTACAATGCTCATATTAATTCACTATCTGTAGAGTCTGTCCCACAATGTCAGCTCTTTAAGTTCATGCAAGATTATCACCTTTAGACTTGGTAGCAGAAAGAGAGGCTACAGTTGCAAATGTCATCAGACTTGACAAAACATGCGATCTCTGGGGCCAAACAACTGCACATTCTATCTATGAAAAAAGCAAGGCTTCCAAGCTTCCCGGACCTCTGTCCCTTTGGATTTCTTCATCTGGGGCTATCTGAAATTGGTTATTATCAGACGGCTGTGGATAAACTGGGGAAGCGAAGAACACGGATCATCGTCTCTTGAATAGACATTGTCAGTACACCGGGTTTCTTTGCACATGTCCGGCAATTCTTCGTCCATTGGCTGTACAATGACCTTCGTGGCAGCAACTTCAATCAGTTCCTGTAAAAATATCTCATCGTCTCCTTTTTGACATTTAACTGTAATGTTTTGTAATCCTGCTTTATGTCAAATAAATGTTTTTGTACTTATTATTGGCCCTTTTTGTTCCACTCGACGTCCAATCCTTCATAACTATGTTTGCGATTTTCTCCGAGTAACTTAGCATACAACATGTTCTATGGCAATTTTTCATTCTTTTATTGCCTACTATCATCCCTCTGAATCTGTTAGTCGAATTCGGCAATCCTCTGTATAATGTCTTTTTAAAATGATAGCTTTCCCATTAAAGTTTTCTGGATTTCAAATAAAACCTTTTTGCGACAAATTACAAGCTTGCCAAAACCTGCTGATGTATTTTTTCTTTTTAATTTTTTGATAAATTTAAAATTGTATAATCCAAATATTTATGACTAACTCGTAAACGATTCATCATCCCACATATATACAGAGTTATTCAAAAAGAAAGAGCAGATTTCAAACATTTATTTCTTCCAAACTACAAAAGATAGAAACATGATTCTAACGTTAATGGATAGAGAAAAGTTTACAATTATGGTATGCATTCAATATGAGCACCGTGTGAGAAAGATGAAAAGTAGATTTATCGGAAAAAATTAATCGTTCAGCAAAATTGTCTTCTTCCATATTATCTAACATGCTACTGCAAAATTCGTACCTTATGTTGTGGTCGTCAGGATTCAATGCTTGCAATAACTGCAGTTTGTATAGCTTCATGTGCAGACGATGTTTTAGAACTCGCCATGCCGTTGGTTGAGGAATTTTAAGTTCTTTGCTTGCTCGCGGTGTGGCTTTCGTTGGGCTCCAACCGACAAATAATACCAGAACAAACAACAGCGCCAATGCACCAATGCGGCCATGATTGGAACTTTTACCCGTACTAATAATAAATTGTACACTTTTCTCTATCCATTAACGTTACAATCATGTTTCTATCTTTTGTAGTTTGGAAGAAATATATGTTTGTAATCTGCTCTTTCTTTTTGAATAACCCTGTATATATATATATTTATATATATATACAGGGTATATATATATATTTATATATATATATATATATTCACTTTGCTACTCGGCTCGGTGAGCTCAGTTTTTTATTTTTCTGTTTCACTTGACTCTGTTTCACTCGAAGTCGGTTTCTGCAGCTTCAGTGTCTTTTTACCGGACCAAAAGCAAACTTTCAATTTGGCCCACCGAAAACTCAGCCTTCGTACGCCCTGGCCGAATTCCTTATTTTTGCATAGAAACTCTAATTTTAATTGTATTTTTTTAACAGTTTTAACTGTATTTGGTGTTTTATGTTTTCATGTGTTTTTAAAATTTGATGAAGATGTTTTGCGTTTTTACATATTTTTGCCTTGCCGTGAAGCGAGAACTGTATTAACTGAATGAGAAATGTACCTCTAATGAAATTCCAGGAAATAAGTTTAAATGAAATGCAGAAAAAAATGTGTATAATTTAATAGGCTGTATAAGGAAGTTATGTGGTGTCCACATCAGATTTTTTTAAATAAAAGAAAATGGTTTAGTTTTACAGTTGACTATAGCATGCGTTTTAACACAACTTTGCAGAAACCAAACGTCAGAAATGAAAACCCACCTGGAAAATTATTGTCAGATTACACGTAATTTAAATCTGAGCATGATAAGCATTTTCAGCAAAATATAATCCCAAATATTATCCCAAATATAATCCCAAATATTTTGTACATTATAAACAAGTCATCAAAATATAGTATTAAGGAGATATCAGATAGCATGTAAGAGCATCGCAAAGCTCGTAAAATATTGAGGAAATACTTCTTTCCAACGCATTTACTTTAGAGCCATTTTTCATACCATTTGCCAGCCTTTCTGAAGCCATAATTCAATTTGCAACTGTAATATGTCATTCATACAGAAAGTTACATCTTTCTTTTGAGGAGAAAGGTTAATATATCATGTGTAGAAGACATTTTTCATTAAAATAGCTAGCTCATTTCCTTCTATTTACTCAGCAAATACTTTTAGAGAGATTTTTCAGTCGCTCTCTGCATCAAAGTTTATTCCTTCTTTTCATCAATTTTGGTTATTGATGGAAGCAGTGAATAGGATCTTTCATCTTGTAAAAGGGAAAAAAGGTTTTATTGGGTAAAACGAGATTAAGAAGGTAACATTCTTATTTTTAAAAGCAAGAAATCATTAGTTTTGTAAATATTAAACCTAAAATTCATTAAAAACTGAATAGAGGTCAAAAAATTAAATTGTTAGTTTACCACATCTGATTTCGGAAATTATAAAATTTAATAAAATTTTCTCGGTGAAACAAAATCAGAAGCATACGTTTCTTCATAAAGTAAAGCAATCCCATTCCCCCGCATAATGTACGTGTATGCGGAAACACATAATGAATTTTTATTTCAACTAAAATAACATAACGAAATTAATTTTTTATTTGCTACGGCTCTAAAACTAAACGCATGAGCATATAAAGTATTTTCTCCCTCCTTCCAGCAAGCCTTCGTGGTGTAACGTTACCACACTCGGCGCGTATTCGAAAGGTCCAGGTTCCTGTGCCGACGAGGACTTTGTACATTTTTCACGTCTCCTCCTTCAAAATAACCTAATGACGCGACAAACATATTAAAATTATCATTATACTAAATAGCAAGTGTTTTGTTTTCGATTTGTTTAAAACAAAATAAATGGCCTATTTCAGTTGAAGAAAAAGATAACTCAAATATTGTTTTTCACAGAAGCAATATAGTAATAAAAGGGTGAAATATAAATATTTAATTACTTTATTATATAAACAAATTAATAGTTCTGATTAAAAAATAGAGATAGTGTACTTTATTACCGAACGCAAATCTTAATTATTAGCTCTGAATTTGTAAAAAGCAATACTGAGAAAATTTATCTTTTAAGGCGTGTTTATATTCAAAATTAACATTACATTTTAAAACAAGTACTTGATAATTAATCCAATTAAAATTTCAGTTCATATCATGTACATATTTAGATCCCTTTCCTTTCCATTCATGTATACGTGCATTTCAAACTGATTGCATGATTTAGTATCTCTTGAATGATAGGTCTTAACAAAAAGATCTACCAATCTAGAATTCTCAATATTTGTGGCAGAAAATTCCATATGAAAATGCTCGTTTGAAAATTTTAATCAGTATCAGTTACATTTTTTTAGAAACCGGTTCAAGATTGCCAAATCATCATTGTTAAATATATAGTTCTCGAGAGGTATTAAACGGTTAAAGAGAAGAAACTAATAAATGAGTCAAGACAGAGACTAAATACAGTAAACTGTCTGAGTTACATAATTTTTATTTTATTTAATACATTTTAGTAGATCAGATTATTTGAATATAGCAAAACAGACGAGGGATGACTCATCTAAGAGAGGGAATGCCTTCGTGGATAAGCTTTCTAAAGGCGAGTGGCTCCCACTGATATTACACATGGGTAAAAACAAGAAAACCAACCCCACAACCAGCCCGTTCACTCAGGTTCTAACCTCATTCAAACTAACAGCATTCAGCTGTTTTAGCCACTTGGCCGCTGGAGAAACGTATCCTTTCAGTAAAAACGTAGAAAGTTAAATTATTTACATATAACTTCTATTCCATCATTTAATGGATAATATTTAGGGAAATATTAGTCGCTAGATTAAAGAATGCTCTTTAAATTCGATTAATTCTTTTGTATTTCGATTTTATTCACTAATTTCCTGCGAGATATATTTAAAAAATGACATATTTATTTATTTATTTATTTATGCATTTTTGAAAAGGAGGAGGAGAGAGAAGAGGTAATCTGTGTCATGTGACACCGACTTATTGTAATCCGCATGTTTTCCTTATTTAGTTCTCCTAAATATAAATTATAAATTCGCAACCAGTCACTTAAACGATATTTAGCCATAGACTCTGTAAGATTTTAGTTTAAACTAACAAAGTTTTATGTTAATTTCTTTTTCCTTTGAACTCTCATTTCAACTTCCCGTTAGAATGAGCGCGCGTTTCAGCTTTATGCTAATTTGAGGTGAAGCCAAGTTTTGTATTTAAAAGGTTAGCAAGGAATTTCTCGGTGTGAGAGAGCTTTTAGGCTCAGATCACTGTGGCTCTGTTCGACGCCCACCTGATTAGCTAGTATTTAAATTCTAAGCCTTAGTGCTGTTACTCTAGTTCTTATTGAAGTAATCTAAGTGCGTTAGTATTAGCTAAATCTTGCTACGCACCCTTGATAGTTTAGATTAGAGGCCAACCTCGCGTTTATAGTTCTGAGAGCAACGACTACTTAATTTCTACTTAACTTTATTTTAAATTATTTGATTGTTCAGTTTAGACCCAAGTGCGGTCATTATTTTCTGTTATCTCTTCCGAGTTGGGAAGTGGCTGTAAATAGTAGTTTAATAAAAGGGTAATTGTAAACCCTCCTTGCGTGCAGTTATTCTACCACTTAACCACAGTTACTCTACCACAGAACATAGCTGCATTTAGCTCCCTGTTCGAGATCAGGACTTTGATACTATCACGACCATGTTCGCCAAAATTATGCACAGAACACTCAGTCCTGACAACTCTTTCTGAAATCAAAATAGTGAAAATTGCGGACATAACTTCATTCATTTTGTACAAAGTTCACAAAGCCCTTAAGCATCAGTTCAACACGAAAAACTACTCTTCGTTCCACAACGCAATATAAAAAACAAAGGTAATTTATTTGCTTACTGAAACACTGAAAAACACCCAAAGACTATCTGCCTAAATTGCGGAAAGACCTATTTAAATGCGATTTGCTCATGTTTTGCTGTGATTTTGCAAATACGATGTTTGAAATATAATATAAAACAATGAAGTACTAGGTGCAAAACCACGAAAACTCTATGCGGCTTTCGGCTACTGTTGAGCTCAGAAGAAGATCAAGAGATAAGATGCAAAGTATCTCCGTAGTATAAATTAACTATGTTAGAATACATAAACAAAACTGGATACATTTAATCTTGTGTTAGGCAAATATAAAGTTATTATTTTCACTCCTAGTGATTGTTGAAAAGAAGAAAGATGTTCTATTAGTTAAGAAGAGCTAAGAAGTGCATTTTCAGTAGTATTCTTGTTTTGTTTCCGAATATTTTTGTTACAATTAGTTTTGGAATAAATTCGACGCAAGAACAGCAAAATCATACTTGTACATTTCCCAGAATTCAAATTATTTTGGTATAGCAAGATGGTAGATAAATAAGTGACCTTTTTTATAGAAACAAGCTGTATTTTTAGGCTCGTTTACTATAAAAAAAATATATAACGAATTACTTAATGGCTCTGTAAAACAATGAAGAATTTTCCTTTTTGTACAAGGCATTTTAGCGGAAACAATTAAAAAAGCCGTCATATCTTTTCCCAGAAAAATATAAATTAAAAATAAAACCTTCATTTTTGCCCGAAGTAAGTTTTCATATGCATGAACCAAATAATACATCTATATTTGTACGAGTTCATTAAATAAAACACTGAGTTAATCTTTTCTTCACACCATGAAGAATAATCAATAGGAATATTTAAAAGAAAGCTTCGTGTTTCTAATCCATAAAAGTATGACTTAGAAATATTTAATTTTTAATGTTGTTAACTATAAAAGAAGAAAATGTTTGAAAATTAAGCCAAAAGCAACCTTAGTTTAACTTATATTTTGAATAAAACTCTATTTCGAGGGTAATGAAACGCTGGCCCCTGTTCATTTTCCTAAAGTCTGATTCTGTATCCGATGGGCCTTGAAATATGTGTAGTTTATTCAAAATCTGTGCAAAACTGAGGTTGATTTTCTTCGCCTAAATTTTTTCCCCTGAAGAAGAGGGGCCTTCGCCCTCAAAATTGATATAATTTTAGTCAAAAACGTTCGCCATTTGACGTTGCTTTTCAAATTTTATATTAGTGCTTTTTGTGTTTTGAAGAGTGCAGTAACTTCAATTATTTTGTGCTGTTATACACACACTTCCCCCTTTTTATGAATCATCCATTCCTATCAAAAATATCTGATTTTGTGTGTGTGTGAAGCATTAAAGCATGACTGAAATTATGTGAAATATATGGTTTACAAGACAATAGAATTCCACTTGTCTGAACTCTAGATATCCGGAATTCTAGCTACTCGAGTCCCTTGTTCTTTCTAGTTCAAGCGAATTAAAGTTTGTTGCTAATTTAACTTTTCGGTTGTTTGTCGATGTGAATACTACAGGATGGCCCAAGAAAGACTGAACCGAAAGCAAATGAAGAACACATGAGCTGTAAGGGGATATTATATCGGGTGACTGGACAAGGAAGACTTCACTTGTTTTGGGTTCGCTTTATCTTGAGCCACCCGATGTAACACCAAATACAAAATAAACACAGAAGTGTTATGCTAGATTTTTTGTTTGACGACAATTAATCATTTAGTTTAATAACATTTGCACAGAAATAGCCTGAGTTTAAAAATTAATTTCATTCTTTTATTTTCATTTAAATTGGAAAGGACTGCGTTTTAGAAAAATACAGTACATGAAAAGCGAATGTTTTGTATTTTTAGTTTCGGTTGGTACACCTAGGTACTCTGATGACTCCAGACGTTGTTGTCCTGCAATATACCTTTGCATATCCAATTCAGAGTCACAGTAATCTAATGAATTCTTATGGTCGATTTTTAGAAAGCATAATATTTAATACATATGGCAGAAATATGATCAAACGAGCCGCTCAGACGGTATAGTAATTAGAGAAACCTACTTCAGTACCGAAGGGCCTGAGTTCGAATCCCGGCGATGGCATGGATAGTGTCCGTGCGACATGGGCGAACTGTAAGTATACAGCGATCCGAAAGTCCTTCAGAGGTGTTGGTCGTAGTGGAAGAGTGGTGGGAGATCTTTGGACCCTTTCCCCGTGGTGCTCTCTGTCAAACTTGGCGGCGGAACTGAGAGAAGTCGTACTGTCACCTGTACGGTACTCAACGCTCTTGCCAACGACAGGCGCAATCTTGCACTCCTTGCCACGATGAATTTCGTGGGCTTGTTCTGATGTTACTGTCAGACAAGTAGCTAAGTCACTACTCACATCATCAAACACGGCAGAAAATCATCCATATCAATATTTATGGTCAAAGTAATGCATTTCGCAATGGATTTACACTTACTCAGGTATAACTGGTAGCCGTTGCACGGAATTTCGTCTCTGGATGCTTGTTTACATTGAAATTTGGAAAATGACAAGTGCATTATTTAAAAATTACTAATTTATTATTCACGATCTTAATAGTTAATAAGATTATCCATAATCTAGTAATTAAAAGAAGTACCTATCATATACTAATTATCAGATAATGCTAGACAGCATCGTATTCAAACATTTTATTCTACCTCACTTTAGATTGCAAAGTTAGATATATTAAGTT
>KK114745.1:169540-182367 GCA_000611955.2 Stegodyphus mimosarum
CGCGTGGATATTTTTTAGGTAAACCTAATCGTTCATTCCTAAATAAATGGTATCGTATGAATTTTCTGTTGGAACTTTTATATATGTCCTACATTCAGAACATTATTTAATACGTCAAATATTTTTATATTTTGTAACGTAAATACTTTAACATGGTTATTAATCTTTTATTTTTCAATTTTTATTTATTTAGTATTTTTTATTCATGCTCTAGGGAGGTTGTAATCAAACGCATAACGTCATATATAGTTCAAATGCTTAAATTAAAAAAAAAGTACGACATAAATAAAAACTTACAGTCTAATACATATAAGAACCTACTGTTAAAGTTTAGAAAAATTGTTAAATACATAAATTTTATAAATTTTATGCTAATATTTGATTACGGCAAAACACACCTAGGGGGATTGATTCCTTCATGTAGAAAGCTCTGAGAGAAATTATTTACCTCGTATGCACATTACACATGGGAAAAAACACTAAAACGCCTATGCGGCTAACCCGTCTTTTGGGTCAGGGACCAGGAACCGAACCACCAGAGAATTTACCGCTCGGCTGCTGGTGGGCCGTTAATATTTGCGAATAGCCTTCTAGTTTAAGAATTAATACTCCAGAAAGTAAACATGTGTAACATAAGATTACATATTTAAAAGGCGCTATTAAAACTAGAGGTGCCAGATATTAGGAATAAAACATACAAGGGTATTATTTATCACAAATTATCGTCACATGGAATCTTATTCCTTTATTTTATAATTAAAAAGTTAATTTATAAGAAGGTAGTGTTCACTTATTTCATTGGATCGTTTGCGCATGGAGTCTGAAGGAAGTATTTTTCTCAGATGTCAATGCGTTTTAATTTGCTAAGATGCCAAATTCGAAAATAATTATGATGAGAGGAAAGTTTTGTGACACTTAAAACTTTATTGCATCTTTGAAATTTTAATCTCTAAGAAAGCATAGCATTAGAAATTATATTATGCGTTTTATCTTTCCTTAGTACAGCAGAGAACTTTAAAACTTAAATAAATATTTTACTGAGAAACTAATTTAATCATTTACTCAGAAATTTATTTTTCTGATAACTATTTTAACTATTCTGAACTTTATAAACCAAAAATATAAAAAACCATACAAACCATACAAAATTTTAGAATTTTGAACTTAAAGACTGTAATTTTGAACAAATAGTTTTGCTTTTGGAAGTATTCCATTACAGAAATAATACGATTGTTACACCATTATGCATCATTCTTTAACATCTTTGTATGAGTTTTATATCATTTTACGATGAATTTCGTTTTATTAAATGTGTTTTATTTATGAGCGATCTTTTATTCTTTTATTCAATCTATAGGACTTCAGCAAACATAAAATGTTCTTTCTCATTAAAAGAAATATGAATTGCATCATCGGATTCGTTACACACACTGTATTTAAAATTTTCTAAGCCTCAAACATTCAAAATTCTAAACTTGGGATACGATGGGAAATAGAATTTATAAAATAAATCGCACTTGAACTTCCGACCACGTTCAGACATAAACCTCAAGAGGAAAAAGAAAAAAATTAAAGAGGAAACAATCGAAGCCAGGCGCTGTTTTGGTTTCAATCAGCAGCTTATATAAATTGGATTAGGCGAAGGGCAAAGAAATAAAATGAACACTCAAGAGTCTACACGTACATGCTTTAGAAGACATAGTAATGCGGTTAAATAGGATTTATTATCAATTTTTCCTCTTGGGGCATAAATTGTAATACAATAAATTTGAAAGTAGTTGTATGGATAAAATTTCAAACATAATTTTCTCTATATCAGTTATGTTAGACGTGACTGATATTGCCATTTTTCTTCCCTGAAGTCTAGTATTCAAGAAAAACTTGACGTTCTAATAAATGCATGTAGTAAGAGTGGTTCTCGGTAATCATTCGGATAATCGATATTCGTATTAATATAAAAAATGGCGGCAGACGAATTTTCGAAATACACAACTCAATGAATATTAAGAAACAAAATTTCTTTGATTATCTTAGATCTGCTTTAAACTAAATTATTGAGAAAAACGAAATCTAAAATAATAAATAAATAAATAAGTGAATAAAAAATTTGAAAGCTTTTAGAATTTGTATTACTCCCAAAGGGACATTTTTTTCACTTACACACGCATACACGTTTCGAAAGCATTTGGGCTAAAAATATTTAAAACAGCATGTCTTTAGAATTTTGATAGACAATATCTCACTTTGGATATAAAAATGTTTTATTCCGTATAGTGTTGTGACTGCTTGCTTTGAAATCGTTGAGTTTTTAATCAAAAATTCGTTACAGTTTTACTAAATATGAAATAGATAATAAAGCAAATTTGAAATTCAAAATTCGGACTTCCAGGTGCCCATATTCTGGTGGAGGTCTACGCTATTCAAAATTTCATTGCTCTAGGTACCGTTCATTTTACACAGTGCGAGAAACATTAATATATTCACGCAGATTCTTCATTATTTAATTTCTTTAAATATTATACAGGGCGATATTATGACAACAAATTGGTTTGGTTTGGCTTAGTTTATAATGGGGAAGCACAATAGGGCAAGGATGTCTTCGACGGATACCACTCTGCCTAACGGTAGGGATGCTGTAGTGGAACATTTTCTAAGGGAATTTGGCTCCTGTATACATTACATATGAGAGAAAACCACGAAAACGCTCATGCAGCCAGCCCGTTCGCCTGGATTCGAAACCCAGATCATAACTACCAGTGTTTAGCGATTTTACCGCTTGTTAGTTGGTGGGCGGCAAGAACTTGATAAGCGACTCAATGCTTTTAGTCATTCGACGTAAAACGCCATTTTGAGACTAATAGCCCTTCTCGGCTAAGGCCCCTTTGGGTTAATAAAAAAAAATAAGTATTTGTAAGTACACATAATTATTGTTTTTCTAATGATTTAAATGGAAAATAGCATTTTTGTTTTGATTTAGAACAACAGTAAAATCCTAAGCTGCTTTAACTGAAAGGATGACGCTTTTATACGTGTGTCACATAATTAGGTATGATGTTCTCATTCAGACACAAAATCTTGGAGGTAGTTTGCTTGGGAAATATTTTTTGTTTGTTTGACGGAATAATATAAAGCACATAGTCTGCCTATGATACTTTTGTGGAGGACGTTCTAAGAAAAAAAATAGCTTGTATTCATTTTAAACATGGAGAAATCTATGAAACCATCCAACCATCCGTGCAAGCAACACATCCAGGGGAAAGATGAACTCAAAAATAGCAATCCTGTGATGTCTTACAGAGTCAATGATGAATTAATTGATAATAAGGGAAAAACCAATGAAAGATTCTTTTCACTATATTTTATGGCCAGGCTATTCACAAACATAAAGACTTTATTTTTTTTAAACTTTATTTTCTAAACAAGGCTGGAATAATCAACGCTCTGCTGCATATTGCCTGTTGTCATTGGAAACCTGTACTGGTTTTATATTATATGCTAGTGATGAAATAAGCTAAAACAGGTACACGAAATGAGGAACGCTTTAAGAGCTGCAATGATTAAAAGATAGTAGAAATAATACAAAATATGAAAAAAAAATTATGATCTTTTCCTGCATCAGCAAGAAATCGAAACGCCAATGGCATGTCTGTGTTATATATTATGTCGATGGAATGCTTTCCGACAGTCTATTAGGAGATTTAAAAACACATTACTTAGTAAGGATTCCGTCCTACAAACATCATTTGGTAAGTTTAAGAAGGTCATTTATAACTTCACATAAATATGTACTTAATATTTTCTAATAGATGGTTTCTTAATATCTGGTCATAAATTTAGGCCTAATATCTTCACAGAGATTTGTATTTTAGTCTTCACTTAAACGGATCCTCCTCCTTTCTCAAACGTAACTCTGCAACGTTTTATTTAAGATTTATATCTATTTTACTTGGAAATGTTAATTCCTTGAAAAGCATTCTTTTTTATTCTGCACAGACATTAGGTAATTTTTTTAAACCAGGAGACATGAAAAACGAGCAATGCCCTCGCCGGGACTCGAAACACGGACCTCTCGAATACACGCCGAGTGTGCTGACCACTACACTACGAAGGCATGTTAAGAAGACGGGAGAAATACCTTATAATTCATGTGTGTGATGCAATTGTGCAGTTTGTTAGAAAAAAAGCAAATATGAAATTAACAATACATTTTCTTCTTTCCTGATCTGAAACATTTTGAAATGGATTTTATTGCTAATATAAAAATTTCAAATCCTGATAAAGTTAAGAAGTGATGAGCCCTTTCAAACACTGTCGATAAATTCATTCATTGCTGACCACGCAATATTCTTTTGACTGAAGACATTACTCAATATTCTTGACCTCACTAGATATATTTGTCCTTCCAAACGAAAAATGTAGCTCCTATTTTGTTGTGAGATTTCATGAATAGCTTTGAGAGAAATGCATATTTAGTTTCTTGTGTATTTAAAATTTAACTTCTGTACGACTAAATCACACATATCAATCGCATATGTAGAAGTCATCTAAGTACAGAACTTGTTAAGCTATTGTTTATTTACTTAATAATAAAATATTAGCAGTGTTCTTTAATATTCTTTTAATAAATCACATGTAGAATAGAGATAATATGTGACACACGCCAAGCTTCTAATACTATGCAGCATTCATTTATCTCTAAGACGCCAGAAAACTCTAATGAAAAGGACTTTATGTTCTTTCAGGACAAAAGTGAGTAAAGGAATTGCTGTCGCTCAATTACATTAAGCAATAGCTTTAAAACTGTACGTGAGCTGTATTTCCTACTTAACGAATGGCAGAGAATCCCTAATGAGCTTTCGCTTTTAGACCTGCACTGTGAAAGTGCGAAGAGAAAGGGTTTATGCTCAAATTGTTTCCTAGTTTCAAACTCCGCTCCAAGAATGATGGTACCATTTAAAAGCTAACAAATGCTGTTTGAAGTTTAGTTCCATTTATATTTATTGAAACTTAACTAATATCTATTCTTATTTCATCGAGCTTCTTATATGTTTTTCTTCAAAGTTGAAGTGTTTTTATGATAAATCTGATTTCTAATGAGAATTTTCCCCCGGTACTGTATTTTTATCGAATTTTCAAAGACTAGGCGTTGTATTCTGAACGATATTAAAATTTAGCATAAGAGCTTATATCTATAATCAAGTTCTTTGTATATGGGTTGCAATTCACGTTTTTGAAAGATTCGTGTCTATAAAAACAAACATGTTTAATGCGTTATAAATTTCAAAAACGAATAAGAAAAAGGCTATTAAAAATGAAATAAAATAAAAACTGAAAGAAACAAATTCTTTCTAAATCGGTCAGTTTGTCAAACTTTATGGACGCTAAAAGATTTGAAAAATAAATTAAAAATCTCCTAACTCAAAACTGACAACTGTCTTAGAATTGGCAATTTGCCAAAATAAATTTATAAGTTTTTGTTCAAAACTTGGCAGCAGTTGTGCTGTCTCGTATCTTGCTAAGTCACCTGTAGTCTTAATTTTGAGGTGACGTAGCATAATATAACGAATGCATCCTGAAGCAAAAACTGGAAAGACTGCAGTATAAATATTTTTAATTCCATAGCTTAAAACATTTCAAGGGAAAATATTTAAAGAGTGATATTGAAAAATATATACAGATTTCCCTTGCTTAAAGAAAGTAAATGTTCTTGTGAAACATTTCGTAAACCGAAATGATGTGAAACGAAGAAACAATGGACATTAATTTATACGGGTAAACTTTCTGAATAGTCTCGGGAGAAAATTTTAATCAAATTAAATTAAGTATAAAAAGGATAAGCTAAAATGTTATTATAACTATAATACGTACAAATAGAAATAGCAAATTTTTCTGTGAGGTTTCTACTCTCAAATCTGGGAAGATGGCTAACACATAAAAATGACCTAAAAGTAAGGCTAGTGATGATAGTGAGTTAAACTGAAAAAGCTGGCGATTTTGGATTAGAACGAGCTTTAAAGTAATAGACAGAAGACAAGATCCTCTATTAATTATCTCATCTTCATTTAGATCCATCAAATCTCTATTTCTACCTCTCTCTTACTTTTACAATATGTTGCAAGAGTTATCAACTGTTGTTTAAATTAAATGTGAAAGCACAAGCACAGGGTAAAGTAAAATAGTAACTTAACTTTCTTTTAATGTTAGACTAGGAAAACTGAAATTAAAATTAACATAAGGTGAAGGATAGTAGACACTCGTGCATCCAAGCAGGCATATAGGGGTCGCCGGACCCTCCTAAATGCTAAACTCCAGGCAGAATTAAGAGGATCTTCAATTTTAGCTTAAGTGATTTTAGCTTTACTGCACAGAAGCTATATGCTCATAGAAACATTTATGCCTTCTCTGGGATTCGAACGATGGACTTTCGGTAAGGCAGTCAGCATCATTAATTACTGTACCTTCCGGGCGGGAAACTAATAGAAAACAAATTATGTCTTAACATTTTTAGCAAATAACTTGAACTTATTATTCAACTAGATAGAATACTAGTACTTTTACCCAAAGCTTACACCTTAACGTCAGACAACCTTATAAGGTATTTCTCTCGCCCTCTTAGCATGCCTTTGTGGTGTAATGGTTAACATACTTGGTGCGTATTTAAGAGGTCCGAGGTTCGAGTCCCGGTGAGCGCACTGCTCATTTTTCCTGACACCTGCTTCAAAAAATCCTAATGTCTCTACAACTAACATAAATGATATTATCAACCTGGACTAATATTCGGCAATCTTATCTTACTAGAACAGTGGCTTTCTAACCCAAAACAAGGGGGTTCAACCGTTACGCAGCCAAATGTCTTTCTACTACAAGTCATACGGTTATGATGCTTTCTCTCAGTTTATACTATGCCGCTTGTCAAATAAATCTGCATAAAGCTCACGATTGATCGTGTACGTTACTGTACGAGACATAAAGGAATCGTGCAAATTAACTTTTAACTGTTAAATAGACTCAAATGAAATATGTCACCTTAAGTTAATGTTAATGTTTCAGCCTTACACCTCTCAATAAGCAATCAAACGTATCCTAAACCTAAACGTTCTTTCACGAATGAGATCTTCTTTATCTTCAGATATTACGTTACACTTTTCTCCGTAAAAGTAAAAATTCTCTTTGGATTTCTTTAGATAATCGAACAAAATCTTAACATAATTCCTTCGTAAACGGAAAATTATATAAAGCGAAGCTTCATAAAATGGTGGATGCCTGATTTTTTTACTGTTACACCTTAAAAATCTAAAAGCAAATAAATTTCTCTTAATTTACTTATTCATTAATAGTAATTCCTGGCGTGGCCAGGTGCCCAAAGTAGTTAATATAAATAAGAAAAAAAATGTAATGTTTTTAATGAGCCCAGTTAGTGTCATTTTACTGTAATCTACGTATGTGTGTGTGTGCAATTCACATAAATCGCAATTTTATTCCGATCTTTGCAAAATTTTACATTCTTGACCTGCAAAACAATGAAAACGTCACTATCTATATAAGATTACTAAAAGCCACTCCCCAGGGTCTACACTCGTGAAGTTTATATTAGAATATTGCGCTCATGTCACCAATATTGCCCATACATCACCCGAATTAAGTTCACTTTGTTGTGTTCCCGTTAATAGTCGAATTCCTACATGCTAAGCAAGGAATTTATAATTGTTTTTTTACAAAAAAATAAATATTAATACTTCTATACAGATTTAATTTTGAAATCACATCACACATCTTAGGTTTACGTTGCGGCTGTTGTACTCCGGCTGTCAACTCTTACTAAAATCATTAAATGGCGCCTTGTTTGCATTAGTGGAGAAAATTAAAGTCAGTGCATCCACGAATATTCCGAAAACGGCAAAGAAATCGAACAAAATGAATGGCTCATTTTCGAATAAGAAGACATAACCGAAAACAAAGTAATTACCAGTTTTTACCGAAACTATTAGATAACGTCGTTTAATTATCTCTTTGAATTGTTTAGAGTCTTATAGTACAGTGTTGAACCTTTAAGTACGCTCTCTATCAGTTTTAACATAAATATTTCGAAAATGGAATTTCAAAATTACTACTCCCACACCTCTAAATGAAACCTCGTCATTCTACGCAAAGACCGGGCAAGAGGGGGTGCTAGTTAATAATAATTAGTCAATAATAGTAATATATATATAAAGAACTGCATCTATTGCTTTTAAATCGTTTAGTTTGCTAGTCAGTACCAAACAGGTTAAATTTAAGAAAAAAATTAAATGCCTGAAGCTTCGTGGAAGGGCAACAAACTGGCTTATATAAAATAAAATATTATATATCGGTCAGTGTTAACACATTACCTTTAAATTGCTGAGTGTTTTATTATTAGTATTATTATTAAATTTGAAAGAGAAATATCTTACACTTTGCCGAGTGATAACACATACCGAGTTTTTTACTTATATTTGAAACAAATCTAACCAAAAACCAAAATCGAAAATTAGAATTCCGATATCAAGGTGCACATGCTGCGATGAAGGTTGGTTTGGTTTATATCTTTACGGCAATGCACCCGAGGGTTATCTGCCTAAGAGGAGAAATACCTTCGTGCAGGATTTTCTAAGGGAAACTGGCTCGTGTACCCGAACACATGGGGAAAACCACGAAAATTCCTATGCAGCCAGCCGTTTCGGACTGATTCGAACCGCACTGGTGAAGCAGTATGTGTGTTCAAAATTTGGTGGTTCTAGGTACCACAGTTCTCCCAAGGCATGAGCAACATACATACATCACTCTTACAGATTCTTCAAACTTATTTAATAATAGATATTGCTTACGATTATCAAAGTTCACAAACTAATCCTAGAGAGAGGGAATACACTAAAATTAATATTCTTACCAATCCATACCCACGGACTGTTTTGTGAAGAATCACGACGTGCTCGGGGAAAGCACTCGTCTCTGATGGCATTGAGTGCCAATGCTAAATGCTTGCGTATGTGCATAGTTCCGTCTCATTTTTTAACTGAACCAAAGGAGGAATTCGAGGGTTCGTGCGGACAGATGTATGTATGCATATGTTAGCTTCTATTCGCGTAGTCTCGCGCGGTGTTTACTTTACCGCCTGCCTCTTGACCGGACTTACAGATTGACAGATTTTTTAAGTACCCAAGTTTTGCGCTATTACGTCACAAATGGCTCATTCAATAATTATGTCTGAAATCTTCGGTACAGTGAGCATCTGATACCTCAAAACTTCTGAGATTTGTTAAAATAATCGTTTCATCACAACCATTCAACTCAAACTATTATCTTCAAATCAAAACGCCATTTTTATGCGAATGCAGTTCAAGAAAGAAGCTTTGTAGCTTTTCTTTTATTTATTACGGGCTCTGCCATTTGGCACTACACGGAGAGAGTCGGATGCCCCTTGGAAGACTTTTTAAGAGAAACTGGTTCATATTCACGTTACACATGAGGCCAACTATAAGAAGGCCAATGCAGCCAGCCCATTTCCCAGGACTCGAAACACGGATCGAACTGCCGGTGGCTTTTACCGCTTGGCGGCTAGTGGGCGGCTTTGTGGTATTAATTCTTTAATGTTACGTTATAAGGTATTTCTTCCGCCTTCTTCGCATGCCTTCGTGGTTTAGTGGTCAGCACGCTCGGCGCGTATTCGAGAGGTCCGGTGGTTCGAGTCCCGGCGAAGGCGTTGCTCATTTTTCATCTCTCCTGCTTTCAAAAAAATACCTAATGTCTCTACAATGTATGTCTAAAATATAAAGTAATTTCCTGTTATTACTACGTACTTCAAATTTTGTGTAATTTTTTTAGGGAGGAAATGTTAGGAGCCAGCATTTTGTTATTACCATTTTAAAAACTAGCATTTCTGTATTCTCATAATAAGCTTTGTAATATTCTAGCTAATTTAGTAGTCCTTGAAAACTAGGATCTTATTAATTGTGTAGCAAAATATTGCAGATTTCACATACGTAAATCAGAAGTCTAAAGAAGAGCTAAACTACGCTTTATTCCAACTTAAGGAAATTCACAAATTCTTCCTTTTAGGGCTTACACTAAGCCTTCAGGCTTTAACTTAAAATAGAAAATAAGAAACTAATCTAATGTTAACTAAACTGGCACCAACCGAAAGGTGCTCAGAAGTAACTAACAGAGTTGTTTTTTATTAAAGATCACCGGCGAATACTAACAGGCACATAACAATATAGCCGAAAAGTCTTAACAGCTTCTCAGCTCTCCCGGGATCTGTATGGAGCCACAGGAACCCCTGTAACAAGAATGACTGTTAGCACACAGAGCTCTTCCGGTCGACGAATTTCTCGAGAGTGAGGATATTCGCCGGATGGATTGGCCAGTCAGATCTCCAGACCTCAGCCCTATAGAGCATGTCTGAGACGCTCTGGGGAGGGCAATTGCAACTCGCAACCCCCCTCCAAGAATCACCCAGGAACTGAAAATAGCGCTGCTGAATGAGTGGGACCAATTGCCACAGGCACTGATAAATTGCCTTATTTCCAATATGACATCACGCGCTGCGTGGCCTGCATGGCTGTAAGAGGGGATCATACCCCTATTAACCCATTTCTTTTGTATCTCCTGCAACCGCTGTTTAAGACCTTCAGACTCCCGTGAGTGTTACACACGAACACGCGTGTCTAATATAACTGTTAAATGTTTATTTTGTTTGTATTATATCAACCTATGTTCAGACCAAATTTTATTAAAATCTCTCCAGTAATTCTGGAGATCGTAAATCAAATATGAAAATTCTCTTAATTTGTTTCCCCAGTGTACATATAAAATATCAAACCATGCAATGCGTTTCCGGATTTGTTTGCAATTTTGCATATAGGGAGGCATAAAGTTATATTTATCACATATATCCCATAAAGCACTTGAAATGTTACCTTTCTCATGGGTTTTAAAGACTTGGATAGGCAATATTTCAAACTCCAATTATACTTTCAGTAATCAAAGCATAAGTTGCATGTGTTTATTACTTTTTACGACTGCTTTACATATATCGTATCGAAAGATAACGAGAAATCTGAAATCGAACACTGAAAAAATCATCTCATTTATCGTATTTTTAAGGATGTACGCTAGCTATTGATGGTTCCATTGCCAAGAGGATTTGAAGATATCTAACAGCAATTAAAAGTCAAGCTGTTTTGCTGGCATGATAGCATGGGAGACGGCTGCTATATCTCTAGGCCCAATTCATATACTGGATAAATCATGGATGTTTTAAGTGTAGAGTGTTGTTGTGGCATCTTATCACTTAAAGCCAAAGTCCTCTCGAGGGGTTGGTGATAAGGGAAAAGTGACAAGAGGCCTTCAGCTCCGTCCCTAGAGTTCTCCATTAAAACTTGGTGGAAAAGAATTAAACAAATGCCAGACTTAACAATGGATATTAAACTCCCAGTTGAATGACCACACACCATCAGTGCAAACGTTGGGAGCTAAAAATTATGAATTAGCCTTACTCTTAGTATTGAAATATTACGCCATCGACGAGTACGCATAACAGTTACAAGAATATGCAAGACATCAAAAAATAATTTGATTTTGTTGGCTTCTGTTAAATTTTGAATTGCGTGTGAATTAACAGCTCTGGGAGTGCTTTAAACAAACTGAAATTTAAAGTACTATCTCTTAGCGAAACTTGGATGGAAGGCTTTGACGATATTTCAGCAGCCAGAAATTCCTAATGATGGCTGGAATAGCAAGGTCTTCCATCAGTAATATGACAAAATCAGCTCTTAAAAACTTGGATAGCAGAATATATTAATAAATGATTCAATATCAAAATTTTTTCATAAATGAAATCAAATCATATTCCAAATTTAAGGCAGTTCATTATCCTTTATATATCGGATGCACAAGTTAATGAAATGTTATATTACGTCTGGTCGGCATGTGTTGTTGCAACACGTCGAAAACGTTAAGAACGAGTGCCGAATCGACACAACCTTGTGACATCATGGTTAAACGAGATGACGATCCTCACAAATACTACCACAAGTGATGTTCTCCAAAACTTACTGTGGATTTTTAATGCTGCTATGACCCCTCCAATTTCTTAACGTTTCGGTAATTCCCCATCTCTTAGTCTTCGCTAATTATCTTAGCCATACTTCATATATTGTTGATAGCCTCTATAGACATCATCAGATTTATTAATATTTTTGTTTCATTTAATAGTTTTGTGAAGCTGAGACTGTTTAATAAAACGGTTTCGTTTCTGTGTATTTTCGTGTAAAATTGTATTAGCATCATCACATCCTTCCGGTATATTGTTCCTGGATGCAAAGGGATTTATGATAATAGCCCTCATGCTAGAGTCTATAGCTCCCATTTCATAAACATTTAAAAAAAAACAAATAAGTGAATTAAAATCATACTTAGGAGCAAGTTTTTCAAAGTTTGTGAACTTCATTGCAAAGATGAAGTAATTAAGGTGGTGGAAAAAATTGCGCACGATTCGGTGTCAGTCGAAAAAAAGACTTCACATCTTTCATACCTATATTAAAAAAAACATTAGCATCTTTAATTCCGCGTTGCCCTGCATATTTACTCTGCCATTGCAAAACGAGAAATTGTATTTGACTTTACAGAAAGGCATGGAAGCAACAGCTGATGGAGAAATAAAATACACGTTTTCAACATACAAAGATATTTTAGCGCTTAAAATTCAGAAAATCCCGTTATTTTGATTTGCAATTAGAAAAGAAAATGAACCTTATATATACATATTAATTATTATATATTAATACATATTCTACATAGCCCCAATT
>KK114745.1:182432-220344 GCA_000611955.2 Stegodyphus mimosarum
CGTTTTCTAATTAAACATGATTTAAATGTCTCATCCTTTATTATTAATTTTGCAATAAAATTATGCAAAAAATATAACGTTTTTATAAGTATTAAATATATCAGAAACTTCCAAGGAATATTAAAAGCTGTAAGAGTCTCTCTTTATATGTTAAATTCAATATGCTGTTGCATCAATTTCTGCTGTTATTTTGCATTTATTTGAGAATCTTAAATTTAATTATCAAGCTGAAGAAATAACTGTTATTTATTTTCTGAATGGGAACTTTCGTTTTGCCGTGCGATTAAATGCAGTGGTAATGCGCACCATAAATGCGCATATTTTTAGCTTTATTATATTTCATATCTCCACGTGTGTACAAATCATACAAGATTCAGGAAATATAATTTTTTTCACATCCAACAGCAGTTCGAAAGCTCTGATCTCAGTTTCAATGAAAATCCATCTGAAGAGGCATTGGAAATAAACTCCCTCCGTTATGCGAATGAGAAATTTAATGAACTTCATCCTTATGAAAAAATTGTTTCCCTGATAATGGATTAAATATGTATTAAACTATATTTAGATATCAAAGGAAGAAATATTGTTAGCTCTTCTTTTAACAGTGAGGAAGTAAGAACAGGTGTCCATTCATTATGATTGAAATTATTCTGCGAGAACAGAGATGTTGTGCATACTTTACCTGTGAAATAACAGCTGATGTAGTGCACACTTTACTTAAAAAGATTATAACTGCATTAAATAACACTGAGTTTTTCATCGTTTATATTGTAAGTCACAATAATTAAATAAATCGTGAAGCTTTATTTCATTTTGCAAATCCACCGAAACAGAGCATCGTTTATCCTCAGCTAAATAAAACATAATGAACTTAATTTTGTGTAATTGATATGATGCATATATCTTGTACTGTCATTAGGATTTTTTGGAAGCAGAAGAATAAAAAATGAGCAACGCCTTCGCCGGGAAACGAACCACGGACCTCTCGGTTACGCGTCGACTGTGCTGGTCACTACACCACGAAGGCGGAGGAAGCAATACCTTATAATCTAAATATGTACGAAATAATTGTCTGTGAACTAGTGTTTGCACTACCCAAATTTTAAGACATCTGAAAGCAATATTATTGTGAAAACTGCGACCTTTAACACCCTGAAGAAATTATATGAAATGGAGAAGAATAATTGAACAGCATGAAATTGATTTTTTAATATTAAATCCCAGATCTTAACAGAACTTATATAAGTAGGGCCCTTCAAGGAAGCATTTTAGCGCAGTTTCTATTTACCATCTTTATAAATGACATGCCGCAGCCATTCAATGCAAAAATCGCTAAATATGCTGATGATACTGTCGTTCGAAGTATTTAAAGCCTCAACTCGCTATTGACAATCTAAAATTTGCACTTAACATCACTGGTCATTACTTCAGGAGCTGGAGAATTAATTCAGCCCAAATAAATGTAACGCTGCTATTTTTAGCAGCTGTAAAAAGAATACTCCTGTTGACATTGATATTCAAATTAATAATGTGCAGATACCCGTTAACAGCTCCATTAAATACCTAGGTGTGCTCTTTGACGAACAACTATTGTTTAAAGAACAAACTATGAATGCATTTCGAAAATCTAACGTAGGGTTCATTGCCCTTTATCATCTCCTACGAAGAAACTGGAAACTTAACATAAGAATAAAGCCTATCCTGTATCTCACTGTGATTCAACCCAGTTTTACTATCCTGTATTCCTGGCTGGAGCACGGTTGCTAAAACCTATCGTAGAAATTACAAAGTTTTCAAAATAAATTGCTAAGGATGATTTAAACGCCCCATGGTATGTTCGGAACAAGCAAATACTTAAAGAAATGAAGATCGATTCCATGCATGACGAAATACTGTCTACATACCATAACTTTTTCCAGAAAATGCAAAATTCAGAATACCACTATATAAGAGAACTTGTAAACTATGGCCCAACTATTGAACATACTGTCAAAAGGCCAAGAACCATTCATCACAATCCGAAATGGTAACTTTTTAATTATTTCTCAAGCTTGAATCTTTAAATTCATTTTCCAGCATAACTGCAGTGGTCAGCACTTGAGTGGGTGACCAGCTAAATGACTGACACGGACGAATATTCTTTCGTCTGTGTTCACATTTGTTTACAGCCTGACAGAGCAGGGTATGGACTCTGTTTCCTTAAATTTTTTCAAAGCAGAGACTTCATGTGTTCATTTATTGTCATCATTTTCAAATGACATACCACAGCCATGTTCTTCGTGTATTCATTTATTATTATCGTTTTCAAATGTGCTTTTTCAAGTTTATGTGTTTTATCACCCAATAAAGAGGGTTATAGACTTTGCAATACCTGACTAAGAAGGTTTTGGACTTAGTGATTCGTATTGTGTATTTTTATCTTCACTTCGTTATAGTTTCAAGTGTAAAATTGCAGCATACTCCAAATATTACAAGAAATATTTGCTCTCTACTGGAAATTATATTTTCATAGTACTTATACTGACTGAGTTGCCCCTGCAACAGCTCTATCTCGTGATTAACTCTCTCGCTTTCAGTTAAAGACTCTTTTAGTTGTTAGTGATGGCAGTCGTCCATGGATTCGCCTTTTCGGCTTGAGCAGTCCTGTGCTCTTAAACATTTAAATAACGCCAGCGTCCTCGAGCAAATTTCTAATATAGGTAAAAGCATATTTTAAATGCCAAATGCCTAATCTATCCTGATTACCAATGACCAATGAGTATGTGCAGCATGTATACTCTCTTTTTCATTTTATCTTTATTTGCATACCAATAATCCTAAGAAAATAAAAATGTAACATTGGTTTACAAAATATACAGACTCGCACATGGAGCAAATCTGATTCTTAATCCAGTGATGTGTTCTTAAGATTAAAGATCATGGATTTTGAAAATCACTTAAGTAACTATGATTTAATGTAAATGCGTGTCTTTAACTCATTCGGATCCTATTCAATATTATACATATTATTATAATCTAATCAGTTTGTCAAAATGTATTATACAATATAAATCTTCTTGAAAATGATATTGTTTTTTCAAAATAAAGCATATAAGATTGAAATTAAGGCAACTAAAATCTAGGCGAGCAAAATGAAATTTTAAAACTTTATACGATTATTGAAAAAAGCAGCAATGATTGATTTCATGTATTTACACTTTTACATATTTGCTTTTGTTTTATTTCCAGTTGCAATTTAAAAAATATATTAATTTTGCAAGAAAACTAAACAAAGAGAACGTTTGTATATATTTTACATTACACAACTTAACTAAGGCAATGTTTGTAGCAATATCATCAGTTGAAGCTGCCAAATTGACGGGTTAATCTATGAGAGCGCTAAATATTTATATTCTTAGAATCATATAATTGTTTTATTGTGCTCAAAACCCTGAACGAATAGGCTTTGTCTATACCAATCTAAAAATCAGATGAAGAACGTATGCTAGTTTTATTGTCCGTTACGAGTCAAAAACAAAAACTGATTTCAAAGTTGTTTAAATGCTTGAGCAATGCAAGTTCTGAAACTCAAAAATTGTTATTCACTAAACATTTATTTGAGGGCTGCTACCTAACTACCGTATTTTATCTTAGTAGGCAACATAATGCCTGCAGAGAGGGAGCTAGCTTGCAAATCTAGTCACAACTAAACCTCTTTTTTTCCTCTGGCTCCATTCCTCTCGTGAAAATCACTAGAATTAGATGGACGTAAAAAAGGTGAAGAGACCATTTTTTTCCTTTACATTATTCGCTCCAATTAACAACAAAAAAAAAAGAATAGATCTTTTTTAGTACCTGAAGATTTCTTTTCATGAAAAAAAAGTTTTAAAAAGAAAGCAGACTGAGGAACATTGCATCATCATGTGGAGTTCTCCCTTTGTGAATTTATTTAACTGAGAATTTGATTTTCCTTTGCGTTTTTAATCAGGAATGTTTTATTGTATAAAGTACTTGGTGCAAAAATATTTCGCATGTTTAAAATAAAAGTCTATAAAATAAAGAAACATGTATTATTCTTTGAATGACTTTGCTAAAATGATTTA
This sequence comes from Stegodyphus mimosarum, assembly GCA_000611955.2. NCBI lineage: Eukaryota > Metazoa > Arthropoda > Arachnida > Araneae > Eresidae > Stegodyphus > Stegodyphus mimosarum. Next base: position 186,515 of record KK114745.1, read on the forward strand.
AAATTAGTCATAAGATAATAGCAGTTAAAAGTATTACACAAGCTTTATTCTACCTGTCAACTGTATTTATGTTTCCTAACAACATTTATTTAATAAACACCACATTATGTTCTCTCCTGCACCCTAAATAAGTTCTGAATTTATGATGATCCTATTTTCTAACCGAAAAAAGTCTCTTAATTTTTTGTTTCTATTAAAACAAATATAGGAATCAGAATGTACAGTACACAAAAAGATGAAACTAAATAACATTTTTATTTTGATAATTAGCATAATGTAAAATTCTTTTAGCAATACTTTTTCATGCAGAGTTTGCCTTTTTTAGGTGACAGAACACATTTTAAGTATTTATACTACTCGGTAGAAACATCTCTTTCGCTATGGACAAACATTATTCAACAAGAAGAGTAACCGTACTCAACAGTACGAGTCTTTATCGGCGGTGAAATCTGTTCGTAACATCATTTAACATGTTCTTCACTTATTTCTTTATTATAAAAGTAATAAGCATGATATCGCAGAAAATGCAGTTTTAAAGGTATTGAGGCTATCCAGCTTATGAAAATCACTTGCCATCTTTTGAACTATTTTATCTCTATTTCCGAAGAATTTTTGCCTAACAATCTTAAATGATATCCTTACTTCTTTTCCTAGTTTCTGAAGAACCTTTACTAAACTATCATTTTATATGAAATTTTGAATGGTTTAACTAATAAATACTTTCTGTTTGTTTCAGCATCTGACATAATACAGAAGAAATTTTGGATAAATGCAGTGAACCTCGGATCACATTTCACGAACAAATTACCTGTTCAAAAAGCATAATGGATGACAAAAGGGGTCTCGCGTTACCAACACATAAACCTGAACTCTCATTAGCCATGCTTGGCAGCAAGTGACTTACAGAACCATGAATCCCCATTGGAGGAAATTATGGCTAGTTGGGTTCAGCACAGACTTTGACACTTACGACTTTTTTGTTACCTATGGTATTTGTGTCTGTATGCAAAACAATGGACTGAGAAAACAAAAACGAAGACTTAAAGTTAATAGAGAATCATAAAAATGAGCTAAATAAGAAAGAACTGCAAGAATTTCAGAAGCAACAACAAATTTAGAGTATAGAAGTGAGAGGAAGAAAATTTATTGTAGTTCTCTGATCCGTGAAGTTTGTTTAAAATTTTGTAAGACTGCACAGTTATTTTGTGAACGGAGATATAGTTAAAATTTTGCCAACCCTACTACACAGATACGAGTTATCAGTTACGTCTTAAACAACTCAAAAATGCAGGAAAAGTAAACCTTTAATATTAATTTTTCTTTTATTTTAGCATCAATTTGAACGCAAAAGCACAACTTTTGCAATATAGGAAATTTCTGTCACTTGTAAATATTCAATTTAACAGAAAATTAAATTGAAATGTTTATAACATTGCTTAAGATGGTCCGTTAAATAGAATAAGCTGGCTCAGACAGTTTACTGAGACTAATTAAAATATCGCCTAACGAGAATGCCAAACCCGGAATATCACTTTTAAGCTGAGCTGACGGAAATTATTACCAACAAGACGCAACTTCCAGAAGCTTTCTGGACTAAAGCTTCAAAACCCTCAGCTTAAATATATACCAAATTATTTAGCTTTCTGGTGAGGAATACGGAAAGGAAAAGTTACAGTAAATATATAATATCTTAATAACTGGTTAATTAAATAAGCAACATTATAAGATGCAAAGTTTTCACGTAACGATATCACCCTGATACAAATAGCAAAGTGCAGTATAAGCATTTTCAATGACAAAGTCCTGTTTCATTTTAGAAGCATTTTAAGACATGGCTACAACCACTCTCATTGGACAAATCTTGAGGGAAACAAACATTCAACGAGACTCAACCTAATACGAGTGACGCTTAGAAATCAAGAAAAGATAAAAGATACTTCTAAAAACAGTTTTCTGAAAGTTTTATAGCATTGAGTTTAGCATCTAAACAATAATATCTTTCTCGTCATTTTTCCCACTAAGAAGCAGTCGTATCTGCTTTAGATAATATTTCTTTTGTTTCAATTAAATATTTTGCGATCACAAATAACTTGGCATACTACTCATGCCTGTTCCAGAAAGTAACATTTACATTTTTGATATCGTCGCAGTAAGAAGAGAGCAGCAAGTAGCAGTCTAGCTTGGCTGAGGTACAGAAGTGAAGTGCAATGTACTAATGTATTTAATTGACGGATCATATTTGATGCATTTAAGAATTAGTATTATTATTAGTAGTAAGACTATTAGTATTTTTATTAGTAGTAAGACTATTAGTATTTTTATTAGTAGTAAGACTATTAGTATTTTTATTAGTAGTAAGACTATTAGTGTTATCATTAGTAGTAATTGATGTATTATTACGGATCATATTTGATGCATTTTAGAATAATTAGTATTATTATTATTAGTATGACTTTATTAGTATTTGATGTATTATTATTTTGTATGTATATATATTATTATTAGTATTTGATGATGTATTTAAGAGTTATGCAACGTGCGCCCAAGAGCATAACCAACACATTTTAACAGCTAATGCTTATATATTCATGCAACTAATCGTATTCGTGTAACATCATCCAGATTCCTGTTTGTTCATGCGACTTTACAGAGAAGCAAATACATTCTTGAGGCAGGCCTCCTGGAACTCGAGAGCTGCCAGTTCAAGGATAGTGGAGACGTGGGACATATACCTGCTTAACCTCTGTTAGATGCCAGGTGTCTCCGTCCTCTGTCACCTGTCACCTTTTCCGGCTAATGCTTTTAAGCCTTTAGTTAATCTGCGTGCAATAGTTATAGAATTATCAGCAATTTAAAAGTTGCTTAAATTCCGCTAAGCATAAAGCCGCCGCCATTTGTCTATATTTGAAACATAGCAGCAAAGTGAATTATGTCAATTTCTGTATCAACTTCAGTGTCTTTTGCCGAGTGGACCAGATGTTTAGTGCACCAAAAAATCTATCTTTCTGCTTAGTTTTAATTAATTTAAATTCTAATTTTAATTGTAAAAATTATTTTTTAACTGTTTTTAACTCTATTTGGTGGTGTTTTAGGTTTTCTGTATTTTACAATTTTTAACGCAGATGTTTTGAGATTTTATGTATTTTTCCTTGCCTCGAAATGAGAAATGAATTGATTGAATGCGAAATATATCTCTAACGAAATTCGGGGAAATAGGTTTAAATGAAATGCAGCATAAATGTGTATAATTTAATAGGCCGTACAAGGAAGTCATGTGGCGCCCACATCCGATATTTTACATTCATTATAACAATACTCAGTATCACAGCATTTAATAATTTCTATAATAATACTCAAAAAAAATTTGTATCATTTTCTATATTAGCACTCAGAACTAGCTCCTCAAAATAATTCAAAATTTGAACTATATTTTAGAAATTTTAAAAGCAATTCAGAATTATTATTACATTACATTCTAGTTACATTCCGGTACCCAAGTATTAGAAAATTTTTTTAATTTAAAAAAAATTCCATTATTTTATAAATTTATTTAGCATAATTATCGAAAGGACCATTTTTAATTTTAAAAACATTCTACCGATTATCCCTTTCATAAAAATAGTGTTACATATTTATAATTTTAACACAACTATCACCATAATCAGTTTTTCATTTGAGGTTTATAATAAAATTTTGGTGTTTTAATCGATTATTTCATGCTATAGAAATCTAATATGAAATCAAGAATATAAATCTAAAACAATATAAAAATGATGAACAAAATAAATATCAGACCTTTAAAATTTTTAGAATGATTGCGTTAATGTGTTTTTAAGTTATTCATATTTACAACGAAAATAACGAAATCCAAATTTATAGAAATTTAAATAAAAGCATTTGTTGAAAAACAGAAACCATTTTGTACCAGCATCAGTTTTTTTCACAGACGAGAGTATAGTTTAGTTTAATCAATATATGTTGTAAAAGTAATAGTACAACTAAACTTCAGAAACGAGTCCGGGTACGATCAAGTCAATTATATAGTGTGGTAGCCCTCTGTGCCCCCTTTATGAAGAAGGTTCCCGTTTTTACCTGGAAGACGTGCTTTTGAAGATATAAGGGCTGGAAATTTCGCCTTCTAGAAATTTCTAGAACGGTCCAGAACATACGAGAGCATTCCACAACATTGCAGTACATACCGGAATATTCTGAAATGCTGTGGATTGTTCGAGAATAGTCTGGAATGTTTGGAAACATTCCAGAACACTCTCGAATGTTGTAGAATGTTCTGGAACATTGTGGACCATTCGAAGCTTTTTTTGTGTGGATGGGACTAGCCATTGGTAGGGATGTATAAAGCAAGATCCGTCATGGGTTCGGACGTCAGTTTCTTATCAATGAAGTGCAGTAAGTGAATAAAAATAAAGAGTAACTTGGGAGTAATCAAAGTGATACAGTGAATGAACATAAATCGAATATAAAATGTGTAAAGTGAACTTAGTATGTTTCTCAATAAAAAGTTAATTTGATTTATATGTTATAAAATGCCCAAACGTAAAAGAGGAGGAGATTTTGCCCGTTTTGAAGCAAAACGGAGAAAACAAAAAGAACAGCGAGAAAACGAAACGGTCGAAAAGCGCGAAACACATTTACTTTCTCAACGAAGAAGAATGAGCAGCGCGAGAAGCAGAGAAACCGAAGAACAACGAAATGAACGAACTGAACAATCAAGAATTACGACACAATCTTATAATAAAAGACTGAGAACTCATGCCACCCATGAAAATATCACCCTACGAGAAGCACGGACGAGGCCAAGTAAACAACACAACCTAGCAAATGAAGCATTTACTAACTAAAAGAATTAACAAACATGTCGTAACGGAAAAATGAATAACATCTACCAAATTTGCAACGCGAAAAAATTCAGTAGAGAATCGGAAATGAAGAAAGAGAAATTGATCCGTAGAGATATTAGGTTTTTTTCAAAGTAGGAGACATGAAAAATAAACAATGCTCTCGCCGGGACTCGAACCTCGGACTTCTCGAATACGTGCCGAATGCCCTGGCCATTACACCACGAAGGCATGATAAGAAGCCGAAGAAATATCTTATGCACTCCCTCTTTTAAAGGGCGACTGGGGATTAAGGGACACAACTGCCAAATCTGGTGGTGAAGAATCATCATCCACCACATTTTTTAGTTCGAGCACCACTGTAGCGTCATTATGGCTTTTTTTAATGCAGGATATGTGAGAAATGAGTAATGCCCTTGCCAGGACTCGAAATTCAGACCTCTCGATACGCGCCGAGTGTGCTGACCATTACACCACGAAGGCATGCTAAGAAGGTGGGAAAAATATCTTATATATCAAAAAAGCGCAAACATCAGTGGGTTTAGACGACAAGTAATCCAAGGTATACAAAGGATCTTACATAAATACAATTAACTTATTTACATATTCAAAACAGCACTAGACAGAATGATCTCTGGTGACTGACCGAGCCAACAAGAGACCACCTGAAGAACACGAATATCGATTTAATGCACCTCAGAAAGATAAAGTCGTCATCGTAACTATGAATAGTGAAATCACAACCTGTGACATAACTGACATATCCCGTGACATAACGAAGAAGAGAAGAACTACAAAGCACTACAGAGACAAACCGTTCATATGATCCCTTCAATTTCCATTAATATTTCTACATGGACAGGACGGTTATCATTTTAATGTGAAAACTAATCCAACCTGAAACAGGCATAGAAACACACAAAAAAGTCACTTTCAAGAGTTCTATGCTTTTTAATGTTCATAGGCAACGAAACATATAATCCCATTCTCAACATTCGCCAGTTATTCCAACAATCCTTCGTGTATATGTACGCAAAAATAGGAGCAAAACGGATGCTTTACATAAGACTGTATCAGAAGAAACTACGCACAGAAGAATATATATTACATTTACATGTTCGGCTCAACTTTTCCCCAATAGATGACATTAGTCGTCCACAAACAAAATGTTTATGTTTATGCTAAAGAGACGGATGAACTGGTGCCATAGGGGGGGGAGAGTGCTTGATGAATCGGAAGTGTTAAGACAGACCTTTACTTTTGTGTAAAATTATGAATAATGAAAAGCGATTTTCGCCAACTGTGATGAGTAGTAAATCTGTTCAATAAAGAAGGAAAGAGGGGTAAGTAATCCCCTTCATATTTTTTATTTCATTGCTTATTCATTTTAAAGTAACTGAACATTTTGAGAATGTATATATGTATGAAATGGAAGTAACTTTTGTTTTCGAACCTGAGGACACAGCTCCACAACGGGTAGTTGGGAGTTATTAGTGTCTAGTCATAACAATATATTGAACTTCGAGACACGATCATAAATGACAGAAACATTGACAGTATTGGGACAGTTGTAATCATACCTTAATCTTACATAGGAAGTCCGAACACATGTATGAATACACTCAAGATGCCATCATCTACGTAAGAAAATGTGGGCAACCTGACCTCTTCATAACATTCGCATGCAACTCATCTTGGCCAGAAATCAAAGAGCAACTAAGATACGGACAAGCCCTAATGGATTGACACGACATAATATCACGAGTTTTCCGACAAAACCAAATGAGATTTATTGAAGTCATCACAAAATACCACATCATTGGAACCGTTAGATGCTGGATGAACACAATCGAATGGCAAAAACGAGGACTGCCTCACTCGCATAATCTCACATGGCTACACGACAGACATCATCCTACGGATATCGACAAAATCATACAAGCTGAATTTCCCAATCCACAAGGAGATCCGGAAGTGTACGACATAGATGTGAAAGACATGACTCACACACCATGCAGGTCATTAAACCCCAATTCGCCATGTATGAGTGATGGAAAATTTTAAAAACACAACCCAAAACCATACTCGGACGACGCAAACTGGGCTATTCCAAATACGGAAGAAGATTACCCAAAAACTGTGGCTTTACAGCAAAAATACGAATACGAGGCAAAGACGAACTGTAAATAGATAATAAAATGGGTAGTACCATATAACTCGCTACTTTCCAGAATGTTCCAATCATACATAAACATAGAATATTGCAATTCAGTGAAATCCATTAAATATGTCTGTTTAATTTTTCCAATTTTTGAAGTAAAATGGATAAGTGATTCAATTTTAATATTTTTATTCTATATAATTTTGCGGCGTGTTCTGATCATTGCCTGCACTTTTTTTAATAATTATCATGTATGACTTACTGTTTAATATGCATATCGGAATACTTTGAACCTTTTATTTCGATTTCTCAACTTGTACGCATATAATGCTCAAACAGAAAGACTTATTCATGCATGAAGAAAATATATGTACAACGATCAAGTAAATTTACTAATAGAAACTAAGATTATAAATAAATATATTAAGTAAGAATATATAAAGAATTAGTAATTTAAAAATCGAGTTTACTAGTTCGATTTGTAAACTTAATGAAGACAGCAGAAAATCACGTTTGAGTTGCTATCAAAAAAAATACTTCATGAGGTGATTTCGAGTTCTCCCGTATTCCAAGTAATCTTACAAATTCGACAAGGGCTGCTTTTTAATTGCATTAAAATTCGAGATAGAAAAATGACAAAGAACATCCTTATCATTTCTTTCCTCGTATTTTAAGTGAAGCAGAAAGAAGTTTCAAAAAAGGTTTCGTTTACCGGGAAAGCCTTTTTGTAAAATGAATATTTCAGATCTTTCAGAAGAAACTTTTACAGATTACAGCCTAAAATTCAATTAAGTATTATTAAAACGAGCAAATTGTAGAATGTTTTTTTTAAATGTGATTGGCAGAAATTAACTGAATAAGGTCGGAAAAGGTTTTCATTTATGCCAACTAAATGAAAATTGAAACATTGGTCAAGTAAGTGAGAAAATTAATTAAAATTTAATCCACGATAGAAGAACATGGTTTCATTATTTTCTGTGAAGACAAAATTATCATGCAGTTGAAATGTTTCAGTCTTACTGTCTTGAATCAGTTAAAACACAATAAAATTGTTGAATCTTATGCTCAAATTTGGAATTGCATACGTATACGGAAATAGTATTTTATGATCACAAAAGGTTAAAATATCTCTAATCAGAATTACAATATTAATCCATATTCATATGAAGCAAAGTATGTAGCATCCAAAGGTAAATCACGAGATGCAAAACATGGTAATATCCCAAGTAACCAAAACGTCCAAACTTTAAAAATCTCTCTGAAAAAAATCATTCGGTGAAACAGTAGGTTGAAATCCAGAAGAACAACAAATAAGAAAGTTTAATGCAACCAACGAGGAAAAGAAATAACATTTTCAAAACACTGGTTGAGAATGTATATTGTTTTTGCTAAGCTCATTGTTTTTCATTTTTCTATCTTTGTTATCTGACGAAAGGCACAAGGGAAATATTCGCTTTCCTGAATTAAATTATTTTTTCGGCACTTGAATGCAATATTGTTAGCCGCAATCGTTTCGAAACTTGCTTTTTAAAATTTCTGATATAATTACTAATCTATGCAATTGTTATGTAGCGATTTTTAGTTAGTTGTGAAGTATGGATTAATGTGTAGTTAATTGCAGTTATTTGTTAATTAATTATTGAGGGAGTAAAATTATATGCATTAATTTATGCTTATTCTAAATTTTTCTTCACGAGTTGTATTGCTTACGTTATTGAATCAATTATTTTTATGCGAGTTAAACAGAGTTCTCATTCTTACGTTACGCGTTCGATAGTAATAGCTTTCGGGAAAAGGAGACAATGGGAAATCGGTTGCTTTCTGCGTAATATTTTAAATTTAAAAATACTTCCTTTTTATTCACATGGATGAAATTTATACCTCTTAAAGAGAAAAAATTTACCCTTCTTATGAATCTACTTTCATGACTGTACGTCGCCCCGTTGGAGAATTATGCCCATTTAATTGCTAAAATTGTTGAATTTCGTGTCTAAAAATTTATTCTGCTATAAGGGTCGTTTCCGAGCACTTTTTCGTCAAGGTCATGTACTGCGTCCGGTGGCGTGGTAGGTTTGTCGCATTCTTTCCCTCACCCCTCCTTGTTGGCGAAGGGGGTGGCGAGGGTGGAATTTTTTTTGGTGTGAAGAAGGAAAAACTAAGTTTTCGCAGCACTGTTTTGTGTTTGGCGAGATTTGCCTACTAATTCACCAAATTTGGTGATTTTCGAAAATTCTGGATTCTGGACGATTAAAATCGTCATGCAAGGCCATGCTCAGCCCTTTTTGCCTTGGATTTGCAGCTGAAAGAAGACGCTTCATTTTTCTTCCTCTGGAAGAGCAAATGTTGACCCGGGGGGTCCGGTAGTGGACATGTTTACGTCCTAAAGATGTACATCTAAAATTATGAATTGAAACGTATACTCCTCCGCACTTTACCATCCCCGTGTAGGAGTCGAGAATGGTGTTTTTTCTCATCGAATCAATGCGTTAACACCATAGTGGATGCCACTTGAATCCAGCTATCCGATTTCTTCCTGATCGGTCACTTAGATCCGAGTACTACCATCAACTCGTCTGGATGGGTCTAGTTCAGTGAATTACAAGTTCCCACCTTCTTCACATCGGTCTATGGGTCCAGTTTTCATCTTCCTTCTGGGAACATCTATGCTTACTTCATCTTCCTACATCCTTCAGGACTGCTAACATCATCTCTGTGCGGGTTGGAATCATGCCCAAAGGAGAGCATCTTGGTTTCAACTTCAAATGGCTGCTCGTCCGGAGATTGTTCCATCTGATAAACTAGCAAGGCTTAATTATGTTTTAAAATTCTTCCTTTCAAGTGAGTTCAACCTTTTGATTGTTAATTTCACCTGAAATTTAGTACAGATTGCAACCTAAATTCCGTGAACATGTTTCCTAAGAAATAAGGCTAATTAAAATTTTTAAGAGATTTGATTAATTGAAGAAAAATTTTCCAGTAATGAATTCTTAAAGTAAGGAGTAATTGTATGTGTATTTAATTTCCAATTAAATTCTATTTAACTTTTAGTCAAAGGTTTTTCTGCTGGATCTTAAATCCAGGCTGTTTATTTAAGCAACTGCTGCACTATTAATCTATTTAGGACTTTTAACTTTAACTTGGTTTGTAATTAAAATTTATATATAATGAATTAAGACAGGATATTAAATTTGTTAACTTATCTAAATTTTACCTTTTTACTTTAAGTTGTTACTATTTTTGGTTGAGAATTAACTTTAACTTTTGCAAATTAAGGAACGATTAAAAATTTAAATTCTACTTTACCTTTAATTGAGTAATTGAATGTAGGAATAAATGTAATCATTTTTCTCCAACGGGTCTACATGAGTATGTAATATTTTTCTAACTGCCTAAGGGATTGCTAAATTGATGTATGTAATTTTTACCTGAGTAAATTAAGAAATTTCTTGAACTAAGTAATCTCTATCAATATTGGTAAAGACACCATGCTCGGTGATTCATTAAATTCCTGTGTATTTTATGCTGGCCAGCAGAGTTTGATAACTGCATATGAAAATTTAATATTAATTTTTACGGTGTAAATTTTTGTTTAATGTCATCTCGGTGCATATCTGAAAATAGCAACATATATTATTAATTCTAAATGCATTATTTTAAATAGTTGTCACCTGGTACCATAGATCTAGAAATTTAAGTTGATAGATTGCGTGTCTTTCTTATAATGCTGCAATAAATATCCTTGGTTATATATATATAATTGATTCAGAGTTTTTCTTATGATGACTTGTGTGAATGTTCTTAACACCAGTACTCCTGCTTGGTCTTAGGGGTTGTTCGGGTTAGTTTTAAGGAAAAGTTAACACAACGCAATGAAATTTTGGTTTTGATATTATTGTAGGCAAATTATTTAATTTCAGGTTTTAATTGTAACAGTTAGTATTTAACGTTTGGTACCATAACACTAGAACATTTGGTGCTGCGATCACCAGAACATTTGGTACCAGAACACAATATGTTTTCTTGGCATAGTTTAAAAATAATATTTTCGTAGTTTCTTAAATTGTCCACTGCGCAAAATAAAGAAAAAATAAGAACAGTTCTATATCTCCCGTTCTATTGGGCCGATTGATGAAATTCATTTTGCAATGCTTCGAAAGCGCCACTCAGGATGCCCATTAGATTTATGTACAGCATTGTTCTAATTTAGGTATTTTGACACAAAATCGGACTTTTTGTGAAATCACATGCCCATTTTTTTCCATATTTCGATTCTACGACTCAAATTATGCCAAACTGCTAAGTTTTGTAAAAATCGCACTAATAGTTTTTAAAAAATGAGCTCTCAAAATTTTAGCTTCTCAATGTTAATTCAATTTTGGATGTATTTGTGAATATCTCTTTTTTTATTACACTTACTTGATTCTTTCTTTCACAGTTCGAAATTTAAGTTCACTCCAAACAAAATTCAGCCATTTTTTATGATTTATTTTTAAAATCTGTATTTCTAAATTATTTTTAATAAATTTTTTTAAAACAATTTTGAATTATAATCTCTAATAGTTTTACCATCAACTTGAAGTAGGTGTATTTTTAAGTACACCTTCAAAAAATTAGAGCTTTTTATTCAAAATTTCCGAAGATGTACATGAATTTATATATTAGCGAGTTCTGAAATTTGGCATATTTGTTGAATGCAATAATAACATCTGATGCGGTTTACTCACTTCTTTGAAATTATTTGAAAGAAGAAAGATGTGACTTTTTTCCCGCTCCATTACAATCGAATGGATAGGAAAATAAGTTGGCCCGTATTAAGAAGTTCGCCAAGTGAATTGTTCTTGGCGCAAACCGACATAAAATCGCCATATTAAATTTTTTGAATTTCTCCTTAAATTTCGCACCAAACTTTACAAAATTTGATATTTAGGTATAATTTGAGTCGTAGAATCGAAATGTATAAAACAATTGGTATGTTATTTCATAAAAAGTCCCATTTTGTGCCAAAATACCTATGTTAGGACAATGCTATATAAACATAATATGTAGCCTAAGTCGCAGTTTCCAGACATGAAAACGTAATTTGAATTTCATCAATGGGCCAGTAGAACGGGAGATATAGAACTAACCTTTTTTTTTTCTTTTTTCATAGTGTACATTTAGTTGTTACTAAGAATCTAATGTTTCTCCCTCAATCATAGTTTTCTAATAGACAATTTTCAAAAGATTTTTTGACAATATTAGAAATTATAGAAATTAATTTTTAACCAATGAAAAGGTATTATCTGTACTGCACATGTTTCGTATCTCACATGGATATTTAAAGAATCGTGATTCTATTTGCTTAATATTATCCCTTACAGAAGCCGTTACGGTCAATGAAAAGTATGATAAACTATAGTTTAACTATAAAATTTCTATAAATGTATTTCTCCCGCTTTCTTAGCATGCCTTTGTGGTGTAATGGTCAGCACACTCGGCGAGTATTCGAGAGGTCGGAGGTCCGAATCCCGGCGAGGGCATTGCTCATTTATCGCGCTTCCAGCTTCATAAAACTTGATGTCTCTACACGGTTTATAGGTTTTCCTTTGATCTGGTAAACTTTAAATTGCCCGAAACCGCTAACAGACGTGAAGCGAATTATCGTTATGTCTGAAAGTAGCCACAGACATAGATGAAGGTTTAAATAAATCTTTTTTATTTAAATAAAACTTAAAACATAACGAAATAACCACAGCTCGTAGTGATGCAACTAAATTACAGTCAAATTCAATTTTAAACGTGGAATAGTTGTCAAAGGCTACCGAATTTGAATACACACGAAGCTGGCTCAATAAGTCTACCGGCGTATCAAATTCGTAGGCAGTTATAACGTAAAGCCGAACAATTACAACTTTTAAATTCTTTTAGGAAATAAACGTAACTTCCACGCGAAATGCGGAAACGCTCTATGTCTTAAAATCCAACAAACTGAGTTTAAATACTAGCCAAACAGACTTGCATTCTGATGAGGAAACTTAAAGGAGAAGTTATAGTAAAGGCTGAAATTATAAATAACTGGTTTATTTAATTAATAATCTTAAAAGTTTGAAACATTTTCCATGAGAGTTCGAATTCTTTTAAAAGCAAAAGACAAACAATGAATCCAAACACAAATTTTTCCATTTAAAAGTTCAAATAGTAATTCTTGAGTGGAAACGTTAGGACAATAGGACAATAACTTTACTCCCAGAGACGTAACATAAATGTTATATTTTTTATTTCTTATGTTCAATTGCTCAACTGAAATGATCAAATGGAGGTTTAACTATAAACTTCACTTATTCTGCTATGCATCATTTAATAAACTGAGGGTTAAAACTCAATCTCATATAAATGTTCTCTTGAGAAAGGTGCAATCAACTTATTGCTCCCTAGCAGTATGAGAAAAAAGTATCTGTCAAAATAGCTTTCTTCAGTTTGAATTTGAGATTTAATTATTACGTTATTCAGTAATCCCTTTCTCTTTTCTTCATTGAAAAGAAATTTGACAGATTAGAATATTTTGCTACAGAAAAGGAATCTCTCATCCAGAATAAATAGCTTAATTTCTCTTCAAAAACAGCCCTCTGTTGTCTTTGAATTTTATGAAATAAAATTTCTCAACTCTTTTTATATCTATGACTAGAGTAGATTTCTTTCATGAAATAAATTCTTTTTTATTAAAGCCATAAAATTATATACGTTACATTCATTTTATGCCATAGATAAAAACACAAGGAGCTTAATCTCGTTTCTTTCTTCAAAAATTTCAGAAAATAGAAAGAATGACAGCTTCTCATTATCAGCTTCTATTTTATAAATCCTAATTTTCTTTTGAATATACAACACATAGTAAGGTATCAAATAACATAAAAAGAAATTACCAGACAATTATGGTAGTATAGAAATTAGCACATGTATAAAATGAACAAATCGAAGGTGTCAGTTCGCAATAGGAAACGTACATTCAATATGGAATATGATCGCCTCTAGAAGCAAAACAACACGTACAGCGATATGCGGTCTATCAGTTCCATAGGAAGCGAGAGCCATTCTTGCAAAGCAGTGTCTGAGGGGGCGGATTGTGAGCAGCTAGACGTCTCCCTAAAGCATCCTAAACGTGCTCTATAGGATTCAAGTCCGGGGATCGAGTTGGCCACAGCATGCACTTAATTGTTTCCTGTTGAAGATAATCATCTACTATGCGAGCTCTGTGTGGTGTTGCGTTGTCGTCCTGTAACAGGAAAACATCATATATTATCCCGGCATATGGACGCATATAAGCATCAAGGTTTTCATCTCTATAAACCTGAGCATTCACGGTTCCCCAAGGAAAGACATGGAGGTCAGTGCGTCCACCCAAAGAGATGCCACCCCAAACACACACACTGCCTCTTCCGTATGCATCTCTTTTACATATGTTTGAAGGATAATATTGGGTTCCAGGTTCTCTCCGCGTGAAATAACGCCTACTATTGCTTTCTAGACTAAGCTTGGACTCATCCGTAAAGAGACAGCCCTCCATTGATCAGGCGTTCAGTAGACGTGTTGTCGTGCCTACTGCAAACAGTCCCTAATATGGCGTGACGTGAGCGACACGCATATGGCTGGTTGTCTCGCATACAAACCACCTTCGTGAAGCCTTCTACGCACAGTTGACGTTGACACCAACATTCCGGTGACTGCAGCATGAGAAGATCTAAGAAGAGTTGGAATAGCGATTCTGTTCCTGCGTGCACATAATGTCAAATATTGGTCATCGGCGCTCATCGTAGCAGTTAGGCGTCCTTAGCTGAAATAGTCCTTAGTTTGAAATTGCTTCAAAAGTCTATGAACAACAGAAGGAATCACATTTAGCTATCTGGCCACTTCTGTTTGACTTTGTCCTGCCTCTAGTCCCTCAATGGCTCTCCATTGTAGATCTGCAGGCAAATGATACCTGGAGGTCATTTTTACGAATTGGCTATCTCAGATTTCTGATGTTACTATCACAGTGTAATATGTGGGCTTGCTCTCAAACATGCACTTTTGTGCTCCTCGTAGATGACGTATTCTGAGTGCAGCGCCTGTAATTTGCATATTACAGTTTTACTCAGCTACTCTTACTTGCCAACATATTCAAATTTTACACGGTTTGGCTTATTTTTGAGGGAGTTATCGCTATTTTTGTGATTTTTCCTTAATTTATGATAGCCACTGTATTTATCTGAGAACCTTTTACGAAATGCAAGATTCTTTTACTAAATGCTCTTGCTTCAGAATATAAAAGTGTGCATAAATGGCCCTGAATGCTACTTCCTTATTTTTCAATTAATCTTTTTTCTCCTTAATTATGTCTTACCCTTAATCATAAACGGGGTTATGTTCATATATCTTGTAGCGAATATTCAAATGATAACCCTCGTTTGATCTTGCCATTGCTAAAACTATTGAAGTGACACTTAGTTGTTTTATATATGTAATTAAAAAACTCGATCAATACGCAATATGATTATTATTAAAAAGTATATTTAAACATTCTCCATTAATTAAATCTTTCATTTAATTAATTATAATACTTTTTATTTCTTCAAGCAATTTTGTTGACGTGCTTAGAGTGCGTATTTTTCATTTTTAAGCTGTTATTTAAATCTAATCTAATTTTCCATAAAAGTCAGTTTTAAGATTTTACTTTAAATGACTTTCTAAAGTTTATTTCCACTTTACTTCTAGAATAGACAAAACATTTTCCAGAAACAGAGAGCGCATGACGCTTAACAAATTGAAAAAAAATATTCTTTTTTTACTAAATGTTTCTTGATTATTGAGTAGACTTTTTATTTTGTGAGGCGAAGTGAACTGTTAATGATTAAACTTGCATTTCCTCCGTTTCGTTCAGGTTTTACGAGAAGCATTGCGTTATTTTGTTTAGATGCAGTTTGAGCACAGTTTAATCATCGTTGAATTCCATTCACATTTCGGACAGTTTTCGAGTACCGAATATTAATATATTTTGGGAACAATTTATAAAAAATAATATAATATTAAAACCCCTTTCGACAAAATTTCGAACTTACTATTCATACAAAAGCATTTATCTGCATATCTAATATTAAGATTCAATGCTTGAATATTTTCGGGCGAACTTTGGACATTAACATCCCCGCAAGCTATTATAAATAGTTCACTTCCTATTTAATATAGTATATGTACATAACTTTATTTTCTTCTGGTTTTTTTTCTTTAGCCACTTTATGGCACTAGATTAAGTTTCAGAACCCAGTTAAAGTTTAATTCGCATCTTTCGTCTATACCTCATTTTGTCACGCACTCGCTGATTTCATAGAACTATGCAGATCTGATTGGCCGTTTAGTATAAGGTTGGGAAAATAATTCAAAACGTATGAGTGCATTGAATCAATGTTGGTTGTCAGAACGTCACCACTGCTTGTTAGAAAAACGCCGCTGCTGGGGGGGGGGAATTAGAATTTCAAGACGCTAGTTTGGTGGTAAGTTGAGACTTGATCAAGCTTTTAGTTGCCGATAAGTTCGTAGGTTACTCGTAGGTTGCATCACTGATATGAAATTAATTATATTTGTAATCAAAATTCTCTGAAGCTGCAGATTTTTTTTCTGCCGAGTCAGGAAATTAGTACTTTTTTAACATTTTAATTTGTCCTTCACAAGTTAAAAGGTCCAATAATTTAAGTTAAAGGTTATCAATTTGTGTGTGTTTGTGTGCTTTGATCGTGTAATGAAACTTGTAATATTCCAGCTTAAATAAAGTCCTTTAACTGCTGAAGCCTAGTAAACTGAGTAGCTACTATTCGCTAACTTCCTGTAACGTAAATAACAACTCCGAAGAAGGGTTAAAATACCCTTATATTTGAACTCAAGTTATTTACTCTTGGGCGTACTGGAAGCCAACGCTTTTGGCTTGAACTTAAAATAGAAAATATAATGTTAAACTAATATTACATAGAACTAAACAACCAAAGTTGCATAGAGTTTTTACCGCATAGTTTGCTTCCATTTAAAAATCATCGAGGTTAAGGCACATTAAGCACGGCCGTAAACGTAGGCGAAAGGGAAAACACGCTCTAATTCTAGCTGTCTAACTGAAGTAGCTCAGACCTCAGCTTAAATAATAGTTTCTTCCCTATTTTGCATGAAACTGAAAACATATTCTGGTAGGAAAGCTTAGGTAGAAAAATAAGGAAGTAAGGGAAAGCTGTTTTAGAAATAAGAACAACTATTAGTAAAATGAAGTAAAACCCTACAAGCTATCAGCGACAACTCATATTATAGATTTTAGGTAAAAATCGAAGGGTGAGAGTTAGTTATGATTAGCCCTTTAGAAATGTTAAAATGTTGAACGATTGCTGAGTAGAATTTAATAGCTATAATTTAATCATTTCAAAACGAACATAATTCTTGCTTGATCAGTAAATTTTGAATTCATTGCTGCTTAGCTTGGGGTATATTTACTATGCAATGCAAATTTTTCTCCTTTATTTTCACAGTTATTAAAAAGGCCGAGGAACAAGTTCTTTAAATCGATTACTGAAATATGGAAGCAAAACTGACCTTAGCGAGTATTTTTTTAGTTCTTCTCGGCAATATTATATGTTCGCGATTAATCGTAAGTTATTCTGTCCCTTCTATTTTCTCGGGATTAGAAATCTGAGGAGGAATTATTTGAATTCGACTTCTAAAACAAAGCGGCAGCAAAGCTGTTGACCGCTGCTCTCAACATAGGCATTATTAACTTATTTTACAGAATGTTTAACCCATGCCTAGTTCAAAAAAGCGTGCTACATGCACAAGAGCATGCTAGGAAATCTTAATGGCACTTCGAAGCAAAGGATCCCAAATTGCTACGAACAAGCGGCCTGGAGCAGAATATGCAATATTGATTAAAACATTATAACATCATAAGTTCGAGTACAAAACATTGACATGCTAAACTTCCGCGCAATAATTATCCTAACGTGAGTTAGGACAGGAACAAGTGTATAGGGTACTATAACAGCGCTGTAGGCAAAATTTTTTTAGCTCTATCACACTAATTTCTAGAGAAACTCCTGCGTCAGAAGGTCATAGAAATTTTTAAAAAAGAAAAAAAGGTGGTGGTGCAGCAATTTGTACATACTTCCTGAAACATATTTCAGGGGCTTAGTTTTGGGTTTACACGTGAGTCACGTGATTGTCCTTGCCTCTCTTCCCTGCTGCTCTTCGACTTTCAGTTTGTCTGCTGTGATCGAGGAGGTGAGGTATGTTCTAACCTGCGTTACAGATGTATTCGATACCAGAGCGCGTAAATCCTAAATAGAGGTATTTAAGCATCGGTTCTTTCAAGCAGAGATGGGGACACACCATAAATGCATCATAGGTCGTACAGGTTTAGTTCCGCCATACTAACTGTGCAGTTCCTCGCGAACTCTAAGAGAGAACACCCTGGGAGATGGCTCGATGGTCTCCCACCTCGCTTCCGCACCTACTTGTCAATACGTGACATTTATTTGATACGTGACATTTATTTTATTTTATACGTGACATTGACATACACCTACTTGTCAATACGTAAAAAGAATGAATCCAAGAGCAATCCATAAGTCCACATAATCCACAAGTTCAATCCAAAATAATCCACCAGATGAAGAAGAATTTCAAAACGTGCTTAGAAGTATTACCTTGACGGAACTGACGCGGATTTATCTCAGTCCATTTAACCGTACGCACAAGTGTTTAAGTGTGGGTAGAAAGCATTTTCAGTATTTACTCTAAATGTTATTTAACATACACAATTTATTTACATCGTTCTTATGTAGGTTAATATAAAAGTTTGCGAGAACATTACGTTTTCACTGTCCAACATGTATATGTCATACAGACTATGGATTATCTATCTATCTACATTTTGAAATCACACTCGGTCTATTAAAGAACACTGCAAGTATATCATGGATTATGGGCGATGTACAGTGTGAACAAAAACATGTACTTTAGAAACTTCAAAATATTTAAGGATAACTATCAAAAGTTGATGCATTCGCTGAAACCTTCCTGCATCTGATATAATAACGAGACTTAAAAACAATAGTTGTGATATTTCACTCCCAGTGAACACTACAAATCTATTGTTCACTGTTGCCAACAATATAGTGCTAATTTTCCAAAGGAAATCTATTGTCAATTTTTATCAGTTTGCTGCCCAATCAATTTGCCATTTGAACCCCGAACCGAACTTTAAGCGTTCAGCGACATAAGCTTGGGCTCTTCATGAAACTAAAAATGTGTTTGAACGAAATAATGATAATGAGACTAACTGCGGGAAAATATTCATATATTCAAAAATGTTTTTCTATTTTCTTCAGTTCATGAAGATAGATCGATCCCCAGAATGTGGAACTTTCTTTTATTACAAAAATTCGACAATTTTATCACGTGATCGCAGAAGTCGTTGCTCCACAAACGGATAGACTTCGTCGTATACTGAATATTTCATTTTTTATTCAGCTGAAGATTTAGAGCGTTGTAGAACACGTCTTAAATAATGAATGCGACGAAGTGCAGATGATGTTGGAATATAATAATCACTATGCTCAAATGAAATTTATGAATGCGCTTACCAACATATGGGTTACATTTGAAGCATGAAAAATCTCCAAGAGAATTATTCTCAGTAGTCTAACTTACATAAAATATTAGCATACCATTTTAACCGAGATACAAAACATATTTTTCTTAAAATATGCTAATTAAATACGAATTTCTGATAAATAAATTAATAATAGTGTTTGTTTTTTTATTAGGAAACAAACAATATTAGGCTCATATCCTTTTAGCTTAAAATTTAATAAACGCATTTGATAATTTAACAAATATATCTTAACGACTGCTTAAAAAAACGTATTTTTTTTATTTTATCTTAAACTATAGCCTTTAACCATTTAATTTCACTTCTTGCTGTAGAACACCTTTAAGATATTAAAATTATACGTGGGAGGACATTTTACATAAAAGGTTTTTTTCCTTGTTAACGTTTAAAAGAAAGAAAAAAGAAGTCAGGGTCTTTGGACGTAATCACCTAATATTTGGACTAATATTATATTCAGTCTAAGCATTGCGGAGTTGAACGTGAGAATTGTTTTTTCTAAATGATTATACAGTGCCTGCTGCTTATTAAATTCGGCCGCTTATTACGTTCAAATTTCTGGGAACCAAACCTGATGCATACTAATCGATAGAAAAACCACTGTTTACTAAATTCATCTACGTCGCTTATAAAACTTAGATTGTCAAAAGATCTATTCTTCACTGCCAGATATCTTACTAGTACCTATCAAAGCTTTTCGTAATTTAATCCATTTAAAATATTGCGGACCGTCGCTTTATCGTCCAGATAGGTATGTAATACTTCAACAAAATGGGCTTAACCGAAATTTTCATATCCATCCGTCCCTTGTGAGAGTACTGCTTTTAGTTTTCTTTGTCTTTTTGTCTTTTGTTGTCCTTTGTTCTGTGTTTGTGAGAGTACTTAGAGTCTTCTAGAGTTCCTGTGTACATTGCCTTCAGAGTTCTTTGTCAAAAATTGGACATCAAAACCTGAATTCCCTTAGCTTAAGTTTACAAAAGCAAACATAACATCTAGAGTCATTATAAATGAGTAAATGCTCCTTCTCGAATACATACGGTGAAGAGGTGGAAGTATAACTTCTTTATCCCATCTTTTAAGGTTTCTATTTTCAAAATCTTCCCTTTGAAGTGTTAGGTATATCTTCCGCCTTATAAGCATACCTTCGTGATGTAGTGGTCAGCACGCTCGGGGCGTATTCGAGAGGACCGTGGTTTGAACCCTGGCAAGGACATTGCTGATTTGTCTCTTCTCCTGCTTCAAAAATATTTAATAAATCTACAGTGGCGCCCGAACTAAAAAGGTGGTGAATGATGATTCTTCAGCACAAGGATTTGGCGATTGGGTTCCCTAATCCCTAGTCGCCCTTTAAAAAGGGGGACTACATAAGTTATTTCTCTCGCCTTGTTAGCATGCCTTCGGGGTGTAGGAGTCAGCACACTCAGCGCGCATTCGAGAGGTTCGTGTTTCGAGACCCGGCGAGGTCATTGCTCATTTTTCATCTCTCTTGCTTTCAAAAATACCTAATGTCTCTATAGGGGTAGACATATTATTTTCATACAGAGTTATAAAAATGTGCATTAAATGCTTCTTAGACTTACCGGATATTAACAGAAATGTAATGGAAAGGAAGCGATAACTGTAGACTGAAGGAAAAAAAAGAACGCTTATAATCATCAAGTGTTAGATCCACTTAATAGACGGAGGTCAGTATTTCTGCTGTCTAGAAATGTAAGTTTTGAAATTTGAATATATTACTGGAACACTTTTTTTAAATGTTTTTGTGTTGAACTTATAACATATCAAAAATTCGAAGTGAAAAGTATTTCAAAATTTCAAAAGAAAAAAAAAAAAGAATAAATTCATGAAAGAAAAGAATGAATTGTTAAACGATTAAAATGTTCTTGCTAATTGCAGGCGGTTAAAAACAACATTTATACTGGAAAGCTTCCAAATAGTATTGTGCAATTTACTTAAATGAGGGATTATAGTTAATGGAGAACTCATAAAAATGCAAATGTCTAAAAGAAGTAAGTGAAATAGAAGATAGAAAATCGAGAGACGTTGAAATTGCTTTTCTAAGACTATTTCATGCTATAAAACCAAAACGCATTTCTATTTCTAGAGCATTTTCATAATTCTCTAGATGTTAGGCTGGAATTTTCTATCAATTGACAGATGGTTCACTAATTGTAGAAACAGGAATCCAACATGTGCTTTTATGCGGCGTGAATACATATAATAATGAATATATTCTTTCTATCGTTTATGATTCAAATACATCATAACACTACATTCTACTATCTGTAAAGTAATTTTAGCTGATTTTTACTATATCTGGCGGTATGATAAATATTCGCTATTATTAAAACTAATTTTGCATTTCAATTATTTCTAAACATTCAGACGTTATTTAATTAAGTTTTGAGAAAAGATAAAGGCTAAGAAGATTTCACACATCGCATAATAATCCTTAGACACTAACTAAAAAACACTTCAAACGTAATATCTTTCTTCTCATTGTTACTAATTAAACTATAATTATCTTAAATGAAATTACAGTCAGGAAATTGAGATATGTTTCCTTCCCTTTGATTAATATCATGCGATGGAAAATGAGCATTTAATTATTATTTTCACTGCAATTAGAAAAGGAATCAGGTTAAATATTCTAAAAATATTTTTTGAGACGCAGTCAAGTGAATTAAATTAAAGTATACCTAGATAAAACCTTTATAAGAAAACTAAATTAATTTGTAATCAACGAATTATGAACATTAAAAGTGAAAATATTCTGTGGTTGCATGTTTTTATAATTAAAAACCCTGTAACTAATACATGTGATACTTTGAATTGTCTTAGAAATACATTTAGTAAACTATCGCAAGTAAAAAAAAGATAAATAAAAAGGATATATATAACAGCATCTAATAAATAAAACTCTTTTTCATCGAAGCTTATCTAATTTTCAAAAAAAAAAAAAAAAAAAAAAAAAAAAAAAAGAGAAAAGAAGAATTGTGACCCTCGTGCAGTAAAGAGCAACTTTTTTTATATTCTGTTCTCTAAAAGTAAAAAGGGTCCCAAAATTGAGTAGTGCAGAGAACGTAAATAAACACGGATACTGATTATCATCGGTAGTCGTATTTTATAAGGGGACTACCTCCACAGGAGATCCACATCGCTTAGGACTATGTGGGTGATTTCACCTAAACATAAAAGTAGATAAAAAAAACAACTAAGAGTATTAATTGTTTGAAATAATCAGATTTTGTTTTATCAAAGGAGTCCGTTCCTAACTCGCCGAGATTATCTAGAGTATTATCTGTGGTATTCTTTGTTGCTCTAGCTTGACACCATTGTAGATGGAGCTGCCGATGTATTGGTGTTAAAGGTGTATATGAAAAGGGAGCTAGGATTGCAGATTCACTTTCACAAGGCGTCTGGAAATGGTTTATGGAACAAATGACACTTCTGTATCTAACTGGATCATGAAACGAGTCACTGTGGGATTCATGAGTGCTTCCTGCACGATCCTTTGAGCCTCTCGCCTCGTCTTCCTGGTCGATGCAGACCTGGTTCTCCACAAGTGAGTACCATCTCGTCCGCTGCTTGCAATTTCCAATGGCACGTTCTGAACTACTGACCTGGCGAGCAACACAGTGCGTCGACCAGCCTGTAGTTTCCATGCCGATGATTATGTTTCTCTCAGCTCACGTCTGCCTGGCATTCTTCGTTTACTAAAGTCCTCTTAGAGTCGGAATGTAATAGTCATGTTTATTAATCTTTATTTATGCGCCAGTTTATACAGGGTCTACTTCTAACGCAAGGTATGTGTGGTCATGTACAACGGCAGCAAACTTTGATCATTTGCATTTGCATACTAGGATCTCACTGCAGCCAGTTCATCTGTAATCAAACTACCACTACTTTTGGGAGTCATCCAAGAATATTACGTATAGTCAAGAGATCCATACTTTCTGAGCCTATACCAAAGAATTACAGCAGCCACTGCAATGTATTTAGTTAGATTCAGTTTAATTAGAAGTCTGACGTGCAACAATTGAAACGATTTCTACATTGAGATGAAAATCTAGAGTATTATCTCGCTAGAGTGGCTTCAGAAAAATCTCATCACTTTCTCTTTAGGTATGGAAACAGCTAAAATTAGGAATATTCAGCCTTTTTTTTTTTCAAAATCAATGAATAAAAAATGTGTTTTAAGCCAGCTAACAGATGATCCGGAATTTTTTTCAATAAAATGAAAAAACATCTTAACTAAATTTTGAATTACTCTTACTAAACATTTTCCAAAATATCCATTTATAGTATTAATAACGCAAAGGAATAAAGTTCTAATTTATGTTTATTTTCTGTGTGAGTTCTAAAATTTGGTTAATACCTGCAAGAAATATTCGGTTTTCACACTTTGTAATTCAAACGTATTGACTCCTAATTTCCTAAATATTAAATTTTTGAATTGACATTAATTTCGATGTTAATATATTGAATTAATAACTGAATAATTAAAATAAACAACTTGAGAATATGCAATAATAAATTGATTTCTTTCTTATATTTCTTATATTTTTCGTGTACACATATGGAAAAACCACAATAATAATAATAATAATAATAATAAAACATGCTTTTATATAAATAATTATAAACCTGATTTCATAGTACAAATTGACAATTATGCCGTTTCGATTCTGATACCGATTAGATTTCGATTATGATTCTTAAGTTTGTACCCTTGGATAACAATTTCTGAAAATTGTTTTCATTATGCTTCATTATTGTCTTCATTCTTCAATGCAAAAAAATCTGTATATATAAACTGTATAATAAAATATCTGCATAAATATAAAGTATTTATGGTAATTAACTAGCTGCTTTATGTTTTCAATCTGTACTATCATTTCTCTCTCTCTCCATTTTCCTGACAGAATACAAGTTAGCTCGCGTATATTTAAGAGAAGGTTTGAGTTCAACTTAATAAACGTGTTCTGCCTGGTGAAGGCCACGTTACTAATTTACTCCTGTCTTCGGCGTTGCTGTATTTTTGAAAATAGTATTTTCATGCCGGTGTAAGCTTAAGAGCCAACTTTCGCGTTTAAATTACTCTGCGTAGCCGTTGACTAATTGATACTTGGAGTTGGTTTCAAATTTAAAATTCTACTTAGAGTTCTCACCGTAATTGCTGGCTAATTTGAAAGCACCAGACCTGCCTTCTGTTGCACTTAGTTAATTTTAAATAAAAGAGTCTTTTACGCCCTTCTTATATTTCTATTTCATCTCATACATAGCGATAAGTCACTTACAAACTTAAGGAGGATTGTCAGAAGTTACATTTAGTGAAAGGTATATTCTTTAGAAGTTATCATCAAATGTTTAAACTTGACTTACATGCCACTCTAAATAAATTTTCTGGTGAGTTATTCACTTTCATTTTTAATGGTGATAAAAATAATGTCAAATTGGACTCGAAATCATTAAAATCGTTCTCCAAATTCTCTTCGTAATAATGCTGTTTTTCTTGCATATTTTTGAGAAATTTTATTTAAAATAACAGTTTAGGATTCAAAAAGCGAGAAATGTATGAAAAACTGTGATTTCAGTTATGTTTTTCATAACTGCAATTTAACGTCAAATGCTCTAATAAAAGGATGCAAGTTTATGATTTCTTTGCAACTATTTATTGAGAATATTTAAATATCCACTTAAAACAATAAAAAATGTGAAATCACTGTCATGCGGTCTGCCATGTCTAACAATTCATTCTATTTCCTTTTCTTTCAAAATCAGTAGCGCACATAAGCTCGGTCCATTTCTCTGTATCTCTAGAGATATAAGCACCGCATTTACAATAAAAAAAAAAAGAATGAATAAAATTTTGAATGTTCGGATTTAACGATCGCCCAGAAGAATTTGCTGAATATTTTTACGCTCTCGCTCAGCTTGCAGTCTAACAGTCTGCCGTTGCACTTACTCCTGCCAATCCACTTCTTTTTGTCTTACAGCCTAAGTTTAGTGGCATACATTTTTCTGTTTTTTTTTCAATCTTTCCTCAGTTCATCATATCACCATTCAGTTTTCTTAGCAAGATGGCTTGCGAATATTTTTTGTCTTTTAATTATTATGCTTTTTTGTGTAAAATTTATTTATTAAATTTATCTATTATCATTTTTTTCGCACTTATATCACATAAAATTTAATCCAATAGAAAAATCATGAAATATTTAAAAACAGCATACCTTTAGAATTTCCGATAGACAGTCTCGCGCGCTGACGATAAAATTGTTTTACTTCGTACTGTGTAGCCGCTGCTCGCTTTTATATCGTTCAGTTTCTTAATAAAAAAATTATTAATGTTATCGAAAAAATATAAAATTGGAAATTCAAAATTCGCGCTTCCAACTGCCCGTGTTCCGCTGAGGACGACGTTATTCAAAATTTGAAGACTCTAGGTACCGTCGTTTGTTGACAATGGAGGAAACATACATACATACATGCAGATTTCCTTCATTATTTAATTTTATTAAAAATAAAGCAAGGTGATAATATTTGCGACAACAGTTTGAAACGCGATACAACTGTTTATATTAACTAGTTTATAGTAGGCTAACGAGTATTAAACAGTATTATAAAAGAAACAAATTCTGTTCTATATCTACCATTGATATTTACGAACAGATTGATTCTCACGTGCACTTCTTGGTCTGGGTAATGAGTTGAAAGTAGTACAGAAAAAATGGTACAAGTTTTCCAGAACAAAACGTTGCGTATAATGGGCGATGCGATTTTATATCTACATGGTATAGCACTACACAAGTGTTTAAGATCCTTATAACCTGTAATTATATTCTTGTTATTGTGGTTAATTGTTTTGCCAGTATTAAAAGCTAAATTCGAGAACCTTAAAAACGACAGCTCCATTTTAAACGAAAAGAACAGTTCATGCATTCCCCCCATTTTGCATCACTCAACTTGACAGCTCAGTTATAAAAGCAGAAGATTTTTTTTGCCTCATGGCTGAAACCTCCATTGTACTTCCATTGCCCTTTCCAATAAAGACAGCTTCAAAGAAGTATGTCTTAGGACGTATGAACGTAATTAGAATCACTGGCAAAGCTTAACCAGGCTGATAAGCACCATTCCCAAGTAAGTCAGCTGCTCTGTCTGTGGAGTAAAATAAAATTATTAAAAACTCAAATTTTGCATAAATGGCAGAAATCATTAATTATGATTCTGAAATTACTGGTCGTTTCGAAAGGCCTTTCAAAATTTTCTACTATGCGAATAGGAAATAGAAAGCTTTGCATGTTCTGTTGAGCCGAAGACCCACAGGATAATGGCAATTATTATCTTCGTAAGAAATTTACTTTTATCATTATTCAGAAAAAGGTCTTTTATTTAAAAATTAAGGTTAAGGGCTACGGGACATTTAAGAGCTCAACTTGATAAAAATATATATGATTCATAATGAGGAGAAAAAAGATAAGCTATAAAGACTGATACGGGAATATATGCTTATTTCTAGAGCAGTTTATTATTATAGAACTAACCGGAAAGTTTACATAGCGATCTTGCTTCGGGATAATTCTAACTATTTTTATGATATAAACTAGATAAACTGCTAGCGCCAGAGAATGGACAAATAAATGTTTCAGAACGAAAGATCCTTTCCCTTTGTGTGTTGGCAGAGTAAGAAATAAACACTTCTTGTCGTGTTAATGAACCAAATCGTTCCAAAACCGTCGAGGCTCGTTGAGGAAAAGGCTTCCTTGCTCGTGAATTGTGAAATAATCTAGAAACTAAAATTAGAGGAAGTTGAAATATGTAATAAACAAAATTCCTTATAACAGGTCAGAGATATGCGGTCTTTGAAAAAAGGCTTGATTTCGTGAACGGCAGCATTTGCAGCTTAAATGGCCCTGAGATTGAAGCGAAATAAAATGTAGATAGACTGTCTACCAGGCCTTTTACATTTGAAATGACATTTCACCAACTGCAAGAGTTTCCCGCTGTATGGAGGATTTTCAAAAAACACTTTAGTCTCTTTTTTCGTGGCGAAGTGAAGAAACGTCTGGTGCATAATTTTAATTGCCAGTTGCATGTAATTGGTTTGGTTAAAGGTGCTTTTTATTTGAAGAACAATGCGAGATTATGTGAGGCGTGCTTTCGCTTGAAGTTGCATTTACTTAATAATTAGGTCAAAAGTTAAATAGTAGCAATTATTGAGAAAAAGGGCACAGAGGGGAAAGTTGCAGTGATTATTTTAATTTCCTTGCAGTTATTTTTAATTTTGAAATCCTTTCTCTTCCCCTAAAACTCCCTGCCAGAATGAGTTTTGAGTACCGCGTTTTACACAGATGAAGTAGAACCAGTATTTATGGGAAGTTTCGGTAGCTTCCGCAGAAAAGCTCAGAAGTTCTAAGTAGAATGTGTTCTGCCTTCTGGCCTCGTCGTTGCCTTAAGCTAGTTTTATTAGTCTCGGCCATATCGTTACGTGTCTGTTAGTATTCGCCGGTTTGATTTTAATAAGGACCAACTCGATTAGTTATTTCTGTGCAGCTTCGGCTAAGTTTAGTTAGCATTAGTTCAGTTTTTTATTTTCTATGTCAAGTTCAAGCCCAAGTGAAGGCTTTCTGTAAGTCCGAGAGGGGCCGACTGTAAATATTCTTGAATTAAAATAGAACAATATTTTAACTTTCTTTGGACGTTGTTTTTGAAGTTTTAAGAAGTAAGCGAAGAGTAGTCACACATTTCTCAAATACGTTAATTGCCAAGGACACTTAATTTAACTACAGTCTTATAAAGTGGAAAGAAGGAAGCGATAAAGGAAAAGCTGAAGTAAAGTGTCCTGGGAGAGTATTAGTAAAATGACGAGAAAAAAAAAGATAAGTATGGATCATAACTATAGATATGTAAGAAATGAAGGAGATATAGGAATAATGCTGTGTTCTACCCTTAAAATGTGCAACATGAAAGAAAATTTACTGAAGATGTATCGGCCTCTTGCATGATATTAGATGGATTAAATTGTTACCTAATGTACATTGAAATACTGTTCGGAAAACGCACAGTCTCAATTTCTATTACGACGATTGTACGACAGTCCGTACGATGTTTTTATTCGTTTTCTACCAGTCAGGGCTTTTTCTCGGTAGGGACGGACAAAACCAAGAACTTTACACGCAACTCCTCTTAACCTGCAGATGACTCTATAAATTACCTACGTGTTACATCCTATAATCATTATGTGAATTAGTAAATCTATATATGGATCAATGAATCTGCATGAATATGTAAATCAATTTTAATATGGCGATGTTCATAAATGTGCTCGATTCCAAGAATCGGATGCGAACTCGCGTTAGAAGGACCTTATTTATGATCTATTCTGTTTCCCAGGAATTTCATCTAGTGACAGAGATTAGCATAACTATATTTGGGTAAACTTAAGCATATATATTAACTACGAATATTTACGACTTATATATTTATATTGTTTATGTGTCGACTACAATACAACTTTAAGCATTTAACTTGTATTTATTAAACTGGAGGTGGACTGTAATATGTGGGATTGTAACTGGTTATGTTAGAAAGATATGGATTAATTATAATTCTGAATATTGTTTTATTAGTTCGAATATGATATATTCACGAAATTCCAGATAGAAAGCAATGCAGGTTATCGAAAATTCATGTGGTTATAAATATACTGACATGAATCTTCAATCTAAATTCTTATAAATTATTATAATTTTGGTAGTATGCCTTTTCTCCCCAACTTCTCTGCAAATGCTAATGCTAAAGGTAATTAATTTAAGGAACTTCAAAATGGAAATTTTAATTTTAAGGATAAACTCAAAATTGAGCGATCAAGAGCAGAATTAGAAATTAGAAAATGCGAACACAGTGGAATACATGTATCACATGTACTGAAAGAGGAGAAAACTGTCGCAAAAGATCATTTAAAATGAATATGAAGATTTTCTCATGTCAATGTTTGTGTTTCGTATGAAACCTTCAGCAATGAGTTTCGATTTGCTTTTCTCTGATTTGCTATGAAATAAAGTGGAATCTTTTAAAGGCATAAACTTGAAGAAAAAGGATTCTCTGTACTCATATTAAAAGATAGCAACAGTAGGTAAGCTCCAAAAAAAAAAAAAACTTGCAATAACAGCAGCATAGCATCAAAAAGAAAGTTTTAATTTGCATCTGGTCGGATATGAAAGGTATGATTCATTTTGAATTGTTAGAAAATAACCAAATTATTAATGCAGACATACGTTAAAAAAATCTGAAACCTTTCAGATTTTACATTACGCCCAAAGAGGCGTTTCCTTTTTCATTTACACACACATTCTGAGAGCATTTGGACTATTGCCTTTCTGAGCTAAAAATACGTATTTAAAAATAGCATATCTTTAGTATTTCCGATAGACAGTCTCGCACGATGGAGATAAAACATGTTTTTTTTGGGGGGAGCAATGTTGCCTTTGCTCGCTTTGAAATCTTTGAGTTTGTTAATCAAAAATTCGTTACTGTTTTACAAAACATAAAATAGACAATAAAACAAATTCCAAATTCGGGCTTTCAACTGACCATATCCTGGTGGAGGGCTATGTTATTCAAAATTTGATGACTCTAGGTACTGTTGTTATTTTCCCAACGCGAGAAAAATACATACATTCATGTAGATTCTTCGTTATTTAGCTTCTTTAAAAATAATACAGGGCGATGACATTTGGGGCAACAATTTGAAAAGTGATTTGAAGATTTCGAATTTAATGATTCGACGCAAAATGCAATTTTGAGGCTAATAACCCTTCTCGGCTGGGCCAACGTCCATTTAAGCTAATAAACTCGGCAATTTGGACTTTAAAATTGAGCTTCAAACCTAAATGAGCTGCGATGTTTAATACGCATAATGGAATTCTTTCGGCCGATGACCTTTAAACTCCTTAAGGCAGGAATGACTCAACGAAAGCTAAAGTTTTTAAACTGGAAATTCTTCCCCTTCCGTTCAAAGTTCAGATACTGAAACTTATATTACAAATGTTAAAAAAACCTTTATAACAAATTATTACGTTTAAATCATTATACGATTTTCTTAATGATAAAATTTTCCCAAATAAATAGAGGCTAGGAAAATGTAATAAGGAAGTATTTGGCGGCAATGCACAAAACGGCATTAAAAAATAGTGTAGAGTTATTCAAAATTTTTCGACTTCAGGAAAATGAAGAAACCCGCAGTTGCCCTCACCAGGATTCGAACTGCGGACCTCTCGAACATGCGTCGAGTTTGCTTCCAGTTATACCACAAAGGCATAGGAAAAAAGAGGGAGAAACTACCTTATATAACTCCTTTTAAAGGACGACTGGGTATGAGGAGACCCAGTCACCATATCATGTTGGTGACCGATTATCATCCTCCACCTTTTAGTTCGGGCGTCAACTGTAGAGTAATTTAGAATTTTTTATGTCAAAAAATTGAAAAAAATCTGCAATTTCTCTGCCGAGTTCGAATTCTGGACCTCCGAAATACGCTTCAGACATGCGTTCATTACACCACAAAGGCATGCGAAAAGGAGGAAAAAAATACCGTATAAAAGGGTTAAAAGATTACCTTGAAGATCAGTACAAATCTTAAAATATTACGGAAACTACTTAAATAAATTTATGCAATAAATAAAGATTCTCTGTCCCGATCTTGCATTACTTTGCCTTCAACCTGTCATTTATAAATACATGTATAGTTGCTAATAATATTTCTCAAATACTTTGCATGAAAATAAAGGAAAGACCTCATCATAATTATAATAAACCACTAGAATATTGACAACTATACAAATTTGTTACAAAATAATTAAGCTTGAAAATCTGGAAATGAATACATTGTTTACATGCTTCCCATAATATATTCCTCCCGCTTTCTTCGCATGCCTTCGTGATGTAGTGGTCAGCACGCTCGACAAGTAATCGAGAGGTCCGTGGTTCGATTGCCGGCGATGGCGTTGCTCATTTTTTATATCTCTTGCTGCAAAATAACCCAACATCTCTACAAGACAAATTTCTGCGAAGTTACAAAGTAACAAAAATTATTGCAAATTATTAATCAGATTTTTCTGCACTGCATGTTTCATAAAACAATTATTGGCTTTCCTTTTTTTGCTCATTAACACGGAATAACATTATTTTTAACACAAACGCGACTCTTTCTCCATTTCATCAGAATTCAAAAATGCGATTCTATTCAAATACAAATATCGCTGGAGTCAAGAAAAATATTATTTTCTATTTTTCGGGCAAATGGGTTTTGAAAATTCTGCAGAATGAAATTTTGTTATCCCATTTTTCTTGCTTTTTTCCTACATTTTCTCGGAATACCTTTCAGTATTTCCTGTTCCTTTCAAGAATACAATTTTTTGCTGACAAATAGAATCATAAAATTTAGAACGTGTTTGTTGCGTTAATCATGCCGAGATTTGCAACATTTTTAATATTTTAGAAATCTTTTTATTTTTAATGCACTGTTCTAGCTGTTTAAAATAAAGTATTTCTTCTTAGCATATGCATGTTTACAGGCTTCTAGTTCTGCTTTTTCAACACTACCATGCTTCAGTATTAAAAACAATTAATGCCACTTACCTTAAGTATATATTTTAAAAACATTTCTTTATTATCCCTACTTATAATTACTAAAATGCAACATCATTTAACAAATAATAACTATAATTACTTAACTGTTAAACTTTAATTATACATGTATGCAAGAATACTCACAAAGAATATAAGATTCCTGTTAATGCTGTTATGTTACAACGTAACGTACTACAGGTTAATGGTAATAGGAAAGAGGGGGTATTGTAAGACTAATAAAGATTCAATTCAGTTTCCTGTCTTCAAATAAAGCAAAGCAACAGTTTTTCTCCCTGTCCATGACTAAATAAATTGCATTCTTTAAATGATTCGTTTTGTGTTTTAGCGACCTTTTTCTGCTGAATAGCTCTGAACTTCATTATAATTTAATTAATTAAATATGCCAAACCTGTCAGCCAACAGTACTTGTTTTTGTGTTCATTCTAAGTATTAGAGACATAGATTTCTTGGCTTTTATTGATTATCCTTCCTTTTTACTCTCTCCTGAAGAAGTCATAGGATAATCAACTTAATTTTCAATTACACATTTTACTGTTATAAGAATTTTTTCACTCGTCTAACGATATTAATATTATGTCAACGATATTATTATTTTTTTCTTTCTGTTACCATTTGACATCTTAGGGTTTTGTAGAATAATTTTCGAATTTAATACTTTTTATGCTTTTTCTACTGCTAGAGAACGTTTTCTTGGTTCATTTTCCTTTTCCTTTTTCCTTGAAGAATGTTTGAAATTAATATTCCAACTTTTTCTAATTGTGTACTTGTGTACATTAAATGTACAGGAAGGAGTCATTTAAAAAATAATGCGCACTAGTTTTTTTCTGAGCATAAATTGCCTTAGAATAAGTTTTCTCCTGCCTTTCTTTATAATCTCTCTGCTTCTGAATACCAGAGTCCCGTAGTTTTGGAAGAACAATTCAAAATTCGATTTTGAATTTGTTCCCATATTCAAGGATAATGCAAGTTATTCAAACGTATTATGTATTATCCATATAATACGTTCAG
This sequence comes from Stegodyphus mimosarum, assembly GCA_000611955.2. Classification (NCBI taxonomy): domain Eukaryota; kingdom Metazoa; phylum Arthropoda; class Arachnida; order Araneae; family Eresidae; genus Stegodyphus; species Stegodyphus mimosarum. Next base: position 219,846 of record KK114745.1, read on the forward strand.
TTGAATTATATTCTATGCCATTACTTTCCGTTTCTGATGCAGTTCTTTTCATTATCCATTAATAGAGGTAATAAAGGAAGTGTAGACGCGAAAACAGATTCAAGAACAACTTTGACATGAAAAACGTATCTAACAGCCTTAAACTGAAATTATTGTAACATTCTTTTATTATTATTATTATTATTCATATATTTATTGAGCATCGCTTTGCTTCACCTTTCAGAAACGCTTCATATTTATATAATTTTTTGCTCATTCATACTGCCATCTTTTATACTGTATAAAGAGCTTTACGCCATTTTGTAATTGTTCATTTAAGACTTTTATTCAGTAGATATTTTATTCTGAAATATCATACTTATCTTTGGTCAAGACTTATAAATTTCTTATGTTTATTAATCGGTTATTTTGATTTTGATATGGACTTTAACTTCTTTCCGTGTTTCTCACTAGAATGCAAATTAGCTTTAAGTGTATTTAAGCTTAGGGTTTGGGATCT
>KK114745.1:226331-237909 GCA_000611955.2 Stegodyphus mimosarum
TTATAAACTGATTTTCGTATTACGTTATAATTTTAATTAATAAAAGTATTTATTTAAATTTAATTGTAAGATACATTTTAATTTTATAACAGATATTTTATTTTAGGTAAACTTTCCTATCTTGTCTCGTCTCAATTTACTTACAACTCCTTACCAGAATGATATTTTAGAATCGCTTTGAATGCAAATGAGAAAGAAGTAGTATTAAAGGAAAGTTCAACTTACTTCGAGACAGAGCTAGGAATCCTCAGTAGCGCGCGTTTGCCTTTGGGCTAAATCTCTCTAACTGCTATTATGCTCAGCCGTATATTACATGCCTTTTGATAGTTCGCAGGCTACTTTAAAACTGAGAGCCAACTACGTTAGAACTGTGTTAGCTTCGGCTAAATCTCTTAGGTAGTTATAGTTAGTTCTTATTTCTTATTTTTAAGCCCAAGTGGAGGCTTTGTTGTAAACCCGAGGAAAGTGTCCAACTGTTCAACTTATTTTGAGTGAAATAAAGCCTCATTAACGCTTCTTGAGTTTACGATTCCTGTTATTTTAAACTAAGCGATAATTCGCTTAACATTTCACTAAGTTCTTCGATATTTAATTTAGCAGAATAAGAATGAGGAACTCTGCATAATATATAATTATTTCAGGATGTTTTTATTTGAATGATGGAACGAAAAGGTAGGGTAGAAGGAGGTATGTTGTTTCATCCGAATATCGGGTGACATCTTTCACTTTCAAAAAGGGCGAACGAAAAGCGGTCATTCCTTTTAATCACCCTTTACCGTCGGACGAGAAGAAACTATCTTTTAATAAAGTTAATTTGTCGAGGTTGCTGTCAATTTGCCTCAAGAGAGAGATCCAGCTTTTTCGAATTTACAGAGCAAAAACTCATGCGTAAAACTGAATGGTTTTATTTATCTCTATTGGCATTTTCATTTGTGCTATGAACATTCAGTCATTCTTTGTTTCGGATGCACAAAGCTTTATCAAAAAGTAAACACGAAATAACGCGCTAATGGAGGCACGCAATAAAGTATTTTTACTAGTTAAAGATGTAACATTCCGGCGACAGTTCGGCTCCAGATAAATTGCACACTGGTGCTCTAGTATTACACACTAGTGTTAAATTTTACCCTAGTGCTTAATGTCCTTGTACTCCTAGTAATACCGGCTTAGAAAAAAAAAGATGAAAAGATCGTGTGCTCTTTGTTTTCTTGGTGAGAGCAACATAGTATCAAGAAGATGAAGTTGAGAATTCAGTTATCTTAGAGAAGGAATGTATCATAAAGTTAAATGATTAATCATCTAAACTAAATCATCTAACTTCCTCTCCCCACACAGTTAAGTTCCTTAGAATAACTATTGCTTGATTCCGTTGCCAGGCAAACGTGTACATTGCAATTTGCTAATATTACCATTAGTTCGTTCGCCTCAAGGTAGCTAGATAAAAGTTTTAGTTACTTTTTCAAGTCTTTGATGATGATACTTAATGGCGAAAATGATGCTTAGTTGAAATTATTTGATTTCAGTAATTCGCATTCATCAACTATTGACGTTTTAAAAAGAGTGTTAAAATAGGGACTCTATAAGGACTATATATCTGTAATTTATAAGCATATATATATGAACTCTATAAGTATATCTGTAATTTGCTTAGTGAAGTATAATACGGTAATGTAAATGAGTATTAAATTACTGCAAAGATACAAATGTTGTAGAAGAAAACATTTATGGAAGATCTGCTAAAGAAAACTTATTCATAATTGTGTTAAATAGGAGAAAGTGGGAAAACAACTTTGTAGTTAAATGGCCTAGTTGATAATCGAATCCGAAAGTAATTAGTGCTTAGTGACAATCACTCAGCTATTAAAAGATATGAAATGTTTATCTTACCACTATTTTCATTTACTTGCTGCCAAATAAAGGATTTCTATAAAGATTTCTTTTATCTTATGCATATTCATTTCATATTACTTAATTCATGTAGATAATGTGTAGCAGCAAATATAATCTTAAAAACATTCTTTTTACAAAACATACTTATTGGAGGCTACTTCATTTAAATGAAGTAGATATGCAAATTTCCACGTTAATTTGGATCACAAACCCTCCAGATGTTTTGAAAATCTGGCTAAGTGTATTTTATTTAATTAATTTTTTTAATATTTCATTTTAACTTTTAGGCCAAATACATAGTTACTGAAATGTAAGCAAAAACAATTTTATTTATTTATTTACTTCATTATTCATTTATTTACTTCATTTCATCATTTGTTTACTATTTTACTTATTTATTCATTCATTTAGCCTTCATTATATTGTACTTTAAGAAAGATAACATACACTCACGTCCACAAATTAAGGATAATGCAAAATCAAACAAAGGAAGAGTTAGAAGCAAAACAAATTTGACTTATTTGTAAAGCTTATTTATTAAACAAAAGGTAAAGAGCAAAAAAAGATGCTATATGTTTGATATTATTAAAAAAATTAGCGACTTTTTTCTCCCTGGAGCAAATTACAAAAAAAGACCTATTTACAAAAAAACAATATTACATGGTTGGTATGATTGTTGATACATTGTATGTCTCCCAGACGATGCAATACAGTCCGTACAACGCGTAGGCAGGCTGAGTATCAAATTATCGATCTGATCTTGGGGGATATTACACCACTCAAAAAGCAGTGATCTCCGAAGTTACGGTAGACATGTAGGAGGAGGTTGACGGGCTGCAACTGGTCGGCCAAGCATATCCCTACTCTAGTGGATTCCAGTCCGGTGAGAATGCTGGCCAGCCCATACGGGTGATATCCTTCGATTGAAGGCATTCGCTTGCGATGTTTGCACGGTGAGGACGGGCGTTGTCATCCATAAACACAAATTGTGCGCCCATGGCGCCCCGAAACAAACGTACATGTTGTTCCAGAATGACGTCCCGATAGATTTGGCTTGTCATGGTTCCAATTTGAACATTCAGGTCAGTTCTGGAACCCAGAATAATTGCACCCCAAAAGGGCACTCCTGCACCACCGTAACGGTGTCGTTCAATGATGCTTTCTTGATGGTAACGGGTATCTCGAGCTCTCCATATGAACGTTCGGCGAGAATCAGACTGCAAGCTAAACCTGGACTCTTCGGAAAACATCACACAAGCCCACAGTTACGGTGTCCACAATGCATGCTCTCTACTCCAGGCTAACCGCAGGCGACAGTGAGTTGCAGTAAGTGGAACGCATCTGACAGGTCTACGAGCATATAGATCAATCTGCCCTAAGCGTCTGTACACGGTCTGCCTTGAAATTGTCGTACCAGTGGCTGAAACGAGCTGACGAGACAGGTCTGAGTCTGTGCTCCGCCTGTTTCTTTTGGCAGTAACTGCCAAATACCGGTCCTCATTCGGCGTTGTAACTCTGGGGCGACCTGTGCTGTAACGTCTACTCACATTACCATCATCTTGGAATTGTTGCCAAAGCCTGGAGAAGACATTCTGCGCAATTCCAAGTTCGTCTGATACTTCCAGTTGGGTACGCCCACATTCCAGACAGCCGATAATTCTACCACGTAAAAAATCATCCAAATGCGTCCTTTGTGTCATAACTATTCGGTTATTGCACTGAAATGCTTATAAAGCGCCTGCGAACAATTTTACTTCTTTGCCTGTATTTCTTATATATCACTCTCTTACACTGTCGTCATTGTGAAGTACCATCGGGGTCATCTGGTTACTTCCTGAAATTTGCATGATTTTTGAAGATGTGTGTAGTGATTTTACAGGTGATACATTTATTTTTGAGTTCGATTTCCGCGTGACTCCGAATTATCCTTAATTTATGGACATGAGTGTAGTTAAAGCATATTACTTTTTTTACTCAAGGATAAAATACTTGCACTCTATCCACATGACTTAGACCAAAACGCTAGCCAAAAATAACTGATTAAAATTACTTTCAAACTGTGTACCGTTGGGCGAAGCATTAGAAGACGATTAGACTATTGCATTGGAAGGGAATCGGTATAATATCTCCATGTTTGTTCAGTCTATTTTTTAAGAATAAACGCGTGTAATGGTTAAGCAACGACTAACTAAATAAATACAGAGCAGCATACCTATAACAGTACATAACTGTTTTGCTATTCATGTTTATTGGCTAAATCTTTAACAACGTTATCAACCAAATTATACGTATTAGCTATTATCTAATTAAATTTGTGGAACACGTTGCTCTATTGAACCCATAAAACCGATCTTGTCCTGCGGTATTGCCCATCACGCATTATTGATAATCTTCGTTTGATAATCGCAGTGCACGATCTTCGTTTCGTGAAGGAGAAAATGTATTCAACAAACGGTCAGCAATGTCTTGCAAATGCTTGACTGGGGAGATTAGGGTTCGCTAAAAGTGCAGGTGAGAAAAGCATTGTATAGCAAAACATTATTTTGTTGACGAATGGCGTTTGGAATGTGCTGAGGATACGGAATAAAATAGAACTACAGCACATTATCAGCATAACGGCATCTCGTTAATATTCCTGTGATGCGTGATCTGTCCAATGGTCACATCCCTTGAACACCCTTTAATCATTATTTGTGAATCAAATGCGAAATTCGTTGTCTTGTATCACATTCGACACTGTGTGTAGCTTTGCTATGACACATTTGTAAATATTAACGATGATGGCTGTCTGTTAACGGAAGCTTTTGTAAAGGAAAACTGGACATGAAACCTATAGCAGCGAGTTATTGGGAGTGCGACGCTCATGAATACGGGAGCAGAGGGAACATCATGTACACTCTTAAAATCGTGCCAAATTTTGGATAATAGAACAGATAAGGGGTTTCGTTATATGCGAAGTTTAGTGTGCACTGATATCCGCGTCTTTGCCCCGGAACCCCCATCACTAAAAACTTCCTTCTTGGTACACTGTCGCCAAATCCAACCAATGGGTCTGACACCCGTTTGCTTGCTGATACTAAGTAAGACGGCATCTTGAAAACAATCTTCTTCGTTCATCAGACTCGAAAATAGCCTCAAATATTAGACCCTGAAACCAGTGGCTATCCGCGTTGTTTAAATGCTTATTTTTATATACTAAGCGTCTGATTGGCTTACAAGTGAAACTGTTTACATAACTTGATTCTTCACACTTCCACAGGCACTTATATGCCAATACGTTTGCTTCTTCATAGTGTGGTATTTCTCTGTCAGGAACTGTATTTCATAAATATTTTAGGCTAAATTCGTATAGCACATATCATTTGACTCATTAAAAGATGTATTTTGCTATGTTATCTTACATTTTTTTAATTAATGAAAAAATTGACAACTGAATGAATTAATAGCTTAACTTTATTTGACCTAAAAAGAAACCATAACTGCAGGTCAAAATATGGGGAGCCCAGATAGACGGAATTGCGCTATGCTTCATTTCAATATAAATTTATTTTAAATCATGAAATGCAAATGAAGATATTATGCGATATCAATTTGTACATATTGCATTTTTTAATAGCCTCAAGTATTATTATTTGATTTAATTGTTTGATGATAGCATTTCGTATCTTGCTTTTATTTTTACCTTAAGTCTAAAAAACATGTGTTGAGGTCAAAAATATTAATCCCAAGCAGAAGGTTTAAAAAAGAAGTTTGCTTCTTCCTGAATTCCAAACAAGGATTCTCGTTTCGTGCTTCAGTAAACTTCTGAAGAAATGCAAAATCGGCGCGCCGAATTCCTCTGCCTTGTACGAGTTTGTATTTTCCCTTTGACGTCACAGGGAATTTTGTGGGAAGGGAATCAAGGGGAATGACCCGTAGGTAGGGAATATTCTCCCTCATAGTGGTCCAATCGATAGACGACGTGAGAGAGAAGGTTTTTAAGGATAAAGGAATAGGAGAAAAGCAAAAAACTATATAAGTTGTAACAAAAGCTTCTGCTGCAATGTTCGATATCACTTTCCTATCATACGGGAGGGTTGACAACGAAAGAGGAAAATAGTAATTTCGGAATAAAAAGATTGAATCTAAGATTTCGGGGGGGGGGATCAGACATAGAAAAGGAATTTGAAGCATATTTTCATCCTATCTCTTCAAACAAATTTTAGATGTGAGTTATAGAAATTCGAGATCAAGAGGACTGAAATGAAATGCGGAATATTTTATAGTATGTGATTTGAGGAGAATAGAGAACAAAAGAAATGAAATCTTTTTCAAATAAAAACTAGCAAGAAATGATAGACGTTTAAGCACTGAACTGTATAAGGTTTTACTTAACATGCAGCATGTTAGAAACAGCATCAGGAACATTAAGAATTTCCTTTGATTTTACAAAATGAAAGTATGGTTTTTTATAAAGAAAAATAGACTACTTCGCATTTACTTGCTACATACTTAATCGGAAAGAACAGGCTTGGTCATTGGGTATATGAGGAATTTAGAAACAGGGATAAAATCTCTCCGGATGAAAATCTCCTTCAGCAGCTCTCAATAGGGAGCAAAAAAGCTTACGCGAGGTTGCTGTTAGAGCAAAAGAATTTTGTTAAGAGCTTAACAGATTCAAAAACGGCTCAAGGCAACCGCAATATTTCCCAGAATTCTGCTTGCGTAGACACGTTACTGTCTTCATCCTTTGGCTTCAGCTAGACATCAAGTACAAATCCGTTATCTTCGATGTTAGCGAAACAGGACTTCAGTCATCTTCTAAATGGCTTCTTCCGAGTCTTCCATCTGGACGGTTGAGCTATCTACCATCTCGCGTTAGAAGCAACAATATATATTAAGTACAGAAATCTAGCCTACAAATTGCTTCATATGACAGTGTTTTTAAAAATAACGATGACTGATAGTGATGTCTGATAGCTGAATTACGGAAGGAAGTGTTGAAAAGTTGTATGTAGAAGTTGCTATTAAAGAAAAGGTAAGAAGAATTTTTGGGGTTTCATCATCAAGGTCCTCAAAAGTTTGCAGATGATTAATGTCTTACTGACACAACTATTCAAAGCTCTAACATGGATATTCAAAGTTCTAACTTGCATATTCAAAAGTCTAATTTGGATGAATTTATCGTTCAAGAAATAACAATCTTAATGCAAATTATCCATGGTTGTTCATAATACCTGTGTATGAGGTTGATGTCGATGTTGTCTATGTGGTTCGTAACGCCTGTCTATGTGTCTGAAGTTGTAGAAGAACTTCATTCGCTATTCTGCTAAGTTTCAAATGTAAACAAATATGACTACTATGGTAAAAAATTAGGCTTAGCCGCGCTTACGCAACTTTTAAATTATTGATAATTCTACATCTATTGCATGCAAATTAACAAAAGGCATCAAAATATTAACCGGAAGATAACAACAACATAATTCAATCATTTTTAAAGTAAAAAATGCACAATTTACGAACGCATAAGACTAAAAAAACTGAGCTCACTGAGCCGAGAAATAGAGTGGGTATATATATATATATATACTTTTGGTGCGGTACAACTAAAACGGGAGGTGCACAACTACATGTTATAGCAGTCCTATATACAAAATTTCAACATTCTAAGGCTACTCTTTTTGAGTTATGCGAAATACATACCTACGTATGTTTGTACAGTCGCTCCGAAAAACTTTCCTCTTAATCCATTTTAAATCAGTTTTATAATTCGTTTGGAGGAAAACAATCCTTTATTCTGTCTTTAATTACAAATATCATGCAAAAGTATGGTTAAATTGCATTCGGTAGCTGTTAAAATGGATATTTTCGTTGAAATATGGTACCCGGAATTTTCCGTGATTACAATTCTTCCTTTACTTCGCACAAGGAAGTAAAAACATAGTAAGCGGATCCATACATTCGTTTGGATACGGACGATATAATAAATCATTTTAGTAATAGTTTTAGAAGTAGTACTAACTGAGATGAAAACACAATTTTGTGTACGACAAGATAGCTTTAAAGAAAATCAAATCGTGTGTATTAATGGTGCCAGTGTTACTGAAATAAGAATAATTTTCTGTTAGCTTAAACCGATTTATACCTCCTTTATTAATTTAAATAATATTTCAGTTTATCACTCATATTGAAATAAATTTAGGAAATCAATTAATAAAAATATTCGATTTTACTTAATGTCCAGAAATTTCAATAATTTTTTACTTTCTTACTTTAAAAAACGTAAAATTTCATGGGAAGAATTTAAGTGCTAGCATGGTCTTTTCTGCATTTTCATATAAGTTGCAAATACTGTAAGCTTACTTCTGAAATTATTCAGAATAATTTCGCGCGCGCGCGTGTGTGTGCGTGCGTGTGTGCGTGCGTGCGTGCGTGTGTGCGTGCGTGCGTGCGTGTGTGTGTGTGTGTGTGTGTGTGTGTGTGTGTGTGTGTGTGTGTGTGTGTGTGTGTGTGTGTGTGTGTGCGCGTGTAATAATAATAATAAAAGCAAGGAAAAGACGCGACAGCGTCAATGCTATAAGATACAGAAACTTAAGTCTAGGCGTTTTAATTCCATTTTTATTTTCCAGTTGACGTTCGTTACCACAATCACTTGGCACTCTAGTCGTGCCTATTCAAGAACATATACATTTTGGAAAGTATTGAGATAGGAAGCGCTTACAACAAAATAGCGACCAAGCAGCCCAGAGAGAGAAGCTGAAGTGCCTAGTTAACCAATATGGAAGCACACGAAGAGAAACGTTTTGGTTTGAGTTAAAAATTGCAGTTCCCAGTTATTACGTGATCAGCGCTGCGCAGGCCGTGCAAAATAGAATGATCTAGAAATGACGCAATCCAGAGAAGTTATTATGATTTTTCAAACAGAGCGAGGGAATTAAAGGGAATTAGGGGTTAGTTTAAATTATAATTTTGATTTGCATATTTTTTATCTTACATATCCCGTCCTTCAAAGAGAAAAAGGCGCGGCGATTATATAAGATAAAAAATATGCAAATCAAATTTATAATTGAAAGTTTCTGTATCTTATAACATCGGCGTTGTCCCGTCTTTTCCTTGCATTTATTATTATTACATTTATTTTTAGTCGACAGGATAGTTTCCAGTAGCCTCAGACCTGAATAGAAAACTTATTCAGCTCTTCAAAATTGTGATAAATTCAATGGAATTATGAAAGAAGTGAATCATCAAATTTTTTTTTTCAGTGTTTAAAAAATAACCTAACATCCTTCTGCTGTGGTGCTTCGCAGTTGCTTCAAAAAGTAATCACGGTTAGTGATTACAGAATGAAAGTAATCTCCCGATAAATTCTGTAGTCGAATGTCTGGTAAAAAGGAATATTGAACCTGCTTTCGGCCATCTGTACCAATATTTAGAAGAAAAAAGCTTTAAATCATGAGTGAATTATTGCTTAGGAGATTCAACAGTACAGTTGAAGGTTATCGACCTGTGTTTAATGTGGTTCAAGTATGCACGACAGAAAATTATTTGCTCCTCCAATTTTTTTTATAGTACTTCAGCAATCGACAGCTCAAAAATTGTTATCTTTGTGCGAATTTAACTCAGGAAAGAGACAAAATGATTTAATATGCTGCGGATTCTTTACTTTTCATTTAAAATTTGCTTAAAATTTCAGCAATTTGATTGCTCTGTTTTGCAAAAATGTGAAATACTTCTTCAGTAATTTTGCTAATATTTCATGTGTCAGCATATTAAGTAACGAATTTTAAGCTATTTAAACTATTCTTAGGGAAGGATATTAAGGTAAATAATTATATTTTTGAATTTATGTTGAAAATTTTGAATTGTTGAGAAGAAGTTTTCAGTGAATGAAATAAGTATGAAACATTACTATAAAATATGGTAAACAAATAATGTTTTTGAGTATTATTATAGGAATCATAAGTAGTATGCAATTATGTTAACTAATTTTAAAATTTACCGGTCATAATATGTTCAGATAAACTTTGAAGGCTCCCACTTTTATTTTTTTCGTATATAATACTTTTTGTTTTTTTAATACAATGGAGTGTGGTTAATTTTTTTTATATAAATGGAATGTTATAGTGCAGTCAAAAAAGGTCAGTTGCCTTTAAAACAAGGAACGGAGGCCTTTATAAATAACTGCCGCGAGCGTCCCATAACCATTGGTGAAAATTCATACACTAATTCGTTATTGTGGATTTGTCCATAAAATGGCAATGTTCGTATTAAGAGAAAGCTGTAGGTTCTTCCAGTATGTACAAAATAAGTAAATTAGAAATTTCGATAATAATAGTATATTATTTCAAATGAAAAGTTAATTACATTATAATATTTTGAAATTTTGCGCAATTTTGTAATGTTAATGGATGTGTTTGAAATTTTTATATTTAAAAAGTTTAAAAAGCATTCCCTAAACAGGCATAATTATGAAATTAATTTTCTTATTTTATGTTCACAAAATTATATGGTCCATATTATTATTCTAGGGCTGTGTAGAATTTAATGTATCTTTAATTTTTGTATATTTTTCTTTTAATTAACTAGCTTGAAGATTTGTATGGCCATAAATTATAAATGTAAACTTTGATAATTTTACAATACTATAGGTCAGATACCTTTATTGAGAAACGAAGGCTTCTATGTGTAATTATATTAAGCATCCCACAACTATCAGCAAGTTATCACGCTGATTTGCATTGTGAAGGATTTGCCCATTTTTATCAAAGTTTATTTTGTTATTGTACTGAATTCTGTTGTATACTATGTATTAAGTTCTCAGTTTCATTTTACATTGCTTTACAATTAAGAAAATGTGGATTATTTTAAAAATAATCAATTCAAACTTCATGAATCTGTAAAAGAAAATTGTGGTTTTTATATTGGCAACACCAATTTTTATGAAAGACTTTCAAGCTAAGGACTGCAAAATATTTTGATTGACATTCAAGCACAGATTTTACAGAATTGTGAACTTTTCCAGTATTTCTTGAAAAAAATAGGATATTCCTTCAGTGATTTTACAGAAAAATGAACTTGCAGACTTTCAATTTGAGTTCATTGTTAAAAATGATATCTGCACGATTTTATTTTTAAAAGTGATTTAGATCAAAATTCTGTGATTTCTTTTTCACAAATGTACTTATCTTTGCTTCGCAATTGCTTTAATGCTTTTTGCTTAAAAGTCTTTTCTATCGCCATTTTTTTTCTCTTTGAAGGGGGGATATGTAAGATAAAAAATATGTAAATCAAAATTATAATTTAAACTAACCCCTAATTCCCTTTAATTCTCTCTCTCCGTTTTAAAAATCCTATATAACTTCTCTGGATTGCCTCATTTCTAGATCATTCCATTTTGCATGGCCTGCGCAGGGCTGATAACGTAATAATTAGGAACTGCAACTTTTTCTCTTCGTGTGCATCCATATTGGCTAACTAGGCATTTCAGCTCCTTTCTGTGCGCTGCTTGGTTGCTGTTTCGATGTGCGCGCTTTCTATCGCAATGCTTTCCAAACTGTAAATGTTCTTGAATAGGGACGACTAGAGTGCCAAGTGATTGTGGCCGCGATCGTCAACTGGAAAATAAAAATGGAATTAAAACTACCTCGACTGCAAGTTTCTTTATCTTATATAGCTATTATGCATCGACGCTGCTCCGTCTTTTCCTTGC
>KK114745.1:237933-254551 GCA_000611955.2 Stegodyphus mimosarum
ATATATATATATATTTATAAGGCATGCTTGAAATTCCGACACATCACGTACTAACAATTGCTGTTTACATGAAAGATCATTGTTCTGCGGAGTGCTAGTAAACATAAAATATTCTTGTAGAAAGGCGGAATATAAGAGAATAAAATTTCCATCGCAGAAAAGGTGTAACTAAGTTAAATTATGTATTTCATTCTCGTTGTAAACATACCAGTGAAATGTCAGCTAAGAATAAAATTAAATCATACTCATGTTGTTAAATAAGAAGATTGTTAAATGAATAAAATGCTATGACATCTTTATTAACTGAATTCTTAAATGCAAAGATTTACAAACTATGGAATTTTGTCAAATTAAACATTTTACATAGAAGCAAAAGAAAACTACCTTGTGTTCACTCGAAGTGAAAATAAAAATTAAAATTAGTGACATCAAAGTTATCGAAGGTTAATTTCTTAATAATTTAATGAAATCACCTATTTTGGGTAGAGAAAGTTCTCAGAAGACGCTTTGTATACAATAAGAATAAGAAAATCTCACACGGCACATCACTTAAATCTAGTTATATAAAACCAGGCTTCGATCCGAATTCAAATCCAAGACCTCATTTGTAGACCAGAGCCGCTATCATAGCCGTAATCCGCTTCTCCCCATTTCTACTTGATGATTTGAATTTTACCATTCCTATTTGTATTACAGATGGATTTGATAACGTAAACTACAAGATCAAATCCTGTATCAGATTGAAACGGTGAATTCCTTTTTCTTGTACATCATCTACTGGGAAGTATCCTGAGAGAAATATTGCCAAAGAAAAATATCATGCCTGAAACAAGGCGAGGGAACACATTACAAAATATCTCCAGGCAGAAATTGAAATTTTTAAAACATCATAAAAAATATCGTGGCAATAACGAAGAAACTATAAAACACTGCAAAAATACAAATTTTAGATATGGCATAAATTTCGCAGTTCTTAAAATTATGCCGCGCTTTGGTTGGAAAACTATGGAATTTTGTACGGTGATGCTTAGTAATCAAGTTTAGTTTCCACATTATTTTCTAACATGTTGTTTTGTGTGCTACATATTATAATTACAGTGCCCTCGATTTTGTTGTCTCGGATTGTTGCATTTTCTACTATAATACTATTCGCGAGATTTTTACAGAGTATTTTCCATAGACGATTCTAATTTTAGTCAATTTACTTCAGATTAGTTTTTCCAGAAAAAGTTCTAACTTAGAACATCCTCAGCGAGATTCATTTTAAATGGGCGTTACTGTCATCTTCGATATGGAATTCCAATCCAAAATCTGTTCATTCATAGACAGTTATACAACCTTGATGCTGCTTAGCCAGTTTTCTTCTGATTTCATTTTAAGCGAGATTTAATTGATTCTTCTCTAACTTAATGTCAGCTGAGACACCTTTCGCAGCTGTCCACAGTATTAGAAACTTTTTTTACGAAATAGGATTTTATACGATTGTGGGATCTAGCCTTCTTAGCTATCATTCAGTGTAACTAGATCTCCTTAAATGTTAATCTTCCGACTTCTCACAAACACTGGAAGATGAAATCAATAGAAGAAAAGTGTAAAAGACCCTTTTATTGAACACGATATTTTACAGACGGCACGGGCTTACGTGCTTACAATCACCGGCAACTTGCGATGAGAAATTTAAAAGATAATGTAACACTAAATTTAAAAGTAAAGAGCAGTGCAAGACTACACAATTCAATCTAATCTAACAGGTTGACTCAGAGCCTACACCGTCAGGGTAGCAAGAATGAAGCCGATATTCAAGGTTAACAGCTGTTAGAAACAACAACGTGCGCTCGCAGCAGCGAACCACACTCTAACTAAACTTTTCGCTACATCAGTTTAAATACACTTTAATTAATTTACAAACTGGCGAGGAAAAGTAAGAGAAATAAAAGAAAAGAGAAAAGGCTAGCAAATTAAAATAACTTAAAAGCAAAAATAAATGGAACCCTACATCTTTCCCCGCCAGAATTCAGGTACAGTTTAAGAACGGTTTTTAATGACCTTGATAAAGATAATTAAATCTAATCCTAACTCTCAGTCAACCTTCACAAATTAAGTCTAAAGGTTAATTAAATGCATTATACAAACGAATTTTCTCCTTTTCTTTACACACACAGTATTCTTCTTAGAAATGTTTCCTCTTTTCTCCTTCCAGACCTCTGGAAGGAAAATATTTTAGAAAAGGTCGAGTGCATTTAATATATTCACATAAGGTTTAAACGTTTCACACAATTACATTTATTTTCATTTAATATCGCATGGGAGAACTTTTACTCATCACATTCATTCCCAATTTTAAATTCCCCCCTGCTCTTCAGCAAGATGTACTGATATGACAGCGAGTGTTCATGTAAATCTTGTTCCCCACTACCGTCTAACCGACAGCTTACCTGTTAGAATTTAGACGAACGAAACCATTACTATGTAAGAAAGCAAAAGCTTTTTCAAGATTATAATTTTATATATTATAAAAAGACGGACTACGTTTTCCCAGAAAAATATTTGTTTTTAGACATTTTCAAAAACAACTTCTGTAAACTGGAAATATCTACATTGTTTGTAAATGTGTCTGTAAAACGTAGTGATAAACGCAGAGGCGATGATCAGGTTGCGCTACCAAAATATACCGTATTGAACAAAATCAAATTCGTTTTAGATATTCTCTGTAATATACGCTTTGATTTATTCAACAAAATTCAGGAATTAAATGCATTTATTACCTGAAATGAATCAAAGAAAAGAGATACCATAGAACCATTTTTGTTTAAGATCTAAAATTATTATTACTTTGTAACAGTATGCTCTAAATTTTAATTTAGGTATCGCATGTTCTAATAACTGCATGCTTTGAAATTTCTTACAACAGAGGAAGAATTGATTTGATGTGCTCGCAGGACTATTCTGCAGTCGTTATTTGTGAATCGAGCATGCTCTCAATTCAGTAAGTTTCTTGCATGTTCACCAAACTTAAATCGCGGAGGCTGAAATCAAATTAAAAATGGCAGCAAACTTCTTAAGAATTTTTATCGCAGTATTTGTCATACCTACATGCTTGTGTAAATCAATTATCCATTCTGTATGAATATTGTACCACCAACATCTGTACTGCTGAAGTTGTAAAACAACAATTAACATATCTCAATATCTAACCAGTGACGGAACAGGTAGCTAGTTTTATTGCAATTTCTTCTCCTTCTTATGTCTTATCATCGGCTGAAATATGCATAGACCAATAATTACTGACGCAGCGGAAACATTGCTTAGTGTGATTTTCGGTCTCCTTTTTGTAAATCTTCTGAATCACGCATACATTGTAACGCATACACATCTAAATGCAATACTTTTGTGAATTGAGGCTAGCTTCTTGATGAAAATATACCTTTCACTCTTCAAGCTCCTAGAACAGTGGTCGCAGATTGAAATAGCCTATGGGAAAAAATTCTAACTTATATTTACTTCTGTCTGAGAAATAAATATTGATATCAGCAAGAAATTTCTATCTGTGACACACTGTAATTCAAACGTACTGACAGCTAAATATATACTTTTCAGACTGTCACTTACTTCAAATACTTCTAATGTGTTAACTAAGCGTAAAGCTTCCCTTAAGCTAAAAATAAACAAATTGCAAAAACTTTTTAAGCGAAACAAAACTTGAGTAGAAATATTGACACTCTAGACTTGTTTCTTTATCTTTTTGTTTAAAATGTTTCTTTGATGCATACAGAAAACATAGATGTATTTGTATGTAAATAAATAATCTTCTTCTGTTTCTAACTAAAAATTTCAGCTACAACAACACGTAGCGCATTGATTTTGATAAAGTTAGTAACCTCCGAGAAATATTATTAGACATATATTCATCATTTACCTTTTTCAAATTTGTCACACTTTCCAAAGCTACTCTTCTAGCCATTTCTTCTTTTGAATCACCAATGTCTGTTAATGTTTTAAAATGTCAGTAGTTTCCGAACAACCTAGATCAGGAAGGCAAAGAAGTTGCTATGCAATGGACACCATCACACAGTGGCGTTTATGATATGATAACGCAGATATGTTTGCAAAGTAAGGGACCTATATTCTCCAAATAACTGACAACCACATACCTTTTTACACTGCCAAAAGAGTAATAAAAAATTCATATGAAGAAACCTTTTAGAAAGACGTTACCGAAAGGAACAGTCATAAAGTATGGATTAACAGAATTTTTGACACTCCTTTATGGGCCCAGAAAGAAATCTGTTGCTATCTTTTGTCTTGTTATTGGCCATGATTGCCTTTTAAAACATCTACGTCGAATGAACATTAACCCAACCCCCAATTTGTAAACTGTGCTACCGTCAAGAGGAAATGGATGTCGTTGCCCTGCATGCTAGATCAGTCTGGAAGAGATATTGGGAAGCGAGACAAAAAAGAGATTTATAGATTATGCTGCGGTTTGCTCTTTATAGTTTGCTCTTCTCTTTCATCTTTACTAATTCTGTCTGCAGTTGTCTTTGTAATCTGCCATTAGAAATTTATAAAAAATAATCTCCATCACGACGTCTAGACTCGTCGGTCAATCTGGTTCTTTTCTCAGTCTTGTTAATTTTTAACTGCAGAAAAAAACTGCTCACAAGTAAATGTACTCCAAAACAAAGCGATTGTTTTTGTTGCAAAAATTCGTATCTTCGTAAACTTTTGGCAAGGGCGAAAAAGAGTTAATCAAATCTGCATCTTCATACCTTTGAAAATATTTACATCAGTGCAAATTAGATAGCTCCGTTTGTGAATATTCTGATTCATCAATCACGTTTGTTTTTAATGAATGAAAATAATATAAACTGGTTTTTAACTGACTGAAATTTTAATTTTTGTCTTTTATTAGAATTAAGAATATCAGATAAAACCATTTCTGAGTTACGAATGTCTTTAAGCAAAATCTTGAAAATGGAAAATTTTGCAGTGGGTGGAAGTGGGGCAATCTTCATTTCCTATAGAATTTTTCACGCAACAAATTATGAAGTACCCACTTGTCTGGATATAGCTAAAATCTTGCTCTTTTACCACTGAAGTTACTGCAACCAACTAATCTGTTGTGGAACAACTAGTTTGCGCTTTTGACCTAACTTCACACATAAGAGAACCATTGTACCTTAAAATTAATTTCACTCGATTTTTTTAAATTATTTTTCCGTTTTCTTATCCCATAATCACCAAATTTCTCGCATATTAGTATTTTGTTTAAAATAAAAGCGAAATAAAAGAATGTCAAAATAATCTGACGCAAACATTAAAAAAAACTGTATATCACAAAACTTTAGTCTTATCAGATTGATATTTATCAATCTCCTTTACATACTTAAAACTTTTATTAAAAAAACGCAATTACATTAATTTCACTCCCTTTCAAAGCCATATGTTTTCCTAGTGGTGAATTTACTTCTGTTTAAAATTTATTTCGTCTAACTTACTTCATAATTCCGTCTACATGACCTCTAAAAATGTAATTGTTATATGCCTATTTTAGTGGAAATATTAATTGCAGTGAAGCTTGTTATTCAAAATAATGTTGTTTTGGATTTACATAATTTCTTATTTAAAACTTTAATTGTAAATTTACATAAACTTACTTTTGATTTATCAAGTACTTTTATATTTAAATTTTACTCAATACCATTTAGTTCAAAAGGAACAGTGTTTCTTTTTCAGATTTTGATTTCATTATTGCAAAAGATCGAAAACATAAAATACTTAGAAATTTCTGGAAACCATAATTTTAAATCTGCTGAATTCTTAAAATGTTTTCAAGACTTTAGGCATCCTTTTCCCCTTCACAATTATCTATTCTAACTAAAAACAATGTATAGGGTTGTACTTGATCTATTAATGCCACTTTAGTCATATAACGTTAAAAGACGTAAAGCGAGTTGTCGTTTTGTCGAAAACAGAACGACAAAGTCTTAGGAAGGTTGTAAAAATAACCTTTTATTTAAAAAGAACTCGAAAAGTAAAAACACGACTTTGCTCTCAATAACCACAGCTTATGGAAATGCAAATTTAAGTAAGAACACTCAATAAATTTAAACGTTGAACTACACAACTAACGTCAAAACCACACAATTAGATATTAAGTTCTATGCCGGCTCAGTAAATTTATTAGAACGTCAGATTAAAATATCGGGCGACGAGATGTACTCAAAATCGAATAATTACAACTGCTAGAGCTGGCAGAAACTAGTGAGCAGTGTCAGAAATGTTCTCACTCACGATCTCAAAAACCTTAGTTTCAATAAGTTGAATAACTAATTTGCACTCAATTGAGGAATACAGAAAGGAGAGGTTATAGTAAAGATCGAAATCATAATAACTAGCTAATAAACATAAGATACTCTACAAAATTAAAGTATTTCTAACAGGAAACAATTCTAAAGCGCATTGAAATGTGCATTTCTTTACATTTTACTGAAAAAAAAACTTTAATAATGGTTTCTAAGTCATAACCTTTCAGTCACTGTTCATTTTAAAAGGATATTGATAAATGAATTAAAAAATATCGAAGCATTAAAATGTGTATCTTATACGATTTATTACATGCTTATCAAATTTATTACACGTATTGTGCAAAATGCTATTTAAATTTTTTTCATTCCTTTCATAGGAATATAATGAGTGTATCTGAACTTCACATTGAAAACTACTACTTACTTTTTTTAATTTATTTAAAAATTAGTGTTTTAATTAATACTCTCGGGAATTTATATCAGTTGCTTGTAATCAAAATGTCTATAATATTATCATTAAGTAACTGGCATTTGGGCATCACATTATGTAATTTCAGTACGGTTATTTCCTTCCAGTTATACTTTTTTGTGACACGAATAAGAAAACAGCTGCGCTTTATGATTGTTTATCATATTTAATTCAAAGTTTATAAGTGGTAAGTTATAATTATATTCTATAAGTTATAATTCTAAGTTGCTTTTCATATAATTGATGTAAAATAAGTGATTTTAAAAATGGTTTATTTAAGATAATATTCAATATTTTAATATTATGGTCTTCTACAGGATGAGCTGTATTTATCAAGAGAAAATTAGCCTTTTAAGCATTTTCAAAAACAGCTTTCGTAAATAATACATGTTTACTTTTCTAAATCATAAATAAAACAGTTGAGCATACTTATGATATTTTAAAGCAAACTACATTGCGTTAGTTTATTAAAATTCATTAGAAAGCTTAAAAATCCGTTTCTTAAAAATTGATTAGAGGCTTGATACATGTACAGAAAAGCCTCGCTAACGTAGAATAAAACAATATTCGATATTTTTTTCATGCAGAGGAAAGAAATTTAGTACATTATTATAATTTTAATGAAAACTATTCATCACATCAACAAAATGAAATAATGAGAAAAACGTTTCGATGATTTGAAAATTGATCAAAACCATCTGAAAATGACCTGTGTCTCAATGATTAAGAAAATCGAAAATACATTATACAAGCAATTTATGTGAATGTTATCTCATAATTTCTAGCATGGCATTATCAATTTGTCCTCAGATGACAAAGTTATTAATTGTCGGTGATAAAACCCAGAATAATGTATATCAAAACAAACCTAATTATAACATATTCTTTGTTTCTCCCCTTAACTGAATACCGCAAGGTATAGAAATGTTTTCTGCCTAAAGGAAGGGATGATTTCGTGCAGCTCAATCTGGGCAAACTGGATCACATTAAGTAGTACACGAATAAAATCATAAAATACGCATACAAGATAGCCCATTTACCAGGATTCAAACCTGAAAGTCTCTCTACACTTGATCACTTGTGGTCCCAGAGGATACTAAATTTAAATCATATTTCCAAGATGTACGGATTTTAAATGACAGTTACTTTATTATATGCATATATTAAATACATCGTTATCTTACCTGTGGGAGTAATTATTTGAAATGATTAAACTACTTAATTATAGGTCGTGATTTCTAGATACTGTAGCATCATTGAATGGGTTATAAATGTCGAAAATTCAATTTAATACAAAGAAATATGTTCCTCCCTTTGTTCTTCATTTAATAAATAATATAAGGCGTAAATTGAATAATAACTGTTGACAAAACATTTAACTCTACTCTAAAAATTTGCAAAATTTGCATAGGGGACATTCTGGTTGAATAATAATATATTTAAATATCCCAAAATTTATAACCTTATCTCAAATTTGTGTAGATTTATCCTTGAAAGTATAGTGAAATTGTGAAACACTGAAGTTAACAGCATCACTCTGAAGCTAGAAAACTTCATACCTAACATTTCACTATCGAATCTTGAAATTATATATTTAATTCGAAATAAATCGATAATTCGAAAGTAGCAAATCGTAAATTCTGTGTTACATATTTTACAGTGATAGCTGTGTAATAAAAATTTCCACTTTACGTTATACACGAAAAGACATTACGTTGCTACTTCATAAAACGTAATGTGGTGGGATAAATGTTATGAGCTATGAGCTTGATGAAAGTAAATCAATAACATTTGTTTAAATTTTAAATGAAGTTATTTATTTATAATTCAGTTTATAGTAAATTAGCCAATCGAAAGGAACAAAGCCCTAAGTCCGACATATCGAATGACCCACCAGCGGGTGGCTGAAGACTGGTAGTTCGACCTGGATTCCATTCCAGGTGAATGGGCTGGCTGCATGAAATCTTTCATGTTTTACCCCATAATTTATAAGACAAGTTTCCATCGAAAGTTCTTCACAAAGTCATTCCTTCCCTTAAGCAGATAGCCCTAGCATGCTTTGTTATAATCAAAGATACCTTGCGGCGAAGATGGTTTAGTTCGTGTAGCCGCTAGTTGATTTTGACCTCTACAGTCCTATGGTGCTTTCTGTGATTGGCATATTGAGCTATTTGCTTCCCATTTTTTCGGTTTGATATTTTACTGATGATGTTTCCCAAACGAGGGCTCGCCTGTGAAGGGCGCGTTCATCTGGACTGCAGCTGCCAATGAGGAAAGAACCTGTTATCTCTTGTTCGATGCTTTTACCAATCGCCCCAAAAGCAGCTATCTTTGGAGTAAGCTACAAGTCTTTCGAGAGTGGCGCTTGCAGTGGCTCCGCAGCCTAAATTGGCATCTATAACTATTTATGACTATTAAAGTATTTTAGATTTTAAGGAATAAAATTGCCCCAATTTTAAAATATATCTGTTAATTCGAATTACTATACAGAATTTCAAATTTAGCAGCTGATAGTATTAAAATTGTTAGCTTCCAGTCATACTTCTGAGATTTTCAACAGCTGATAATTCTGAAAATTCGTTTTTTAAAGTTTCATATTTAGTCAATTCACCTAAAAATTCTGTAACTAAACTTTTGAAGCTTTTTGTCTATTTCCATGTCTCTCAAATTAACTTCACCTTTTCGTTGTCCTGCGTTGGCATCCTGCGTCCTTTTGGATTTGTCTACGATGGAATCGGCCGCTGGAACATTTTGCTTTACATATATCATCATGTTATCCTATAATTGCTTTTATACTTGTTCGTTCTCCGATGTTTTTATGTATTATTTTCGCTAATGAATAACAGCTCTTTAATATAAACAAAATAGTATCGGAATTTATTAAGGTTATTCAGAAACGAAAACACGCTTTCGATTTCGGCACCATTCGAACATCGGAACGCAAAGACTTTTCGTCAAAATACTACACTCACGTTTGTGAAAATTGCAACACCAAGAAGGAATCGTCATAATTGAATGCAATTTAATACACAGTTGAGTGGTAGTGGTACAAATAAATGATTAAATGTTCAAAGCAAACAAACAAGAGCAAGAGATCAGAATCAGTATTTTGTGTGGCCACCACGCGCCGCAATAAGTGCTGCTACACGACGTGGCATGGAGTCAAACAAAGTTTGAATGTCTGACTGAGGAAGAGCATTCCATATCGTTTGTACGCGTACCCAAAGTTCGTCTGCAGACGCAACAGGACGAGGATCACGAGCAAGACGCCGACCAATGACATCCCACACATGTTCAATTGGCGACATATCCGGGGAACACGCAGGCCAAGGAAGAAGCTGTACCTGCTGCGCTGCAAAGAAGGATTTAACAATCCGAGCAGTATGAGGGCGGGCATTGTCCTGTTGAAATACAGCGCCTGGCAAGCTTTGAAGGAAGGGAACAGCTTCGGGCTGTAGAACTTCACGGATATACCGGTTTATATATAGATTGCCCACAATTCGTAGCAATTGAGATCGTCTATGATATGCTATGGCGCCCCAGACCATAACTCCGGGTGTTCGTCCACTGTGGCGTTCGATAATGCACTCCGGAAGGTGGCGTTCACCGGCATAGCGTCTGACACGAATGCGGCCATCATGGTACCACAAATTAAAGCGGGATTCGTCAGAAAACACGACATGCTGCCAATCAGCACGCCAGTCTCTATGCTGATTGGCCCATTGTAGCCGCAGGCGGCGATGGTCGTGCGTTAGGGGGATCCTGTATAAAGGAGTCCGTGCGCGCAGTCCACACTGCAGCAGACGTCTACGAATTGATGAAGCACACAATGAAACACCTGTAGCTATTGACCACAGTGCTGCCAATTGTCTAGAGGAAGCTGTACGGTCCGTCCGCGCCATGCGGACCAGGTGTCTATCATCGCGAGCTGACGTCACATTTCGGGGTCCACTCCCGGATTTCCGAGTTGTCCGACACTCGTCCGTCCACTGCTTCCAAACGCGCATCACTGTGCTGCTGTTACGCTGCACACGAGAGGCTACTGCACGATACGACAATCCAGCTTCACGAAGGCCGATGATTCTCCCTCGTTCAAACTCTGTAAGTTGTTCAAATCTCGCTCTCTTTCGTCGACGAGGCATAAGTACAGATTGAGTTAACGTTTACCACTAACAGATAACCACCGATAACCATACACGCCTCGCTACAGCCGTCTATTTATTCGGATCCATCAGCCGTTCAGAGGGCGCTGCTCAGCATACGCATGCGCTACGGATTTGCAATTCTAATCATTTGCATATCATGCGCTACTTTGCATTTCCTGAAAATTTCAGCTCACTCGCGTAAGTCCTTCATGGTGTTGCAATTTTCACAAACGTGAGTGTATATACGCCCATGTAATGCCTACACTTTTTATATAAAACTTTCAACCAAGATGAATAGAAATTGGATGCTGTGTGCACACCCAAAAATCTGGAGAAATTTCCAGGTGTACACAAGTGTCGAATTTCTAATTTAGATAAACTGCCCATCGTAACTCTTAAAAAGCAAATACATAAATAAAATCTGAAAGGTTTCAAATTTTAAATTACGTCCAAAGAGGCGTTTTTTAAAGTTTTGTGGGTTACCTTTATTTATTAAATATCATGTTCTTCGCACTTAAACCATAAAATTCTGCTCAACAGCAGTATCGCAAAATAATTTAAAAGGAGCATATCTTTAGAATTTCCGATACACAGTTCCCCGCGCTGGAGATAAAAAAGTTTTTTTTCCGTAGAGTGTTGCATTGCTCGCTTTTAAATCGATGAGTTTGTTCATCAAAAATTCGTTTTTGTTTTATAAAATATGAAATACATAATGAAACAAATTCTGAATTCGGGCTTCCAGATGCGCATATTCGGGTGGAAACGTACATTATTCAAAACCATTTTTTATCACATTTGGAGAAATATGCATACATTTATGCAGAATCTTCACTATTTAATTTCTTTAAATATAATACAAGGCGATAACTTTTGGTGGCAACAATTTGAAAAGTGATACAGCTGTTTATAGTGATTCAACGCAAAATCGCAAAACGAAAACAATAGTCCTTCAGGGGCAAAGGCCCTTTCGACTAATAATAAAAAACAATATATAAATAAATAAATAAAAAATAAATAATTAAATAAATAATAAAAAAATAAATAATTAAATAAATAAATAATAAAAATAAATAAATATTTTAGTACTTATTGTTAGCAAATCGAAATTTTAACGCATATTTGTCCGGCGTTCTTCATAATGAACAAAATTATGCGAGCATTCAATAGCAATATTTTAATGATTACTTTCAAAAGCCTTATCAGAGCACATTTTACTGTTTACATCATCTCAAAAGCTCATACACTCAATGTATACTATATGCACTGAAGCAAGTTATACAAGATGTTGTAAATTTCTCTAAATATTTAAACTTTTACAAATGTATTGTGTTTTATGTATTGATGTATGTGTATTGTTTTGTTTAATTATTTATTTAATTGTCGCTTTTAATACTTTTGTGGTTTGTTTTACGTGTAATAAAGTTTGTGGGATATTTGTTGTATATAAGTGTTTATTTCTTATATAAACTTGTAAATCTCTTTTCTGAGTCGAACAATGTTTAAGTTGTAACATAGCTCACCTAAAACGTAAGATAGGGGCAAACACGTTCCTGATGTGCTTTGGCCACAATCTCTGTCGCCATGTAGGCAATATTTAGCAATTTCCCGCCATTTTAGTGACTTAGGAGTTTCGAGAAAGGGCCTTTTCGAAGCTCTAAGATTGATTTTTCCCGAAGCGTTTAAAAGCTCGTGCTATACCAATACAAATAGTCTTCAACAGCCAGGATAATTTAGTTGTTGATCGGCTGTGTTAGTGGTTAAGGGACAGTTATAAAGTACTGAATTGCATTTGCTCTGTGAGTGATTTCGGGAGCTTAAGATATTTTTCTTGCACTAAGAAGGAACTGCTTAATATCCATGTTCTCCTTGAGCTATTTATTTTGCGTGTGTCATTAATTTTTGTAATAAATTTTCATTTTCTTTCTGCTAATCTGGAGAACGGGTGCGTAGCTTGCAACATTACCACGCGTGATTGGGAATCTTACTTATTTTCACAATCTTTTTTCTTGTCGCGATCTACTTTTTTTTCTTACACCAATCACTTTTATATCATCCACTGCATTTAAGTTGCCCGACACTTAAAACTCTTCAGAATGATATTCAGGCATAAACAATACACGGGTTTTATCTAGTTCGTAACATGGTCATCCACCATTTTCCTGCTTCGCACAACTAGATCTATGTGACAATTCTTCCTTTATCAAAGAATTAGTGCAGATATTACACGGATCAATACTTTTACCTTATATTCCTAATTAAAAATCAAACTATAGACATTACATGTGTAGAGACATTAGGTTTTTTAAGAAAGCAGGAGAGATGCAAAATGAGCAATGCCCTCGCTGGGACTCGAACCATGGACCGCTCGAATACGCGCAGAGCGTGCTGACCACTACACCCCGATGGCACGTCAAGAAGGTGAGAGAAAAACCTCGTATACTTCCCCTTTTAAAGGGCGACTGGAGGTTAGGGGACACAATCGCCAAATTCTGGTGGTGGAGAATTATCGTTCATCACCTTTTTTTAGTTCGGGCAGCACGATAGAGACATTAGGTATTTTTTGAAAGTCAGGAAACATGAAAAATGAGCAATGCTCTCGCCGGGACTCGAACCACGGACCTCTCGAATTCGCGCCGATTGTGCTGACCACTACACCTCGATGGAATGCTAAGAAGGCGTGAGAAATACCTTATACATGGACATAAATTGTAAGTTGACAGACATATCAAAGTTTTATTGTTGAACAATTAAAACCTAAATATTTGGAAGCATAAAAATAATTTAATAGAGCTAAATATTAACTTCCATAGTCCATTAATTAAATTTAATGACGCTGGAAGACAGAAATTAGTTGAAACTAGATTATTAAACTGTATGATCATAAAATTCTAATATTTTATGATCGAGAAACATAAAACAATAACCGGGTTCATGAGAGCTATAATAAAACTGTTATTATTTCAAAATATTTCTTCGAGCGAAATGTAAAAAATATTAAAAGAACCTTAACATACTACATAAAATATTGATAAATAAAAGGGATTGGAAAACGAAAATTAAACTTCTTGAAAGAAGGAAACCTCTCTGCATCCATTAAGGAAAGTGCAAAAGCTGAACGTAAATGGAAGTTCTCACCAGGGAGCATTTGGAAAGACAATCAAAAGAAAAACGCGAAATATGTTTGTGTGCATTAAAATGAATTAAATCTAGAACTTCTGTTTTAAAAAAAAATAAAATTAAAGTTATTTATTCATGAGAAGTATGAACGTTATATTTTCTTTTAAAAGTATTAAAATACATAAAGGAAGTGAAGAGTTCCATTACGTGTTAGAATAAAGTAATAATGTATATTTAGGTTTTAAATACTTGTAACAAATATTTAAAAAATGCATACTATGCGTACTTATGTCAATAAAACAGCTTTAACAAACGTCTATAGATTTCAAATTTTGTTTGACTTAACTTGCACCTTAATGTATTTTAAAGACCAGCGTGGAGCTCTGATCTATGTAGAATGCATGTTATTCCGTGCAAAGAATTAAATTATATTTGATTACATTTATATTATAATTACATTTACTAATTTTTCGATGTAAACAATGTCTCTTTTATTCGAGAAATGACACATAGATTTTCATAATTTTTGTTTAACAATATTATTTATTATTGTTATAATATAGCTTCATATATTATCCCCTGATATTTTGCGTCGGTTATAGATTTCTTGTAATTAGTCCATTATTTCTTTTTAAAACGGATATTATATTCAAAATTTAATTTTATAGGAAAATATTTTGTTTATTACAGACTTCAAATTTATCCCGTAAATTTGTGCCAAATATGTATTTCATGTATTCTGCCCACGACATGTATTATTTGTATGTAAAACCATTATTTTATCGAATTATTTGCATATTCCTTGTCAAGAGACATTATTATGATGAGAAATCTAATTATTACCTCCTAATACCATTCTAAGCGGAATTAAATTTATAGATCAACTGATTAGCATGTGATGCCCTGTCTGGTTAGTTATGAGAAGTCTCACCGGATGCTAGTGTCTCACCGGATCAAATACGCCAGCATCACTCTCTCTTCCCACCAGCGTGTTGAAAATTTAAGAAGAGATAGCAGATCATATTAGTAATGTCTGCTGCCATCAGGATCCATTCACACTGAAAGATTTCTCATCCAAGAAAAAATTATTTTCCCTTGATATTATCATACAAGTGATATTCTCCTTTTACACTCATGGACAAAAAAATTAGCGCACCAAGAAATAATTGCGGGATTGTATCGAAACTTGCAATGAAGGTACATGTCGGGGAGATACGCAAATGATTAGAAATGCAGCGTGATTGCGTATTACGTATAGCCGATAGAGGGCGTTGAACGTCGTACTCCGTGGATTATAAAACAGGTACCCAAAGCTTGTTTGAGTGTGCTGAATCATTTACAAAGGAAGAGCTGAGGTAGACATGCCATTACGCCATGTTCGAAGACAATATGAGCAGTTGTCGCAGTCTGAGAGGGGGGAGAATTGTCTGGATGATGGAAGCTGGATGGTCAGCTAGGCGAGTAGCTCGTCAATTAGGCCGCTCTGATTGTGCTGTGAAGAGGTGTTGGGACCAGTGGACCCGAGAGATGTCATGTACACGAAGACCAGGTTCAGGACACCCTCGACAGACCAGTCGTCGAGAAGACCGCCACATCGTAAGAAATGCACGTGTACAGTCAACTGCTTCATAGGCCGCCATCCAGGCACAGGTAGCCCCTTCACTAGGGGCTACCTGTGCCTGTGTCTTCTCGAAACATACGAAGGCGCCTGGCTGAAGGACAGTTGGCATCGCGGTGCCCATTACGTGTGCTGCCCTTGATGCCCACCCATCGACGCCTTCGTTTGGAGACGTATCCAGCACGAGGAAACTGGACTGCAGCGGAATGGAACCAGGTCGTCTTTAGCGACGAATCCTGATTCAATCTCGGCAGTGATGACAATCGTGTTCGTGTGTGGAGAGCCCGTGGTGAACGCCTCAATCCTGTCTTTGCTGCACAACGACACACCGCTCCCACAGCTGGTGTGATGGTATGGGGTGCCATTGCTTGCAATACACGGTCACCCCTAGTATTGTTCCGTGGCACCATGACAGCCCAGCGATATGTTCATGAAATCCTGCAACCACATGTGTTGCCACTCATTCAACGGCTCCCAGGAGCCATTTTTCAACAAGACAACGCTCGGCCTCATACGGCAAGGGTGTCACAAGACTGTCTCTGCACTGTTACTACCCTTCCTTGGCCTGCCCGATTCCCAGATTTGTCTCCAATCGAGCATATCTGGGATCATTTGGGATGACGAGTTAGGCATCCCACGAGTTTGAACGAACTAGAGGCAAGGTTACAGCAAATATGAAACGAAATGTCTCAAGACATCATACAGAACTTGTATGACTCAATGCCCGATCGTATCGCATCGTGCATTCGCGCTAGAGGGGGTTCAACGGAGTATTAACTCCTCCGTTCTTTTGCCTTTTTCTCTGAAATAAATTTTCCTTTTTCTTTGATTCTCTTATCATTTACTTATATCAAACTAGTCATTACGTATGTAAAATTTCGTTTAATTTTGACGACTCCTTCTTGGTGCGCTAATTTTTTTGTCCATGAGTGTATTTTCCAAATGTAATTTTTTTGCTTTT
>KK114745.1:254644-311621 GCA_000611955.2 Stegodyphus mimosarum
CATACATATATGTATATATATATATATATATATATGGGATTCTAACTCCACAGTCGCTGACGTTTTCTCGCTCGCTACCGAATTTTTTTAATGGAACTCGCCACTTTTTTTAAGTGAGATGAAAGATATTATGTGTGTATTAATAGATGAACAATGTCTTATTAAAAATTGTACATGTATTAATGTTTCCTTAAATTTGTTTTCTGGCAGAAATAAATTCGAAACTGAATTAACTAGCTATTGAACTGCAGTAGTTAAGTGCACATTTCATTTCACTGGACGACAGAACTTTGAACTTGCAGATAAATAGACATATTTAGTTGAATTTCGTAAATAAACTACTTTGAGACACAGTAGACTTTTCCACTGAGGCTCACGAGGTAGGTAAAAATCATCCTGTCGGACTCTTATCAACTATAATATAAATTCTGTAGATAAATTGAGGGTTACAAGATAGCTCAGAGAGGAACCTGGAATAACGGAGAAAAAAAACAAATAGATCTGGCTGCAGAAAAAAACAAGACACAGTTTATTTCTCGACACTTATTCTTCTTTACATATTCTCAGTCACGAATCATTTTGTATGCGAGATGCATTCCACAGTCTCGTGTATCTTAAAACCCTTCAAACAATGGATAAAGTAGAGTAAGAAATACAGGTTTCCAGCATTAAGCTGCGCATTAGTAACTAGTATATATATATAAAATAAAAAGTTTCTTTAATTTGATAACATGAGAGCTAATCCGCTTAATTACATAAACATGAATTGGATTAATTTGAAGCGACCCGGTCTAAAAAAATTATTATGAATAACTTAGAACAAAAAGAGGAGTTAGCAAATTAAAATGAGGAATTGCAGGGCTATTGATAATTTAAGTTATAATTTTGAATTATCCATTTTTATCTCACACAGACACACACACACACTTACACATATACGAGAGGTATTCGGAAACTAAGTACCGTTTAAAAAAAATAGTAAAACAATTTTTTCGAATCCAATTTTATTTTTACATGAAAATGCATGTCTTAAACTATTTTTCAACATAGTTTCCGCCAGTGATCAAACACTTGTCGTAGCGGGTGACCAGTTTTTGTATACCATCGTCAAAGATACTTCTCGCCAGTTTCGATAACCACGACTCCACAGCATTTTTCGTGTCATCGTCAGATCCAAAGCGCTTGCCACCAAGCTCGCGCTTCATGTGCAGGAACAACTGATAGTCGGACGGCACCAAATCCGGGCTGTACGGCGGGTGATCGAACTGCTCCCAATGAAACTGTCGAATTAATCGAATTAACGATTGAGTGACACCAGCAGTATGGGGCCGAGATTGTCATGGAGCAACACAATTCCTTTACTGAACATTCCTCTTCGTTTGTTTTGAATAGGACGCCTTAGTTTTGTTAAAGTCTCACAATATCGTGCCGCATTAATGGTTTCACCTCTGGGAAGAAATTCAGTAAGCAAAACGCCTTTCCTATCCCAGAAGACAGTGCAGATGATTTTTTGTGATGACGTTGCCACTTTGAACTTTTGTTTTTTCGGAGAATGAGTGTGTCTCCACTCCATCGATTGTTGTTTCGATTCTGGTGTGAAATGACACACCCAAGTTTCATCAGCTGTCACAATTTGGTTTAAAAAGTTTTCTCCCTCATCACTGTACCGCGTGAGAAATGTCAGGGCACTACCAAGTCGCTTTGTTTTGTGAACATCAGTGAGCATTTTTGGAACCCATCGGGAACACAGTTTGCGATAATTCAAGCGGTCAGACACAATTTCGAACAAAACAGTACGTGAAATTTGTGGAAATGCCTCTGAAAGAGTTGTCATTGTGAAGCGTCTGTTCTCATGAATTGCTTCATCAACTTTCCTTCCCAAATCATCGGTGACAACAGAAGGCCGACCACTCCGAACCTCGGCGTGGACATTTGTTCGACCTGAATTAAACATTCTTATCCACTTTCTCGCCATTCTATCACTTATCGCGTATTCACCGTAAACTTCTGTCACTTGGCGATAAATTTCGGCCGGTTTAACATTCCTCGCGTTCAAAAATTTAATCACGGCACGAATCTCACAGTCAGCGGGAGAACTAATTGTCTTAAACATTTTGAATGTGCACAGCAAACTGAAAACACAACATAGAGCAACCAAAATGGCGACAATTGAAAGTCAGTAAACAAGAAAGACTAGTGCGCATGCGCGGGATGCCTACCACAGCGCTGCGACGGCGCTAGAATGAAACGGTACTTAGTTTCCGAATACGCTATGTATATATAGAGAGAGAGAAGAGAGAGATTATAACTAAAGTTCCACTCTATAAAGGCTGTTATAAAAAGAACTAATGATTAGAATGACCTGAAATTTAACATGAATACACCCAAAGCAATGGGACTTTGTCTGGCGGAACAAAAAATATAGTTCAAAATTATATCAGTTGATTGCTCTGTACTTGTATAATATGCTAATTAAAAGACGTGACATGCGCGCATATTCGACTTAATAAAAACTTGGAATACCTGCAGTTCTCTTTATTCTGCGTCTGAGAAACTCTTCATGAGTATCAATGAAGGATCGATTTCTGCTTGTGAAACATTTTTACAAGAACATTGACTTTTTCAATTCCCCTGAAGAAGTTCGGGATATAAATGTGGGTAAGATGCGGCTTTAGCCCAATTTCTGCAATTTTGAGTATTAAAAGAGCCTTGCAAAGGGGAATGGACTTACTCTGTATACAAAATGTTCCATGCCATGCATTGTCCATTGCCAATAGAGCAAGCTACTGTAAAGCAAAGGTGTGTCGTATCGGTAGTTCAGAAAGAAGCAGTTTCTAAACATGCTTAATTTTGAATTGATAACATTGTAGGATGTTTCGTAAAATTTTGAGAATCTTACCGACAGGCATATCTAAAGATTTGACAATTGTCTTTGCACTGCACTGCACATTCCCACACTACTTCTCTTCTCTACTTGCAGTTCTATAGCCACATCTTCCAATGAAGTCGAAGCAATACCTTTCCTCACTGTCCCAGATTTCATATCAAAGAACCAGTCTCTTCGAATTTGCAAATCATCTTCTGCGGATCCTTGACAGTCGACCAGAGACGAGTCTTATATCCATTACTGTCCCGAACTTCAGAGCAGTTCAAGCACAATCACCGTACTTGTAAAAATGCTTCACAAGCCCATCCATTACTGACAAGATTAGCTGGAGCTGCATGTACTACGTGTTTTTATTAAGACTAATATGTGGTGCGGATGTCACATCTTTTAATTAGTATAGTATAATACTTACACCGCCATCTGCTGATAAATTTTAAATTTTTTTTTCGCCAGTTAAATTTCTATTGCTTCAGGTATATTCAGGTTAAATTTCAGGTCATTCTGACCAATGATTCTTTAGTTACAGTCTTCGAAAGTGGGACTTTAATTATAATCTCTAAACTAAGCTAACTATGGGGCACAAATAGCTCTTAGATAACCATGGCCCGAAGTGCCCTAAAACCTGCTTTCTAGACCGTGGGCTCCGGGGTGCTTGTGCATCTTTGCCTGAAAAATGGTCAACCTGTCGCAGGACCCCCGATGTTTAGCTCCCAAGCGAACTTGGTACTCATTTTATCCACACCCTCAAAGGATGGAAGGCTGCGTCAACCTTAGTCAGTCCGAGGAACGAACTTTGGACCTGTGCTGCTGGTCTGCGCGAGGCGCTAGCCACTACGTTAATTATAATCACCCTGCATATATATATATGTGTGTGTGTGTGTGTGTGGCATGGTGTTTCAATACTATGTTTCAAAACTTTGAGCACGGGTAGAATGCACACCGATGAATGCAGGGTCGGAAATGCTTTCTTGACACGCTGGTGTATATAGAAGCATCAGAAATTAAACGACGCCAGGTAAATTAATATTAGTTTTAATAATAAATTTACATGAACAAAAGTAACAGGAGTCAAAGATAGTGTTCGAAATTTCCACCACCGACTTCAATGCACGCCTCACATCTGCGGCACAAGAAATTCTGAATATTCTGGAACATTTCAGGCATATCTCGAATTTCCCCGGCAGCTACTGCAATTCGTGCAACCAGCTTCTCGGCGTTGTCGACGGTGATGTCATAAACCAGTGTTTTCGTATGCTTCCACAAAAAGAAATCTCGACATGATAGGTCCGGAGATCGAGCAAACCAACGCACCGGACCACCACGTCCGGGCCACTCTTCGCCAAATCTGAGGGGGAGACGAACGTTATGGCTGGTATGGGCAGAGTCCCATCCTGTTGGAATACCATTGTCTGTCGAATCGATGCAGAAATCTGTTCGTCATCTAAAAGTTGTGGCATTATTTGCTGCAGAAAGGTCAAGTAGTTACAACAGGTTAGACGAAAAAGCAACAGGTAAGGTCCGATAAGGTGATCCCCCACAATGCCGGTTAAACTTTAATCGAAAACTGACTCTGTGATACACGACGTCGTTTGCATGAGAGTTCGCTACCGCCCAGCGATGGGCGTTATGTGCGTTGAATATTCCTTCCCTTGTGAAGAATGCCTCATCGGTAAAGAACACATTAGCAGGGAAATGGTCATCTGTAGCACACTTTTCAATATACCACTGTTCCAAACAATACGATGTGCATAATCGCCCGGTTGAAGTGCCTGGATAAGCTACAGGTGATACAGACGCATTTTTTTTCTCTAAGAATCCTTCAGATGCTGGAAAGGGGAACCTAAACTGCGTGTGCAACACTTCGTGTACTCAAACTTAGAGTCCCCTCTGCCTCATGTAGCACATTCTCTTCGATGTTCGGAGTCCGTGCTGATCGTGTCAGATACATGCCAACTCTTTGAAAGGAGCCTGTTTCAGCTATCCTCCGGTGCAGTCTTGCAAAGGTATTCTAGTTGGGTGCACGCTTCATAAGATATGATTCCACGTACAAGCGTTGTGCAACTGGCCCACTACAATCTGCAAACCGCTACGCTAAATGCATATCAGCTAAATCCGCGTTTGTATAATTATTTATCCTAACTAACCCTGCATTCCTGTGCAAAATGACAATTCCCTGCAAGAACTTTCGGAACTTCCGCGCAAAGACATCTACCGCGTCAGAAAAGCATTTCAAACCCTGCATTGCTATATCACCCGTCGTTAAGGTGCACCCTACCCCTCTTAGAAGTTCTGAAAACTGGTTCTGAGACACCCTGTATATATTTCAAATTACATTTTCAGGTTTGCCCATTATGACGTTTGGTTGAATTTCACAGGAAAGGGCAATCTTGAACTTAGATACCCTGCGTCCGCGGCAAGAGTTAAGGAACAGCGCCATTTTGAATTTTAACAGGATATTGTTTATAAGCTTCCTAAAAAATTTGTAGTAAGTTTCTTTTATTCGTTCCTTTTTCTTGAACTTCAGGGTAGTTTCCAATTCTTTTTCTCTCTTAAACAGTTGAAAATGCATTTAAAGCTGTTAAATATTTTTCTACAATCATTTTCTACAATAATGCTTTATATACCATTAGACATGGCAAATTAGTTACGTATAAAATATTTAGTAAGTTTAAATTCTAAGGTTAAACTGCCCGTTATATTTTCAATGTAATTGCGTTTTGTTAAACTAAATTTTCTTTGACATTGCATATTATACTTTTAATAGTAATTTTTATTTTTTTTAATTAAGTATTTAAGTATTTAGTGTTCTACGTCGGGGTGTTCGCAAACCTTTTGCTTGGTCTGTAAATATCGTAAATAATTCTTTGTAAATAATGTTTTCATTTTTCATTTTTAGTCCAAAGAGGAAATTTGCCCTGAAGCACTATTAATTTTGTTTTGTCATTTTGCGTTGTTTTACTATAAATGTCGATTCACTTTTCAAATTGTTGCCGCCAAATATTAGAGCTTTGTATTATATTTAAAGAAATTAAATAATGAAGAATCTGCATAAATGTATGCATGTTTCTCGCACATTGTGATAAAACAACGGTACATAAAGCCATCAAATTTTGAATATTAAACATTTCAGCCGAATATGGGCATCTGGAAGCCCAAATTTGAAATTTGGAATTTATTTTATTATCGGCTTCATATTTTGTAAACCTTTAACGAATTTTTGATTAACAAACTCAAGAATTTCAAAGCGAGCAGTGGCAACGTTGTACAGAAGAAAACATTTTTATCTCCAAGGCGTGAGACTGTGTATCGGAAATTCTAAAGATATGCCCATTTTAAAATTATTTTGCGATTTTGCTGTTGAACTGAATTTATGTTTAAATGCGAAGGACATGATATTACATTGAGCGTTAAAAAAAGTGCGTAATGTAAAACCTGAAAGCTTTCAGTTTGTACTTCCTTGTACGAAGTAAAAAGGAAGTACTGTAATTGCGAAAAAATTCGGGTATCATATTTCAAAGAAAATTTCTATTTTGACAGCTATCGAATGCAATTTAACGATGTTTTAGTGGCATTACGTAAGAACAGAATAAAGGAATCTTTTTCCGAAAAAATTATAAAACTGATTTAAAATGGATTCTGAAGAACTTTTTTCGTGGCATTTGTGCGAACTTATGTACGTACGTATGTAGGTGTGTATCTCGCATAACTCGAAAATGAGTAGTCTCAGAACGTTGAAATTTTGTATATAGGACTGCTTTAGCATGTAGATGTGCACTGCCTATTTGAGTTGCAATGAGCCGCCCAAAAAGTATATAAATTTATGTATATATATAACCACTCTGTTACTCGGCTCAGTGAGCTCGATTTCTTTATTCTTATGTATTTGTAAATAGTGCATTTTATGCTTTAAAAATGATTGAATTATGTTGTTCTTATCTTCCGATAAAGGTTTTATGCCTTTAGTAAATATGCATACAAAATTTGTAGAATTATCAACAATTTAAAAGTTGTTTAAGTACGGTTAAGCCTAATTATTTTTCTCATTGCGGACATATTTGTTTGCATTTGAAACTTAGGAGAACATTGGATTTGTTGCCAATCTAGAGAAACTAAGCTTCGCAATAACAAAGATAACGGCTTCTTTTGTTATTGGAAATTAAATCATGCTTAAGCCATTCTGGAATTTATTCGAGGAAATACGTGTTTAAGATTTACTTCGTAAATTTTAATATAGATATTTCGAGTTTTTATGTATTTTTGCCTTGTCACGGGTCTTCTGTAAGTTTTTCATAAAGCAAAGGCACCTGGTCAGAAAAATCGGGCTTCTAATGGGCAAACTGGCAGAACTAAATATGGACCTATGCCAAACTTAGCCAGATTCACAGACTGCCACAGTAGACAAATAGCAATTTAGTGACTGGCACCAGTATCTAATACCTTTGAATAACCTTGAATAATATTGAATGTATGTACAACACTGATAGCTCTATTGCATGTATATATTATTTAATGGAACTGTATTATGCTAATTATCTGCATTATGTTAACTAACTGAACTGTACAATGGAATTAGCATTATTTGTATCTGCATAAATTTATATCTTCTGTACCTTATATCATTTGTCTTGCATCATCCTGTATCATGCAAACTATTCAACATCTTGTATCATGTATTCTGATATCCGCATATATTATCTCGTATCATCCTGTATCATGTAGCTTATTCATTCAACTTATCATGCGCCTTGTACCAAGTATCCTGGCATTAGCATAAATTTGTATATTCAGCACCTAGTATCATGTATCTCGCAATATCTGAGTTATGTAACTTATTCTGGATCCAGTATCAGTATCCTGGCATCTGTATATATAATCTCATATCATCCAGTAGCATGTAACATATTCTGCACCATGTAGCATGTATCTTGGTATCTGCCAATTATTAGTATCTTCTGCACCTTATATCATACACTGGTGTGCAAAAATTAAGGACGAGACAGTTTTTTCAATATAACTTTGTACAAAAGCTTTCCAAATCAACACATTTAATACCGTAAGATCCCCAATACGTAAGGACATGAGTAATGTAAGCAACACTTACTAAAAGAGAAATCAGAGGGATAAAAAGAAGCTTTATTGAAAAAGTAGCATGGAGCGCAATGCGACTGAAGGCCGAAACATCTCTGTGATGGGTGTCCAGCAAGAAACATCCGGTCTTTAATAGGGGATATGATCTCCTCTGACTGCTAGGCAGGTTTCACATCATTTGTGCATGCTGGATATGTGGTTGTTAATGAGCTGTTGAGACACTGCTGCTCGTTCCTCTTGTAGCACCAATCGCAGTTTCGGAATCGTTACTGGCGATAAGTTACGTGCTGCCACGGGTCTCCCTAGTAAGTTCCGTACATGCTTGACGGGATTTAGATCCAGAGACCTTGCCGACCAATCCATGTGTTCAATATCTTCACTCTCCAACAGCTCTTCGACAGTAACTGTGCGATGAGGTGGAGCGTTGTCGTCCATGAAGAGGAACTGAGGACCCATAGCCCTTGTGAAAAGACGCATGTAAGGAAGAAGAACCTCGTTACAATAGCAGTCCCAGGTGACGAACCTCCTTGGGAGATATGAAGGTCGGTCCGGCTACCAAGCATTATGTCTGCTCGAACGAGAACTCCGCGACCTCCAAAACAGTCCCTTTTGATGATGTTGAAGGGGTTATTGCGTGTTCCCCGCTCTGTCCAGATGTGTATGTGTCTAGAATCGCAACTCAGACTAAATCTGCTCTCATCTGTAAAGAGTACTCGTCCCCATTCATTGTCTCTCCAATTCCGGTGTTCCCGGCACCACAGAGAACGCCTTCTCCGATGGGCAGGCGTTAGAGGTACACACCGTACAGGGCGTCGTGCAAACAGACCACCACCGTGCAGTCTTCTGGCCACGGTAAAACGCGATATCGGTCGTCCAGTCGCCTGTGTCGTGTGTCTAGCGATTTCTCCCGCTGTCTGCCGCCTGTTTCTTCTGGCCTGTAAGGCAATATACCGGTCATCTGCGGGTGTGGTTCCTCGTGGACGACCACTACTAAACCCCCGGATAGCTGTTCCTGTAGTTTGAAATTGTCTCCAAAGTCGTGAAACGATGCTGTGAGCAATTCCGAACTCTGCAGGCACACTTGTCACACTGCGGCCTTCCTCCAACTTCCCAATGATTCGACCTCGGGTAAAAGCATCCAGATGTCGTCTAACAGATTGATTATTCGCCATTTCTCGCTGAGGCAGCAACTCGGTGTGATTTTAACTGCTATACGGCGTGCAATCTCTTTGCCAGAAATACTGATCTTACACCGACAACATGCTTTATACTACTCAGACACTCCCCCATTACGTCTACCTGCATATCTGCGCATGTGCTACCGTACATCACCTTACTTAATCTCCTGATTGGTCTTTCTGTCCGCTCTGCCTCTTTGTTAAGCTAATATGCTAATTTTTCGACTTCGTCCTTAATTTTTGCACACCAGTGTATATCTTGTAACATCCTAACCCTGTATGTTTTAACAAATATCTTGTATCATCCTGTAATAAGTGTCATATATCTCGTATCCTCCTGTTATATGTTTCATATATCTCGTATCATCCTTTAATATGTATTATGTATCATATATCATGTATCTTGGTATCTGCCCATCTTAGTATCTTCTGCACCTTGTATCATACATCGTGCAAAATCTTGCAATACATAACCTATTTTGTAAAATGTAACTCTGTATGTTATAACCAATATCTCGTATCATCCTGTAATATATATCATACATCTCGTATCATCCTGTAATATATATCATATATCTCGTATCATCCTTTAATACGTAAACTATTTTGAACCTTCTGTTCTTAAGTGTGTGTATGTCACCTTATTCATGTCCTTATATTTTTTACCTTACGTAT
This sequence comes from Stegodyphus mimosarum, assembly GCA_000611955.2. Classification (NCBI taxonomy): domain Eukaryota; kingdom Metazoa; phylum Arthropoda; class Arachnida; order Araneae; family Eresidae; genus Stegodyphus; species Stegodyphus mimosarum. Next base: position 264,473 of record KK114745.1, read on the forward strand.
CTATTGCATCTCATGTTCTACGTATCAGGCATCCTGGCATCTGCCAATTTTTGTATCTTCTGCACATTGTAACATGTATCCCGCATAATCCTGTATCATACATCTTATTTCGTACCTTCTACCATGTATCCTGGCATTTATACCACTCTGCACTTCGTATCATGTATCTTAGCATCTGCATATATCTGTATCCACAGCATCTTGTATCATAAATCTCTTAACATCCTGTAACATGTAACTTATTCTACACCTATATATCCTATATTCATAAATATGTGTACGCCCCCATGCACCCCATGTTCCTACGTAACATGTATTTAGGCATCTAACTATATATGTATCTTCTGCACAGTCTATCTGTAGCCACCGTACGTTCTTACGTATCATGTATCTAGGCAATAGATAAAGGTGGACGTAGCGCTGTCCGATTAACCGTATTGGTAGAGGGGTGGTGCCCACGTCCTCCATCGCATGTCGCATGCCTTGTCACGAAATGAGAACTGAATTAATTGAATGAGAAATACTGAATCCTCCGTAAAATTCTATTCTTTCTTTTTTTTAAATTTCTTTTACACATCGTTTTAGATTTATTACAGTATTTGAACAGAACATAAGGCAACGATTATGTAATTCTCCAGATACATAATTTTTCTGTATTCTGATGAGCTATAAAATGAATGAGATGTAACGCTGTTATGTGAAGCTAGCGCCAGAGTGTCGCTGTGGTAAACAAATATAGTGAATTTTAAAGAGTGCATTTATTCTATTGTGGGTTATGCGCTGTCGATGAAGTAGATTTAATCCAATCCAATAAGTTTAAATAAAATGCAAAATGCGTATAATTTAATATTGCGTACAAGGAAGTCATGTGGTGTACAGATCAGATTTTTAAAACATTTTTATTATTATTTTTATACTTATTTTTTCTTTAATTGCTAAAACGCTCTTAAGGAACAAAATGCGATTCAGGTCTCATCTCTTGCACTTTTCTTAGTTTTAATGTTTCTGATTATTATCCCTTGAGAAGTCGGTCTGGAGCATGAAAAAATGAATAACTTAAAATGTATTATAAAATTTTAATACGATTAAAAAGTTCAGTTCAAATATTTTTTAAAAAATTTGAAAAATAGTATGGGAACCTCTTAACTTTTGCTTCATGTTTTTAAAATTTAATAGGTTTCTTTTAACGCAATTTTAGAAATTTCCTATGATTGTTTAATCTACTTCTACTAAATTGTTAATTTAAGTTATATATATACTATATCTGTAAACTAAAAGATATATAAATCAAAATTGTAATTTAAATTAACAATAGATCATTAATTCCTCATTTTAATTTGGCTACTCACCTCCTCGATTCTAAAAAAAGTAATAACTTTTTCTAGACTGCGTCATTTGGAGATAAATCTATATCATATGGCTTATAAATCTATTATCATATGGCTGATGGCGTAGTTATTTTGAAACTTGAACTCAAAATTTCGAGAACCGAAACCTTTTTTTTTTTAATAAACTGCCGTATTGCATAACTACGCGCTTTGCTTCGCCTCTCTTGCTGTTAGGATGCTGCCATGGTGTTGTTTTCTCATTGCATCGAAACAAAAGATATAAATATTCTGAAATCGGCAAGATTAGAGTGCAAAGCGAATTAAAGTCACAGATGTTAATCGAAATAAAAGTGAATATTTAATCTGCTTCGGCTGCTAAGTTGATGTTCATTATGGATCAACATCTAATCAAATAAAATATTTCTAAATTATTACATCAATTTCTACAACATTACATATACATATCGCATCGTCGATCTGTACAAGTATTTTAATCCGACCTGTATAAATAAATATGTAAAAATAAATACAAAATAAAAAACAGTTCAAAACCCAATCTAACTGAGCACTAATAGCAGCAGAAAATAATAGTAATAATGCAAAATAAAATAAAAAGTAAATACTTTTCATATTCATTTCATATTCAATACATCTCATATTCAATTCAGAATAAACTATACACAAAAACCAAAAAGAAAAATAGAAGCCCAGTGACAAACCTCAAGTAATAAGGTGGCAAAAATCAAAAATCAAAAATGATATTTACATCTTTCGCCGCTTCGTCATCAAGGGGTTGGCGAAAATAAATAAATAAGGAAGGAAAGAAAGAAAAATCTGAAAGGCCTTATTTTAAATTACATCCAAAGGGGAGTTTTATTAACACTTTTATGTGTTATTTTTATTTATTAAATATCATGTTCTTCGCACTTAAAACGAAATTAATAGTCGTTCTGGGCAAATTGCTCCTTTGGGCTACTGGTAATTCCAAAATAGATTAAGCGTAATTTAATTCGCAATAATAAAAGAAAACGTTATCTTTGTTATTGCCAAGCTATGTTTCTCTAGATTGGCAACAACTCCACTATTTTGCTAAGTTTCAAATGTGAACAATATAGCTGCTATAGTCAAAAATTAGGTTCAGCCGCACTGAAATATATTTTAAATTTTTGATAATTGTACAACTATTGTATTCAGGTTAACTAAAGGCATAAAAACCTTAACCGGAACATAAGAATAACATAATTCAGTCATTTTTAAAGCGCACCCAAATAATATAATATTTGGTGGCAACATATTGAATCAACGCGAAATGCCAAAACGAAATTAATACTCCTTCTGGGCAAATTGCCCCTTTGGACTAAGAGTAGACGTTTTCTGAACTGACAAGGTAAGAATTTAAAATTCAAAACTTAAAAAGAATGTTAAAAATAATCTTGGAAAAACAATAACCTTAGAAAATCAATCAAAGTAATCTGTATCTCTATCAGTCCAACCTCTGCAGGCCGAAATATGCAGTGCAAAAAAAAAAAGACAAATTCAAATCGATTGCGAAATAAAAGACAATTTTAAAAAATTGAATAGATCGAGCCTAAACCAAAATTTGAAAAATTCCAGCACTTGAAAAAAGGCGCAATGTTTAATTTTTTTTAATTGTAATGTGTCGTGAAAAATATTTTTAAGTACAAATTTTTTTAAACTGTAAAGAATAAGTAAATTAAAACTGTGATGTAACAAGGGATGTGTCAAATTAACTGCGAGCAAACTTGAAGAATGCAAAATAGAAATTTAGAAAAAATATCATAAATTATAGCTAACCTAAAAGAAAATAAAGGCAGAAAATGAAAGAAGTTGTTAAATGTTACAGAACATAGACTTCACTCAAGCGGCTTTCTTGACACTTGGAAGCTGAAGTAGGCCCATTTTGCTAATAAAAGAGATAAAAAAAACTATTAAATCGTCCCATATAAATTATAAACTAATGTTAAAATTTGACAAGAATGCCTAATTCAGCTGTGTTAAGTACACTGCGCAAAAAACAAAAGTGGCAGCTTTATATCTCCCGTTCTAGTAGGCCGAATGACAAAATTCAACTTGCGTTTTTCCTGTCTCGAAAACGCGACTTAGGATATATATTAGATTTATATATAGCATTACTCTAACTTAAGTATTTTAACGCAAAAACGGACTTTTCTGAAATGACAGTCCAATTTCTTTTTCATATTTTGTTTCTACAACTCAAATTATGCCAAACTGCCAAGTTTTGTAAAAATCGCACGAGTAGTCTTTAAAAGATTAGCTCTCAAAATTTTAGATCCACCATGTTAATAGATTTTGGTATATATTTATCAATATCTCTTTTTTTTATTAACCTTTTTTGATTCTTCCTTTCACATTTCGAAATTTAGGTTCATTGCAAATAAAATTCGCCCGTTTTCTATGATTTATTTGTTTAAATTTGTATTTTTAAATAATTTTTATAAATTTTTCGGAAAACATTTTGAATTATAACTTATAAACTTTTTACCATCGTCTTTAAGTAGATGTGTTTCTAAACATACCTGCAAAAAATTAGTTTTTTATTCAAAATTTCCTAAGCTATATTGGCGCGTTTTGAAATTTGGCATATTTGCTATAAGCGATAATAACGCCAAATGTGGTTTACGCACTTTGTTAAAATGATTTGAAAGCATGAACGATGACTTTTCTTTCGATCTTTCGATCCTTTACGATGAAAAAAAGGAAAGGAAAATAGGTTTCTAAAAATTAAGAAGTTCGCCAAGTGAATCATTCGTGATGCAAATTAAAAAAAAATGCGCCAATATAAATTTTTAAATTTCTCCATAAATTTCTCAACGAAAATTACAAAATTTAATATCTAGGCACAATTTGAGTCGTAGAATCCAAATATGAAAAAATTTGATAATGTTCTCAGAAAAAGTCTGAATTTGTGTCAAAATACTTATGTTAGAAGTGTAATTCATATCCTAAGCTGCGCTTTCGAGACATGAAAAATGCAATTTGAATTTCGACAACAATCGGTCCAGTAGAACGGAAGATATAGGAACTGTCCTCTTTTTTTTTTTAAGTCCAAAGGGGCTTTGTCCCTGAAGGACTATTGTTTTCGTTTTACGGTTTTGCATTGGAAGCATTAAATGTCAGTTCACTTTTCAAACTGTTGCTACCAAATATTGCATCTCTGTATTATGTTTAAAGAAATTGAATAATGAAGAATCTGCATAAATGTATGTATGCTTTTCGCATTATGATAAAACAACGGTATTTACAGCCATCAAATTTTGAATATTGAACGTTTCACGCGAATATGGGCATCTGGAAACCCAAATTTGAAATTTGGAATTTGTGTTATTACCAATTTCATATTTTGTAAAACTTTAACGAATTTTTGATTAACAAACTCAAGGATTTCAAAGCGAGCTATGGCAACATTGTACAGAAAAACATTTTTATCTCCAGCGCGAGACTGTGTGTCAGAAATTCTAAAGATATGCTCAGTTTAAAATTATTTTGCGATATTGTTCTTTAATTCAATTTTATGGTTTAATTGCGAAGAACATAATATTTAATAAAGGTAACACACAAAATGTTAAAAAAACGCCCCTTTGGGAAGGAATTTAAAAGCAGAAACTTTTATTTTTTTTTTCTTTTGCGCACTGTGCATCCAAACTATAACAGCATAATGGTTTGGCTACAACATATGAAAACTCTGCAGCGTGGTGGTGAAAAACAGTTTTTAAAAATGACAAGTGTTATTTATAGCAAGCTAAATTTTTTCTTGATGAAGTTATGTGGAATTTTGTTATCTTTTAGTATTTTAATTAATAAATTAAACTCTTTTTCAAAATCATTGTTGTTATTGCAAATGCTTTTTATTCCTTTTATTTGATTAATTATAGTGTCAAAAATAATTTTTTGACTTCCAGTTAATTAGTTTAATTGTTTTGATATTGAAAAGATATAGTATTATATGTATATATTATACATTACAAATCTGTAACATTACTATTTTATTGATTACAAAATTTTAACTTTTACATAAGTTTAAGATTAATTGATGTACATCGGCACATGTATTCTTGTGTAAAGTATGAGACAGCATACGCTTAAATTACGTAAATATATCGAACACACTGTAGTTTAACTATTTCCATGTCTGCGGAAAACAACTAATTAACTTACCCTGTATTAGCTCCTGTATCGTACAAGAGGTTAATTCATTCTCGCTGCTGATAGCACAACAGACTAATTACTTCTCATCTTTTACTCATAAGGACATGGTTTGGAAATGTAGTCATTATTTAGACGTGTCCAATAGCTGGGACTCCTTCAGACAACTACAAAGTTGGAGGTATATTAGGTCCAGAAAGGGAATCTTACAGTGTGATGGATTGGTTCATAAGGGTTCAAAGAAAGAAGTTAATTCCCGTGCGTCGAAGTTGATTCACATGGGAAGTTGACCGTATGAGCCAAAAAAAGTTTCTTCCAACCTTGAAAATTTTTATCTTTCTTTCACGAAGAAAAGGAAAAGAAAAGATTGATTCGTATTGATTGTTCTCAAAGTTTATTTAAGTGAGTTTTTTTTTAATTCAAATCACTTGATTCATATCTTAATCATTATTTTCACTCTTTATCAAGTTTAATTTCGCTAACTAAAAATTACCCTATTCTTAAACAATTTTACTATTCTTAGTAAAAATCACAGATTTTTTATTTTATAATTTCATTAATGTGTATGCCTTCCAAAACAAGCTAAATATATCTGAAATCTGCTTTTACAAAAGTTGTATTATGTCCGTTAAGAAAGAACGTAGAATGTTTCATGATTGCGCATAAATTCCCACAGCATTAGTAATTAATGTTAGTTAACCATTTTACGATTTGAATCTGTAATTCTTTTCGTTAGCCCTCACCAGGACACAAATGAGTTTAAAGTATTCAAGATGAGAGTATTTGAATGGTTTAGATATAAAGCTTTCGGCTGTGACGCTTGCAGATTTTCTGTTTATTACCCAGCTCTGTCAGTTAGTATAAAAACATGTCTCTAAAGTTTGAATCAACTTAGACCAAATTTCTGTAATCTCCTTTTATTTTCCCTTTTTAAATATTAAATTCAATGTTATTTTAATAACCAGAAATACTGTATCCTCCTATGCATCTATATGTGAGCAAACGGGTGATTCAAATCACTTCCTCATCTACTGTTCGCTGTCGGAAAATACAAAGGGTGTTTAAACACTTCTAGAAGGGTTTAGACCGCTTAATTAATGTTTAGAATAAAAAGCGTATTTTTAAATATTCGATCTGAATTTCTTTTGGGGGGATTGCATACGTTTTTATCATGATTTCCATGACAGAAGAGCTTTTCATAAAATTCCCACGGACATCCGGCATTTTCCAAAGTCCGTCAATCGTGGTGGCTTTGCGATTAGAAAGAGCTGATTTAAAGAATCTAGAAATACTATAGCCCATAGCTGAAATGTCAAGAGACTTTGCAGGCATATTTTCAAAATGTACATATGCAATTCCTGCATCAGATTTAATTTTTTTAAGGAATGCAGTAGTACTTTTCGAAGTATAAATTATTGATTCCTCATAATGAAATTTCACTCTTTGAAAGTCGTTAAAATAAAAAAAAATTGCTTCTGTAAATATCGGACTTAATAGTACAGTTGATAGACCACTGAGTTGATTTCAACATTTTTTGTCATTCTTCTTACTTTTTACACTCATGTCCATAAATTAAGGATAATGCAAAATCAGGCAAAGGAAGAGTTAGAAGCAAATCAAATTTGACTTATTTGTAAAGCTTATTTATTAAACAAAAGGTAAAGAGCCAAAAATGATGCTATATGTTTGATATTATTAAAAGAAATAGCGATGTTTCTCCCTGGAGCAAATTACAAAAAAAAACCTATTTACAAAAAAAAACAATATTACAGGGTTGGTATGATTGTTAATACATTGTATGTCTCCCAAACGATGCAATACAGTCCGTACAACGCCTAGGCATGCTGAGTATCAAATTATCGATCTGATCTTGGGGGATATTACACCACTCAAAACGCAATGCTCTCCGAAGTTCCGGTAGACATGTAGGAGGAGATTGACGGGCTGGAACTCGTCAGTCAAGCATGTTCCACACGTGCTCTACTGGATTCAAGTCCGGTGAGAATGCTGGCCAGTCCATACGGGTGATATCCTCCAATTGAAGGCATTCGGTTACGATGTTTGCACGGAGAGGACGGGCGTTGTCATCCATAAACACAAATTGTGCGCCCATGGCACCCCGAAACAAACGTACATGTTGTTCCAGAATGACGTCCCGATAGATTTGGCTTGTCATGGTTCGAATTTGAACATGCAGGTCAGTTCTGGAACCCAGAATAATTCCAACCCAAACGAGCACTCCTGCACCACCGTAACGGTGTCATTCAATGATGTTTTCTTGGTGGTAACGGGTATCTGGAGCTCTCCATATGAAAGTCCGGCGAGAATCAGACTGCAAGCTAAACCTGGACTCGTCGGAAAAAATCGCACAAGCCCACTGTTGCGGTGTCCACAATGCATGCTCTGTACTCCAGGCTAACCGCAGGCGACAGTGAGTTGCAGTACGTGGAACGCATCTGACAGGTCTACGAGCATATAGACCAATCTGCCCTAAGCGTCTGTACACGGTCTGCCTTGAAATTGTACCAGTGGCTGAAGAGAGCTGACGAGACAGGTCTGAGGCTGTGCTCCGCCTGTTTCTTTTGGCAGTAACTGCCAAATACGGGTCCTCATTCAGCGTTGTAACTCTGGGGCGACCTGTGCTGTAACGTCTACTCACATTACCACCATCATCTTGGAATTGTTGCCAAAGCCTGGAGATGACACTCTGGGCAATTCCAAGTTCATCTGATACTTCCAGTTGGGTACGCCCACATTCCAGACGGCCGATAATTCTACCACGTAAAAAATCATCCAAATGCGTCCTTTGTGTCATAACTATTCGGTTATTGCACTGAAATGCTTATAAAGCTCCTGCGAACAATTTTACTTCTTTGCCTGTATTTCTTATATATCACTCTCTTACACTCTCGTCATTGTGACGTACCATCGGTGTCATCTGGTTACTTCCTGAAATTTGCATATGATTCTTGAAGATGTGTGTAGTGATTTTACAGGTGATATATTTATTTTAGAGTTCGATTTACGCGTGACTCCGAATTATCCTTAATTTATAGACATGAGCGTATTTCCCATTGTAAAAGAATCCTGCGACTCATAAACCCTCATTGATATTTTCTTTGTATTGACGAAGTCTCGAAAGCGCGACATAGGATATGTATTAGATTTATATACATAATTTCTCTAATATAGATATTTTGACACAAAACCCAACTTTTTCTGAAATGACATGCCACTTTTTTTCCAAATTTCGATTCTACGACTCAAATTATGCCGAACTGCCAAGTTTCGTAAACATCCCACGAGTAGTTTTTTTTACAAATTAGCCCTCAAAGTTTTAACTCCTCCATGTTAATTCAATTTGGTATATATTTATTTATATCTCTTTTTATATTAAACTTATTTGATTCTTCCTTTCGTATTTCAAAATTTAGGTTCATTCCAAATAAATTTTGCCCATTTTTTGTGATTTATATTTTAAGTTTGCATTTTTAAATAATTTTTATAAATTTTTCGAAAAACATTTTGAATTATAAACTGTAAAATTTTTACTATCGTCTTAAAGTAGATGTGTTTAAGCATACATGCAAAAGATTAGTTTTTTATTCAAAATTTCCTAAGCGATATTGGCGCGTTTTGAAATCTGGCATATTTGTTATAAACGATAGTAACGCCAAATGTGGTTTACGCACTTTGTTAAAATGATTTCAAAGTATGAACGATGACTTTTTTCCTCTCGTCTACAATGAAAAAAAGAAAAGGAAAATAGGTTGCGGTAAATTAAGAAGTTCGCCAAGTGAATTATTCTTGGCATAAACTGAAAAAAAACCACCAAGATAAATATTTAAATTTCCCCATAAATTTCTTACCAGAATTTACAACATTTAATATCTAGACATAATTTGAGTCGTAGAACTGAAATATGGAAAAAAATTGGTATGTCATTTCAGAAAAAGTCTAATTTTGTGTCAAAATGCCTATGTTGGGATGATGCTATATATAAATCTAATATTTATCCTAAGTCGCGTTTTCAGGACATGAAAAACGCAAGTTGAATTTCGTCAATCGGCACAGTAAAACGGGAGATATGAACTGTCCATTTTTTTTTCGGCGGGGTATATTTTTTTCTCTTAGCTTTCGATAATAAGCAGAACTTTCGTTTTTGTTTCAGTCATTTATGTAATCCCATGCTTCATCATCTTCTGCTAAATAGTTTTCATACAGGTGTCTGCAAATTGTTCTGCACTGAGCAGCAAGCCTCTGCAAAAGCTGGAGAACATCATATATTTTAACTTTTTTTAAGTTATAAATATATTGCTTTATTATTTTATTTAATCTTGCTACAGATGTATGTAAAAACTTTAAAATTGATTTCTACGTGTACGGAATTCTCCTTGTTATCAACAACGAATGTAATTTTAGAAACATTAGAAACAAATAGAACGTATACTGTGAAAAAAAAGGGGGTACAGTTCTGTGCCTCCCGTTCTACTGGGACGACTGACAAAATTCAAATTGCGTTTTTCATGCCTCGAAAGCGCAACTTGGGATATATATTACATTCATATATAGTATTATTCTAACATATTCACAAAATGGGTCTTTTTCTGAAATAGCATACCATTTTTTTTCATATTTCGATTCTACGGCTCAAATTATGCCAAAATATTAAATTTCGTAAAATTTGGTTCAAAATTTACGGAAAAATTAAAAAATTCAATTTGGCGAATTTTTTTCAGTTTGCGCCAAGAATAGTTCAATTGGCAAACTTCTCAATACATGTCATTCTATTTTTCTATCAATTCCACTGTAATGTAGCGGAAAAAAAGTCACGTCGTTTCTACCTTTTTACATTGTGCATGAGCGGAAAAAAAGTCACATCGTTCTTCTTTCAAATAATTTCAGCAAACTACGTAAACCACATTAGATCTTATTATCGCTTTCAACAAATATGCCAAATTTCAAAACTACGCCAATATATAAATTCACGTATATATTCGAACATTTTGAATAAAAAGCTCTAATTTTACTTAGAAATGCATCTACTTTAAGTTGATTGTAAAAATTTTATAGCTTATAGTTCAAATTTTTTTCAAAAAATTTATAAGAATTATTTAAAAATACAAATTTTAAAAAATAAATCATAAAAAATGGCTGAATTTTGTTTGGAGTGAACCTAAATTTCGAACTGTGGAAGAAGGAATCAAGTAAGTGTAATAAAAAAGAGATATTAATAAATACATACCAAATTCAATTAACATTGAGGAGCTAAAATTTTGAGAGCTAATTTCTTAAAAACTACTAGTGCGATTTTTATAAAACTTGGCGGTTTGGCATAATTTGAGTCGTAGAATCAAAATATGAAAAAAAAATTATGTTATTTCAGAAAAAGTCCGATTTTGTGTCAAAATACCTATATTAGAACAATGCTATATATAAATCTAACACATATCCTAAATCGCGCTTTCGAGACATGGAAAACGCAATTTGAATTTCAACAATCAGCCAAGTGGAACGGGAGATATAGAACTGTCCTATTTTTTGTTCAGTGTACATGTTTTGGGTATTAGTTTAAAGTCTTCTTTCCAATCGTTGCGGGTTTTACCCTACATTGAAAATGAACGCCAAGAAGGAGTGATATGAAAATTATGCAATTTCAAGGTAGACGCACGTCACCGAGTTTTGCAAATGATGTGAATTGCACAGATCTCCAGCGCATATTGAAGAAGATATAACGATTGGAACCTATAGAATGTTCAATTTTCGTGCCGTTATTTCAGCTAGAGAAATCATTGTATAAAATCTGTTCTTTTCTCAGAGGACGCATGTAATAGCAGAGAATGCCAGGCCGTCATCAACGGAGGCAATTCCAGCAGACACATGATTTTACAAGGGGCATAATGACCGGACTGAGAAGGGCAAGTTGGTCCAAATGGCAAATTTCAGCTGACAAACACCTGGACACGTTCACAGTGCACCGGCTGTGGCTATGGTTGGAACAAGTAAACGGGATAAATTCGAGGGCTGTCGGTGCAGCCAGAGTAACGACAGCAAGTATATATCGACGTTTCCCCGACAAGCGGTGGCGCACACGCAAGCCACTTCTACCTCCATTCCGCAGCATGTTTAAGACACTGTGGATATTGCCATATCCACCAGAAGCATTTGCCATCGTTTGGTGGCTAGTGCATTGTGGGATCCGTTTTGAAAACTGCCATTGACCCTACATCATGCATGCCAACGTCTGCAATGGGGCCGGGCTCGAGCGATGCGAACGAAACGGCCTAGGGTCGTGTTCTCAGATGAATCACGCCTCTGTTTTTCCAAAGATAGTGGATGTGGAGACAGGTCCAATCTGGCAGCAATTGTGGAACGCCCCACCACGCGACAACGCGGCATCATGATTTGGAGCATAATTGCGTACTATTCCTGGTCACCTCTAGTTCGTATTCAGGTCACTATGATACCCCAACGATATGGGGATGATGTGCTGCGGCCGGTGACACTTCCCTACCCTCAGGGAATGCCCAGTGCCTTTTGTCAGCAGGGTTACGTCCAACCACATATTGCTTGCGTCAGCCAACGTGCTTTGCAGAGTGTACAGATGATTCTCTGATCACCATTCTCTTCTGATCCCTCACCAATCGAACACATTTTGGATATCAATTTATGATATTTGCACACCCTTCCATTGCGCGTTCAAAAGACGAACTGTGGCAAAAGGTTCACAGGGAAGGGAGAGCCATTTCTCAGGACACAATCCGTGGTCCCATTGACTCTGTACCTAGAAGTGTTGCTTTGTGTATAGCCGTCCAAGTTGGTCATACGACGCTGTTCTCGCTCTGTATTACGCATAACATTTCGAAATACAGATCACTTATTGTTTGTTGATGTCTCTCTCTGTTTGCCAAGTTTCATTACTTTCTGGCCACTTTTTCTTGGTGTTGCATTTTCAGTATCAGGTAGTGTAGTATTGTTACTGATTTTGCACTTCGAAATTTTAATACCATGCATTTGCCGATGTCTCTGAATTACAGAGTAGGAATATTTCTTTTTCGAATAGCGCGAAAACGTATCTTCCAATCCACAGCTTGTATACACGTGGCATTTCGAAAAAAGAAGAAATTTAAACGTAAAAAACGGTTCTGAGAAAAGAGGAACACACCTCTAACGATTTCGAGGGAAACAAGTACCAGTCCTGCTCATCAGGCGCTGGGTCCCGGGGCCAGGTATGAGATGACTGTGTGACCCCCAACTAACAACTCGGGGGGGGGGTGTCTAGACAGAGGCGGACGTGGTACTAAACCAATTAACCGTTACGGTACGGGAATGGGGCCCATGTCCTCCGTTACCTGTTAGCGATCCTGCTTGATCACAAACAAAGAAATATGCAACGAAGGGAAAGCCACGATTGTATTTATACCCAAAGCAGTGAACCGAACGAGAAGGTAGCGCCCCTTCTCATCAGAAATATTAAAGAACATTGAAAAATTAACTTAATAGAATTTTAAAAGCGTAGGAAGGATTGGACTCAAATTAGTCATTACCTAAACAAGATAAATCTATGTGACTGTAAAGAACTTCAAGAAAATCCAATTGACCAAAGAAAGAAAATTTCGGAGTAACTTCTAAAGACATAGAATCAAAACTTTGATTAAATTTCCAACCATGATTATCTATCGTAGACTTGTTAATTTCGACTTTTCGGACATAAAATTCATATTCCTTTATATAAAACTTTAATGCTCTTTCAGTTTGGCTGCTATAGATACTAAACCACATTGACAAGATCTGCTATAAATTCCCCAAGAATTCAAATCAGAAATAGAATCTTTAAGAACAGGATTATGGATTTTATTCATCAGTACAATTTTGTAACTGATAGAGGGTTGAAATGGAAGTACGACAAGGTTATTAATCCTACTTCTAACATCGTAATATCTTCTTTGAGGGTAAGACCAAAAATGTTTTAAAAGCTTTGAAATGCCTCGCGGTCAATGGTACTTGATCTCAAATAATTGAGTTTATAAGTAAACTAAGATTCTGAGAATGAAACTTTGAGAACGCGGAAGATAGTAACAAGTTAAAAGTAAAAAGAGGTCATTCTTTGCCTAGCCGGATGACATAAGCTAGCATGAAGAGGCAAACAAACAGAAAAGGATTTAAGGTAAACAGTGCTGAATTCAGTTTCATTTTGGCTGATTATAAGAATATCAAGGAAGGAAAGGTTATTGTCAGATTCAGTTTTAAAACTGAACTGGATGGCTGGATCAACGGAATTTATAACAGATAAAATCTCGGATTAATCTTCTTTATTACCATCATAAAGCGTGAAAGTGTGGTCTACATAAAGAATACAGAGATTAAAAGATATTTTCTCAAATAATTTGGCCTCAAAATACTACATGTAAATGTCATCAAGTACAGGTCTGATTGGGATTACCCATAGCTAATCCTTCAGTTTGGCGATACTATTCAATTTAGTGAAACAAAGTGTATTTGTCTCTAGAGGACTTTAGTAAGAAAGATTAACTTTTCAGTATGTGTGAAATGGAGTACTGGAAGCCTAGGTTCAAGACATTTTAGTGTTCCTTCGATTGGAATATTAGTAAATAGTGATTTAACATTAAAAAAAACATAATAGAGCGCAGGGAAGAAATACCTTTGAGTGCATCGTTGATTTCAAAAGAATTTTTTTACAACATAAATATTGTTAGAAAGTAACGGAGAAAATATAGAAATTAAATATTTGTCCAAAGGATGTGATGCAAACTACTGTTTCTGTGCCTATATGATGTTGCTTTGCGCAATGTATTGCTTTGCCTAAATTTATGTTTTACTTTAGCGTGTTTCTCTTCTCTGTTGACTTTAGCTACATAGCGACATTTTCGTGAAAGGTCTTCCAGTTTGGATCGTTTGCCCACTGGCGCCATTTTTTTTGCTTCGCCGTTCCACATGGTTGCTGGATTCTCTCGGTTTTTGGAAGTTGGTAAGTTTTTCTTTTTGTTATATTTATTTCTGTCTGATCATTTTGCCGTATTTTCTTGTGAAGGTTTCTTTGTTAATTTTTTGTTGCATCAATGCTGTTGTTTCGTTTTGTAGTGTATTGCTTTATTTAGTTTTTTTTTTTGTTTGTTTGTTTTTAACATTTTTCTTTATGTTAATTGAACCATTTTGCACTTTCCCTATTTCATACGTTTTTGTCTACACCACTTCTTCATGCTTGCTCCCCTTTGTGTTAAAAGTATGTTAACAGTCAGGAATTCAACAGTCCGATTTTTTAAGTTTAGCCCTTATGCGTATGAAGCTCTTGAACCATCTCCATTTTTCGCTTAATTGCAAACTCTTGAACCATCTCCATTTTTCGCTTAATTGAACAATATTGCAAAGATAAGCACAAAAATAAGAAATACAAGCAAACATTTATCTAAAACTGAATATGAATTATATTATCTTTACTTAAAAATTGCCAATTCTACCATAAATGTTTTCTCATACGATCATAAATCTTGGACTAGAACCGAAACCGCTTGTCAACGTCATAAAAACGTTCTTCTTAATTCCGAAAGCTCACATTCCAATCGGCTAGTCCCAACAGATCTGTTAATATTCCCACTGTAAATGCTAATCATATTGTTAATATCTCTAATGTTAATCTTTCGGAGGATCAGATGAAAGTAATAAAATAAAACTTAAATTTTGCTCATTCTACTGTTCAGTATGTTTTAAAATGCTTTAAAGAAGAAAATAGGATCCAAAATAAAATAAGAAAACGGTTTCCAGCAAAGAGGATTCGATATGAGATTTATAGTTAAAAAATTTGTGAAAATCCATGTTTAAGTGCTTTAAAGATTTCTACAGAATTTATTGAAACATTTTTTACTTTAATTTCACTTAAAACTGTTGGACGAGTACTCAGATCAGCTGGATTACATGGGCACTCTGCTGGAAGAAAATGTTTTAGAAGTACAAAAATGGAAAGCTTAGTCTTTTCATCTCAAATAAGCCCGAATAAATTAATAAATTAATAAATGATAAATAAGCCCGAAGCGTATTAGAATCATGTCCTATTTGCAGATAAAAGCAAATTTAACATTTTTGGTTCCGATGGGCGTATAATTGTATGGAGGAAAAAAAGTGAGGAGCATAATTCCAAAACATCGGCTGGAACATTAAAAGCATGGCAGTGGAGGCCTTCTTGTATGAGGGTGCATGTCAGCATCAGGATTATATAATTTAATATTTATTGATGGTAAAATGAACCATACTCTTTATTTAAATATTTTAAAAGATAATTTTAAATTATCAAACGAACATTTGGGTACTGGAAACGGCTTTACTTTTTATCATGAAAACGATGCACATGGCACTCAACGATCGCCTTTTGAGTGTCTATAATTTTCCACAAGTTCCGAAAACACCTCAGTAACCAGATTTAAACTCAACAGAACATATCTGGAGAAAATTAGAGGTTAGAGTACGAAAACACATTCGTACGCCAACCTAGTATAGAAGAGTACGAAAACAGTATCAAAACAAAAACGGAACTAAAAACAGTAATGATGGAAGCGTGGAGGAGCATATTGATGCATATATTAACAAGAAAACTGGTGAATTCTATGCCCAGTTGTTTCAAAGCTGTCATAAATACTGCAGGCTATACTACAAAATACTTTAACTGAAAAAAATACTACAATATTTACTAATATGTATATATTTCTTATAAGCGTACGAAGACTTTTGTGAGGTAACATTATAAGGTATTTCTTCCGCCTTCTTTGCATGCCTTCGTGGTGTAGTGGTCAGGACGCTCGGCGCGTATTCAAGAGGTCTGTGGTTCGAGTCCCGACAAGGGCATTGCTTATTCCTCACGTCTCCTGCTTCTAAAGTACTTAATGTCTCTGCAACTTTTCTGTTATTTTTTCATGAATGGTTTTCCAAAAAAAGTTTTAATTGTTTCATAAGATAGTTAAAGTAGTTTTGCTAAGAGAAATTTATAGATATTATTAAAAAATTTTGATTCTAAAATATTAATTTTTATTAATGAATAAAGCAATATTTCACTGAAGCTCGTAAGAGTACGAATACTTTTGTGAACTTTTTATTTAAAAAGCTTTTGAATTATCTAAAATTTCAAAAACACAGAAAGATACAATTCGCCAGTGAATTACTCATAACGTGAATTTTAATAACAGATCGTTTGTTTCGAATTTAACTAAAATTAAAGGAAGGCCTTACGTGAAATTCCTTCTAATCCTAACATTATAATTTCTAAGGCTGTAAAGGTGGAAAGATTGTGTTATGGATAAACACACATATATTGATGGAGGACGCTTGGGAATCGGATGCGAGCTGGCGCGCAGCATCTGACGCTAAGTTCTCGTGGGTCCCGTGATGGGGATCTTTTCTAAGATGAATCTGAGTCACCAATAGTACTACAGAGGAGTTGGCCTAATTTCATGTTATATTATTTTACCCTGACATGTTATGTTGTTATGTTGATAGATACACGAAACTGCTAAATAAAAGCTCATACTTCTCGATCCCTAAAAATATTTAAGCTTAAAACCTCAAGTTAAAACAGCTGTTAAATACTCTCGTATACTCATTAGACTGTTTAAAAAGTCACTACCTATTGCTAACTGTGCTAAGTTTTATGCTCTCCCCAAGGTCTACAAAACTGGAATTTCTTTTCGACCTATAGTCTCTAACTGAGATTTTAAAGATAGAGTTTATTATCTAGATTTATTATCTATGGATAATCCTCTCAGTCCTCTACTTGTCGACATTTGCATGCATTATTTTGGGGTCAAATTATTTGAGAAACTATCTTTCCGTCTCTGGATTCGCAACGCAGACCACACTTTCGCTGTTTTTGATGGCAACGTAGAAGATTTATCCCAGATTTTTTTCTGTTATAGATTTGATTGACCCAACCTTCCAGTTCACTTTTGGAACTGAATCTGTCAAGACCCTTTCCTTCCTTGATTTTCTTATAATCTGCAATGAATCGGAAGTCGATAGAGTTTTGAATAAAATCTTCGCTAAACACAAGGTTTTCGCTTTGCTTAATTCTACGTATTAGACAATATTTCTCACTTCAAATAATAAACTGTTGCCATATTTTTTGGAAATATTTGCTTTTTTAAAATCGTTTATCGAAATCGTTCTGAAAATGAGTAAACATCTTTTGTATCACATGAAGGTCTTAGAAAGCAATATCTAAGAATGTAGCATTCATTATTTTAATTAACCAAATTATTTTTAGTTTGAACTTTCCTATCAATATCTCAAAGTTTCAGTTGCTGCCCGAATTTAGCGCGAGCGAGATATTTATGCAAATCGCATATAGCTGTTAGCAGTTAAAAGGCAGGAGTTAACGAGGGGAAAGACAGAGCCTTGGATTTATCGCCGTAAGGCTGTGCGCGCAAAGATTTCCTCTGTCGACTGAAAGTTCGCCTTCATAGGCATTTGCAATTACCAGTGTTTGCTAGTGAAATTCGCATTATTGCATTTCACTAAGAGTTAAGCTTCCCTCGCCGTCCTACTTAAGCTAAGTCAGGGAATTGAATTTGTTAACACACTTTATTTTCATATTATTTTAGTTCAGCCCAAGTAGTGGCTTACTCTCAATTTGAAGAGTTGTAAATATTTGAATTAAAGGGTCACTTTTAAACCCTCCTTCTGACTTTGTAGTTCTTCAACACTAAAGGACATAGCCTAGATCTGCTCACTGTCCTCCACATAAGGTTTCACAGTTTATGCTCACGAAGAAAATCAAGAGATTGAAGGAGAAACCTTATACTGGCGCCCGAACAACTAAAAGGATGGAAGGAAGTTGGAATATGCCTACTACATCCCAAAATCCAGCTGCAATGCCTGATGGATTTGGATTCATAGTGGAAACCATCAGAGCAGCCATGAAGCCGGCAGTAGTTTTTGATGCCAGAGGACCTGTGAACACATTCCTGGAAAAGTTAGAAGCGCATTTTTTGCTGTATCCAGTTCCGGAACATCAGAAGGTCATATTAGCGACAGGAGCATTGAGGGGCCAAGCAGCGACCTGGTATAAGTGCATCGGAAAATGTCTGCTGGGAGAACCAGGAACGCCGACTTACACGTACGAGAATTTTAAACTAGCAATTTTGAGAGCGTTTCCTGTGGTTAAAGACCGTGCGAAACTCGAAGCTGAGTTGTTTAGCAAGTACCAACAGCGGGTGGATGAACTATCGGAATTTATTTTGAGAAAAATACAAGTCTTTAAATTATTGTATGGCACGAGGCCGGACCCGGAGATTATCCAGATAATCCTGCCCAGATTGTTACCATCGATACAAGATTTCATGGAGTTAAGAAATCCCGTAACGCTGGACAAGCTGTTTGAACTCGCCGTACAATTCGAGAGCCGGCGAGCGGCCGAAAATCAACGGAGACAATCGTATGAACAGCGGCTGCAGGGGAACCAGAATGCCGAAGGAAGAAACAGACGATGGCCGAGAACTACTGGTACCAGTCAAAATGCGAGCGGTCAACCGCGCCAAGTACAGCGCCAACAAAATAATTCCAACTACGGAAGAAAATCATTCTCCCCAGGCAGAAGCCAGCAACAGAAGAAAACACCCGCAAAGCATTTAAACTACTAAGGAATATTGCGGGGAAGGGGGTGCAATGTTCCGAGGAGAAGAAAAATCCCTCTGAAGTACAGCTAAATACGGTCATGGTGAGAAACATTGAATTACCGAGACTGCAGTTACTAATTAACAACGTACCCGCTACAGCTCTGTTGGATACCGGCGCTCAAGGAAGCTGTTTGGCAGAAGAATTTTTTAAGAAGCACTTTCGTAGATATCGTCTGCATAGCGTGGAAGGAATGAAGGTGGTAGCAGCCCAAGGAAAAACGTGTCAATGCATGGGAAAAATCGAGCTGTACATCAAAATCGGCGAAGAACAAAAAAAAATTATGTTTCTTGTAGTGAAGAACCTCCAAGCATCGGTTATTCTAGGAACAGATTTCTTTTCAGCTGTGGATGCGAAAATCGATTTTGAAGACTCCACCTTGCAAGTAACCATGGACCCAGTTAAAAAGAAATCAACACCTCCCCCTGAAGTGGATTTAAGCCATCTAACGCCCGAAGAACAGGACAAGTTTCGGGAGTTGGTAAGTTATTTCGCTGATTTATTTGATGATATTCCTGGATTCACGCAGATAGTAGCACACGAAATTAAATTAACTACGGATGAACCTATACGTCAGCGTCCTTACAAGTACGATAAAGTTAAGGAGGAAATAATAAAATACCATATTGATGAAATGTTAAGAAACAAAATAATAACTCCTATTTCTAGTGCATATGCGAGTCCGGTTGTTTTATGTAAGAAAAATAATGATTTGCCGTTAACTGATCCATTAAGGTACAGGTTCGCTATTGACTACAGAAAGCTTAATAGTATAACAAAATTTCCAACTTACCCACTTCCGGTAATTGATGAAATTCTAAGAAGTATTAAATCAACAAAATACATAACCACGCTAGATTTGACATCAGGATATTTTCAGATAAGCATAAAGCCGGAAGATGTTCACAAAACAGCATTCATAACAAAATACGGTACATATGGCTTTTTGCGTATGCCTTTTGGATTGTCGGGAGCCCCGGCCACGTTTCAGAGGTGCATGGACAAAATTTTAAGGCCGGTAATAGGAAAAAGTACATTTATTTATCTTGACGATATAATTGTTACTTCAGAGTCGCTGGAAGAACATATTAAAGACCTTCGAGAAGTCTTTACTCTTTTGAAAGATGCAGGACTTAAAGTGAACATTAAGAAATGTAAATTCGCGGCAAAAGAACTCAAATATTTAGGGTACAAAATTTCTCAAAGGGGGATCGAAACAGATAAATCTAAAGTTATAGCAGTGAAAAATTACCCAATTCCGAATACAGCCAAAAAGTTAGCGACTTTCTTGGGTATGTGCTCATATTATAGAATTTTTATTAAAAATTTCGCAGAAATTGCTGAACCATTGTTAAAGTTGAGAAGGAAAAGAGTTCGTTTTGCGTGGTCTTCAGAAGCAAACGCCGCGTTTGAGAAGTTAAAAGAATCTTTAATTAATGCACCGGTTCTAAAGTTCCCAGAGAAAGACAAGGGTCTAGAAATTTATGCAGACGCATCAGATTACGCAATCGGAGCCGTGTTAACACAAAATAGAAAAGCGATTGCCTTTTTTAGTCGTACATTGAATGATACGCAAAGAAATTATTCGGCAACGGAGCGTGAAACTTTAGCAGTGCTCGCAGCTGTTCAAAAATTTTGTGTATATTTTGGGAGTTCTCCCGTAACAGTATATTCAGATCATGCGGCAGTTACCAGATTATTTTCAGGAAAGAATCTTTCGCCACGCTTAATTCGGTGGACCCTAAAGTTGCAAGAATTTAATCTCATTATCAAACACACACCGGGAAAAGACAATGTAGTGGCCGACGCATTATCTAGAATAAAGTTAGACGAGAACGGCGAGAAAGTAAAAATAGCGATGCTTCAGGCAAAGGTCATTGACTCTCGAGAGACTGTAATAGAAGAAATTGCTAGGGATCCCGAATTCGGAAATATTTATAATTATTTAAAAGACCCAGATAACTTCCAGCATATAGACATTAATGCAATACGAAGCAGAGCACAGAACTATGAAATCATTGATGGTCTCTTATTTTATACTAAAGTTACGAATCAAAATAGTGAATACAGACCAGTCATCCCGGCCAAATTAATTTTAAGTATCTTGCAAGAGCTCCACGATTCGCCTGTCTCGGGCCATTTTGGAATTAGAAAAACAATACAACGCGTACGCGAGGCGGTATATTTTCCGCAATTACAAAAGATAGTTAAAAATTACTGCCAGACTTGTCACACGTGTCAGATAAATAATGACGTAAATTTCCGCCCGGCCGGGTTATTAACTAGTATTGAGTCTAGGTTCCCCAATGAAATAATTGGTATTGACCTCTTAGGCCCCTACCCCAGGAGTCATGTAAATAAGGCACGATTTTTATTAGTCATTGTGGATCATTTCAGTAAATGGGTTGAGTTGATACCACTTAAGCGGGCTTCAGCAAAAGTCGTTGCAGATTCGTTTTTGAACAAATATATTTTAAGATATGGATGTCCAGCGAGGGTGATTAGCGATAATGGTCCCCAGTTTGTAAGCAGTACATTTAAAATGATGTGTGACAAGTTGGGCATTAAGCATATGAAAATGGTACCCTACCGCCCACAATCAAATATAGCGGAACGGGTAAATAAGAATATTGTAAAATTGATTAGAAATTATGTGCAAAAGCACCATTCTAACTGGGATGACTGCGTCGAAGAATTTGCATTCGCCCTCAGAACGGCTAAGCACGAGACAACGAAGAAATCCCCCGCCGAATTGTTTTTGGGCAGGAAGATAATGACCCCCTTAGATAAATTATTTTATGTGAAAGATAGAGCGCCGGAATTTCAAATGGGTGAAATAGAAAAAATGTTGAAGGAGGCAGAAAAGTGCTCCCGGGAAGCGCAAAAGAAACAAAAGATTTACTACGATTCAAAAAGAAGAACCGTAGAATATAAAGTGGGGGAGGAGGTGTTGAAACAAGCCCACGCACTTTCATGCGCAGCAAAAGATAAGGTCGCAAAATTTTGCCCAAGATGGCATGGTCCTTTTGAAATTACAAGAATAGTTGAATGCCGTGCATATTTAAAGAATGAGAAGGGCGAAGAGACTGTGGCAAATTTCGATCAAATTAAACATTATTATCGAAGAGCTAATAATAATATTTTGAAAGACATGTTGCAGGGTCCAGCCTCACAGAATTTTTCTAAGATTCAAGAGCCCCAACCAGGTCCCTCAACAACAAAAGAACCCAGTTTGAAAAGGAGGTTACCAGAAGAGAGGAAGCCGCAGCCGAAGAAAAGACCACCCCAGAAAGAAAAACGAAAAAACGCTAAGCAACAGTCTCAGCGACCAAAGCGTCTGAGGAAGAAACGTCCAAATGAAAGCACTATGAATGCTCCACCACTTCGGAGGGAACAGAACGTCGAGAAGCGAGCCGCCGAAGGTACCAACCCACAACGAAGGAGCCAGTCTGGAGAGGGAGGAACGACTTCAGCACAAACGGAAAGCGCCACCCACCATTCGTCCCAACAAGGTATTTCTGGAGGAAAGAAGATCGACTAAACGAAAGGCGGCCCCAGAGTTTCAATCTAGGAGTACCAAGCAAAGAATAGCCCAAGCCACAGTATATCCAACCTTTCAGGAATGGACAAAAAAACGCCTAAAAGACTGGCAGAAAGATAAGTAGATTCTTTATTTTCTTTTAAAATTCACACAGTTATGTTTCTGATTTAAGTGCAAGTTGCAGATTTAAAAGGGAAGTTACCCGAGTCAAAAGCCGGTTGCCGAAAGCGTAAAGGACACGCTTGAAGGAACAAGTTAATTATGCAGCGGAAGAAATTCGAGAGTTCAGTTGAAAAACTGTGAGACTTCGTGAAATGTTCTTTGTAATCCAGAACATGGGATTCATCGATTTTAGTCAAAAGACTCTCTGTAAATAGGAAATTGAATTGTGTTAATTAAAAGCAACTAGTACGTAAGTTGTATAGCAAAACTGTTGTATTATATTTTTCTATGTATAAATAATGAATGCATTTAATGTAAAACTGTTTTCTATGTAATGCATGATTTGTTGTAAGCCTTAAGCACTGGTTTTGTTTATATCGAATATTTTGGAAAAGCGTAAAGGATACGCAAGTTAAAATTAAAATGTAATGTAAAAGCGTAAAGCGCGCTAAATTAGAAAGTGAATATATAAGTGTTATTTAACGCAATGAGCATTTAAAGAAAATTTGAATTGAAGATTGAAAGAATGAATTATATGTATGAAATGCAATTGAAATGTTTGAATGTTGTACGTAGTGTTCTCTGGTTTCACACAAAAGTTTAAAGTTCATTTCATGTTAGAACCTCAGGGCATTTCAGATTTGTTTTAGGGGAAGTCTGAGGTCTTGAAAGTCGAAGAATTAACCCCAATAGAATTGAAGTCAGGTGGTAGTTGTGAACACTTGACAAAGTAAAACTGCGTGTTTTTCACAAACACCACATTTGGCCAGAGAACAAGGGGGAAGTTTTAAAAATGAATGAGTGTAAAATGAATGCGTTTGGCGAAAAGCGCTAATAGAAATTAAAAAACGCGAATACCTAAAGCGCGAATAAAAGTCATTACGGAAAGCATCAGAGGAAGGGAATGTTGTACTTTTCAGGTGAAATGTACTTATAACATGAAATTAAAATTTATTTCCTTCCAGATTGGAAGGAACCAGATAGTATCAGTCAAGCCAAATTCCTGATGGATCTTTTTGATGTGAAGAAGGAAAAAGATATTCTATGTTAAAATATCTAAGACACAAACAGAGATTTAAACTAAATTTAAAACTTACAATTGTAAAGGATGGCGAATAGGAAGGAAAATTTAGATTTAGAATTTAGCATCTTCACTAAAAGCCGATTTTAGGCTACTTAGTTTCAGACTACTAAATTCTGGGAGCAACTATGTAGCATTCATTATTTTAATTAACCAAATTATTTTTAGTTTGAACTTTCCTATCGAATTCTCAAAGTTTCAGTTGCTGCCCGAATTTAGCGCGAGTGAGATATTTATGCAAATCGCATATATCTGTTAGCAGTTTAAAGGCAGGAGTTAACGAAGGGAAAGACAGAGCCTTGGATTTATCGCCGTAAGGCTGTGCGCGCAAAGATTTCCTCTGTCTACTGAAAGTTCGCCTTCATAGGCAATTTGCAATTACCAGTGTTTGCTAGTGAAATTCGCATAATTGCATTTCACTAAGAGTTAAGCTTCCCTCGCCGTCCTATTTAGAATTAAGTTAGGTATTGAATTTGTTAACACACTTTAGTTTAATATTATTTTAGTTCAGCCCAAGTAGTGGCTTACTCTCGATTTGAAGAGTTGTAAATATTTGAATTAAAGGGTCACTTTTAAACCCTCCTTCTGACTTTGTATGTTCTTCAACACTAAAGGACATAGCCTAGATTTGCTCACTGTCCTCCACATAAGGTTTCATAGTTTATGCTCACGAAGAAAGTCAAGAGATTGAAGGAGAAACCTTATAAGAATATATCAATTTTGCAATTTAAAAAAAATCTGAAAGTTTTCGGATTTTATATCACATCCAAAGGGGCTTTTTTTTTCTTTTTTTCATTTACATACACATACACGTTTCGAGAGCATTTGGACTAATGTTCCTTTGGGCTAAAAGTATTTATAACAGCATGTATTTAGAATTTCCGATAAATACACTGACTACCAATAAGTATTTGGACACCTATGCAAATGACGATATCTGCGATCCTAAGGTATGTCACGGACTCCGCCGGTATATATCGTGTAGGAAACAGCATCGGCTTTAGTCGCATGCAAGATGCCTCGTAGTTCGGAGCTCTCTGATTTCGAGAAAGGTATAATTATCGGGTATCACAAATGTGGCCGATCCTTAAGGGACATATCTAACGATCTGAAGTATCCAAAATCGACAGATGATTAAGAAGTGGAAGGTGAGCAGTGATTGTCGGAATGTGCCTCGAGTCGGCAGACTAACGAAACTGGGAGATAGAGACCGACGAGTGCTGTCCAGAGAAATTCGGAAGAACCGCACCCAACCGATGGCCCTCATCCGCGAGGAGTTTCAACAGGCATACGGGAGTATTGTTTCAATGAATACCATCCGTAAGGAAGCACATCTGCTTGGTTTTCATGGTCGTGCTGCTGCCTATAAGCATTTGATCACAAAGTCCAACCGCGCTGCGCTGTTAATGTGGTGCAGAGCACTTCGAAATTGGACCGTTGATCAGTGGAAACGGGTTCTTTGGAGTGACGAATCAAGGTTCACCCTTTACCTTTCGGATGGCAGGGTCTGGGTCTGGCGTCTACCTGGAGAACGTCTCCTGCCAGAATGCATTGTGCCAACAGTCAAGTTCGGCGGAGGTGGAATTATGGTCTGGGGGTGTTTCTCCTGGTATGGCTTGGGACCCTTGGTCTCCATTCATGGTAAGCTCAATTCCGATGCCTACTGCACTATTTTGAAGCACAATGTGCTTCCTACGTTGTGGCAGTGTTACAGGTTGGACCCCTATCACTTTCAGGACGACAATGCCAGTTGTCATGTTTCGACGTTAACCAAGGCTTGGTATGGTGCCAATGGAGTTATCGAATGGACTAGCCTGCTCAGAGTCCAGACCTGAACCCTATCGAGAACCTCTGGGACGAGTTGCATCGCCGAATTCAGGGGTGCACTACCCGTGCAAAATCGGTGAAGGAACTTCTATGTCTTCTCCAAGCCGAGTGGAAGAAAATACCACTAGCTGTCATACAAAGACTTGTGGAAATTATGCCCCGGAGGATCCACGCTGTAATTACCTCTCGTGGAGGCTTTACCAACTATTGATTTTGAATAAAGTTAGTTTTTCCTTTCTATCACAGGTGTCCAAATACTTATTGGTAGTCAGTGTAGTTTGGAGGTAAACAGATCCGATAGACAGTCTTGTAGCGCGCTGGAGATATTTTTTTTCTGTATGGTATTGAAATTGCTCGCTTTGAAATTATAGAGTTTGTTAATCAAAAATTCGTTAAAGTTCTACAAAAATTGAAATACAAGAAAAAGTGTTTAAAAACAACACAAATTTGTTGTTGTTGTTGCTTATGCTCACTTGTCTGACGTATAGTCAACCCAAGCCCACGAAATTCCTCGTGGCAAGGAGCGCTACATTACTCCTGCCGTTGGCAACAGCCTTGAGCACCATTCAGGTGACAGTGGCATTTAACTCAGTTCCGCCCCCAATTTTGATAGACAGCACCCCAGGGGGGGACGGGTCCGAGGGTCTGCCACCTCTCTCCCCTTTCACCAAGCCACACGAGAGAACTTTCGGCTCTCCGCATATTTAAAGTGCCGCCATGCTGCACCGACACTATACAGTTACAAACATCGATGCCTTCTGCGGGATTCGAGCCCAGGCCCTTCGGCACAGCAATCAGCGACGCTAACCACTTTACCGGTTGGGCGGCCACATAAATTTTGAACTTCCAATAGACAGTCTCGCGCTCTGGAGATATAAATGTTTTGCCCCGTACAGTTTTTGCAATTGCTCGCTTCGGACTCATTGAGTTTGATAATCAAAAATTCGTTCAACGTTTTACAAAATATGAAATACACAATAAAACAAATTCAAAACTCAAAATTTGAGTTTCCAGGGGTCCATATTCGAGTGGAGGACTACTTTGTTCAAAATTTGATGGTTCTAGACGCCGTTGTTTTTTCACAATGCAAAAAACATGCATATATTCACACATTCTCTTTTATTTAATTTCTTTAAATGTAATATAGAGCGATAATATTTGGTGGCAAAAATCTGAAAAGTGATTCAGACTTTTATAGTGATTCCAAGCAGAATTCCGTTTTGAGACTAATAGCTCCTCTGGGCTAACGCTCCTTTTGGCTAAAAAAAACTAACAATTAAGTAAATAATCTAGGCGATTATCGGCTATCTCTTAAGCACACAAGAAAACATATATGCTTCAATCTTAACAAGTAGATATATTTCCAAGGAAAGTGAATAAGCTAATGACTATGGTTATATATTGGATGTCCACTGTAGCTCAACCTAAGCGGAGCGGTAGTGAAAAGTGACGAAAAGTGACTCGAAAGTGACGAAGTTTTTAATGTGCGCACAAGTTGGGCCTTTTGTTAAATTCAAGCTTGAATAAAAAGAACCACTAAAATATTCGTAAGAAGTTTCCATGTATTATGCAGAGGAGTTTTAAGTTAATATTTTACAAGTTAGAATCCTATACGCTAGTTCTTAATATTTTATGAAATTTTATTTAACATTAGGGAGTATGTGGTATTTGAATTGCCTTAAGTGATTAGTAATGTTTTAAAAATTGTACAGTCATTAGGTTTTTTTGCGGCAGGAGATGTGAAAAATGAGCGATGCCCTCGCCGGGTCTCCAACCTGGACCTTTCGAAGACGCGCCGGGTGCGCTACCGTTACACTACGAAGGTATGCTGGAAGGAGGTAGCCTTATAAAATTATGATTATTTTCGATTTCGTACCAAAAAAAATGTTATGAAATTTAAACAGATTAGGGAATAATGAAGAATTATTATAAGGCATGATATTAAGGAAAGAAGGCTATTTAAAGACGAAGAAAACGAAAAGAAATTATAAAAATATTTTTAGAACGAGTTAAATGTTCATATGAATATTACAATAATAAAGAAATACGTAATTTTCTTAACATTCTTCATTATCACTTACTGATCAAATATAAAAATTAAAAGGCAGAAAATAAGAAAACCTTTTTTAAAAATATTACTGATGAAAATAAATTTGTTAAAGACACATATGTAAAAACCAAACAATAGAATTTAGAAATAAAATTTAGAAATAAAAAACATGAAGATTTTACACATGATTTCCGGTAAGAGAGCTTAGTAAATTTCATCTATTAAAATAAAAAAGGCTTCGCTCTTCAGAAAAGAAAGGTCGGGGCACTTCTTGAAATATCAGCCTTGAAAAAAATCATCAAAATTCTGTGATTGATATTACATTCTGTGATTGGCATTACATTTACCTGAAAAGCTGAAAGGTGATTCAGAAATACAGTGCACTCTCGATTATCCAAGTGCGGATTATCCGTGTGTGGTGTTGCTCATGCCCGCATACTGAATGCTATGCGCCGGAGAAAAAACTCCGAGCATGTTCTAAATACCGCTAAATTACTTGTTCATTTTCAGCAATTACATCGTAAATTTCGTTCTGCATCAGCAAAGTTCACAGTATCTTTTCGGCTAGTCAATTTGTTTTTTTAGTCGAAAGGGGCTTTGTCCCCTGAAGGACTATTGTTTTCGTTTTGCGATTTTGCATTGGAAACATTAAAAATTTTGAATCACTTTTCAAACTGTTGCCACAAAATATTGCAGCCCTGTATTATACAAGGTGTTTATAAAGTCCCGGACCCATTTTGATGTTTAATAACTCATAAGATAATAAAGATATATTAAAATTAATAACATAAATGGTTAGATAGACTCAAAAAGTTTCATGACCCTTGTCAATGAACTTCCACGTGTGCCCCCTTCGTCGCACGGAGGATATCAAGTCGATATTCAATTTCACGCCAGGTACCGGCAAGCATGTCGGCATACACAGAGGCTATTGCGGTTGTAATTCTGGCTTTTCGGTCATCTAAATTCGACACTTACCTCCTGTAAACGTTGTCCTTTACAAATCCCCCATGAATACCGTGAGGCACAAAGGGATTCCCCAAAGGTTAATGTGTGGTGTGGACTAATGCACGACCGAGTCATTGGGCCTTTCTTTTTTACAGAAAAGACGGTCTAGTCAGTCGTATACTTAGACATGTTGGAAAGCTTCGTATTTCCACAACTAGAAGAGCTTCAGCCACATGTCGTTTTGCAACGAGATGGTGCACCACCTCATTGGAGTACCATCATTCGTAGTTCTTTGAATAACCATTTTACAGGAAGATGAATTGGGCGAGGAGGTCCAATCAGATCACCTGATATAACGCTGCTGGACTTTTTCCTTTAGGGATTTGTAAAGGACAACGTTTACAGGAAGAGAGTGTCGAACATTGATGGCCTAAAAGCCAGAATTACAACCGCAATAGCCTCTGTGGATGCCGACATGCTTGCCGGTATCTGACGTGAAATTGAATATCGACTTGATATTCTCCGTGCGACGAAGGGGGCACACGTGGAAGTTCATTGACAAGGGTCATGAAACGTTTTGAGTCTATCTAACCATTTATGTTACTAATTTTAATCTATCTTTATTTTTTTATTCAAAATGGGTCCGGGACTTTATAAACACCCTGTATTTAAAGAAATTAAATAATGAAGAATCTGCATAAATGTATGCATATTTCCCCAAATGTGATAAAACAAGGGTACCTAGAAGCATCCAATTTTGAATAACGTACGTTTCCACCCGAATATGCGCATCTGGAAGCCTGAATTTGGAATTTGTTTTATTATCTATTTCATATTTTGTAAAACTTTAACGAATTTTTGATGAAAAAACTCAAACGATTTAAAAGCGAGCAATGGCAACACTCTACGGGGAAAAAAACTTTTTAAAACCTGTTTTTTTTTAACCTAACCTAAGTGCACGAAATTGTGTATCGGAAATTCTGAAGATGTACTCATTTTAAAATTGTTTTGCGATATTGCTGTTTAACTGAGTTTTATGGTTTAAGTGCAAAGAACGTGATACTTAATAAATAAAGGTAACACACAAAACGTTAAAAAAAGTCTCATTGGACGTAATTTAAATCTGAAACCTTTCAGATTTTAATTTTTTTTTTTTTGTTTTATTCGTACTTTCGTGTATTTTTCTTTTTCCTTGTTCTTTTAAAAATGGACTTAAACTTTTATAACTAAAAGTTAAATAAAGAATATGCTGGAAGTAAAGCAAGAAAAGAGCAAGAAAGTTGTTTTAACATTAAAACAAAAACTTACAACATTCGAAGGATTTGAATGTGGCTGATATCGTTTTAAATATCAGAAAAACAGAAGATTCAGAGAGTGATACTAAAAATGCAAACGAAGAAGACAGTGACAATTATATTAATTTCGAGACAACAGTGACAGAAGTGGTGTACCACAGGGGATTTAAACACAATGATAAAGTAGTATTTTCAAAAATACGCATTAAAATTAGGAAAAATATTTAAGGGTTCTAGAAGACATTCCCAACAACACCTGTATGACCACGAACAAATGCAAAAGCAATCAAAATATTTTTATCTTTTAGGTTTTTAAGTTGTTTTTGAATCTCGATGATAATATTATTAGAGGAAGAAAACAATTTAGGGTCTCCAAAAATGAAAAGGAATTAGTATAAATGAGATCGTCTGAAACAGCACTATTTTGTTCAGAGATTTTGTTTGCACTATTTTGTTTGATTTAGCTATTCCAGCGCCAGTTTTTCTTTTGTAATTTTCCGTTCAAAAAAGTAAAGAATTTTGCATTCTTTTATCGAGTTCTAACTAGCAAGTATTCTGTCTGGGATTTAGAACTAGAAAGTAAGACATTTTCTGGAAACTTTCAATGTTATTATAGATTAACTAAAAGGGAATATTAAGTATCATGTGTTTCATGCTACGTAGTTAAAGCTGAATTAGAGGCCGATAGTTTTTCAGATTTCTTAAACGCTCTTTCAATGTTTTTAGACATTACACCATAACTTCGGTAAATATTAATTAAAAGAATCCAGCAGCAAATACTCTTCCTCCACAGTTATGGAATTAAATCCGTTATTTCAGTGTCTTTTGTTTTCAGCACTTTATTCGCTTTTCTTCAGTCTCTTATTCTTCTGTTCAATCTGAAAATATTGAATTTGTTTCCGTCAACGAAACTTTCTCGTTGCTTTTAAAAGTATGATCTTTTGTTACCGTAGATTTTGTAAACAATAGCAATATTTCTCTTATTCTTTGAACTCGCGTAAAATTTTCTTCTTTCTGCTCCGCCGTTGTATTCTAGGACTCTTTAATTGATGGAGTAAAAGATAAGCAATTTTATAAACTCAGCTCTATAAAAATTTTTATTACTAATATTTTTTTTCTTTTTTGGTTTCTTTCGAACTGAAAGGTACAAAGACTAATAAAAAATTCAGGATGAGTCTGTATTGTGCTTTGGTTGATTAAGACAAAGCACTGAATTAATTATTTGAATGATTTGATTGATTAAGGTATATTTTTAAATTTTTTTAATTAACCTGAATTTGGTTGATTAAGGCAAAGTTCTGAATTGCCTGATTTAGGCAAAGTTCTGCGTAAGAGGAAGAATACCTTCACTGAGATTTTCTAAGGAAACCTAGCTCATATTCACGTTACATGTGAGTGTAACTCCAGAACAAAAAGCAATCGGCCCGTTTACCCGGATTCAAACCCTGATGGAAGATTAATGTTTAGTTGTCTCTTGTTGTTATACATCTCATTTAGTCTAAAACGTAATGTCATTTTTAAGAGTTGAGGACGGAGTAACTAAATAAATATGTCTGCAAAAGAAAAACGAAAAATGTAGATTACTTTTGGTCTTCTGTTCTTTAGTACAGTTTACTTTATTTTACGAATATACAGCTCCTATAATATATATAATAACAAATCAAATGCTTTAAAACGAATAATCACTTTTTATTACTGTATGCGGCAGTTTTTGCGCTCTTCAGTCAAGTAAATGTGCGAAGTCATAGCAGTTAAAGTATTAAAATTAAATAACACTGTATCCAGATACATGTAGTAAATAAAGTAACAGTGTATCCATATTTATATGATATGTATGCAGCTTAAATGAACAGAAAGAACATATACTTTAGTTCAGAACTGTAGTTTTATATTCCGATATTCGGAAGATAGATATTAACCTGAAGAACACTAGCATTATAACTGTTGGGCATCAGATAAATTCTTTGCATACTATCTCCGTGGAGACATATGTATATCCACGGCTGTAGTGCTTCAAGCATTACTTACGGTTTGGAGAGTTCATGATACATAGTTTTATGCTACTTTACGCAGTGTATTCCACTGGGGTAGGTTAAATGGAACATGTTTTTCTATGTTTGCTAATACTGTAGGAAGACAAGAAAAAGTTGAGAATCTTACTGCTGAGATCAAAGATGATTCCATGTTAAAGTGTGACTGTAAACTGAGTAGTTCGAAATTCAGAGCAGGATCACCGTCTGTCATGTGAACTGTACTTGCAATTCTCAGCCTAAGCACCCCATTATCAAAAGTCGAATTTTGCTTTCTGATTTATTGTCTGATGTAAAACAACACAGGCTTGACTGTTTATATTTATATATATTATTTTTCTTGCAGTTCTTCCGAGGCAATCAAAACACCCCGCAAAATTACCATCAGTTTAAGTGTTTCTTCAAGATTTAGTCAAATACTATGTAGAGATATTAGGTTATTTCGAAACGGATAAGATGAATAAGTTATTCTTTCAGTTGTCGGAAATTTCTGCAGCCCTTTTCTTATAAAGTTTCACTTGTAATATCTATTAAAAACCAACTTCAGTTTTATCAACGTCTATATAAAACTGACATTTTACTTAAAAAGAAAATAAAGCACTAAATTATGGAAGAAAAATGCTTGTATTGTTTATACATTCCGTATTTATGGATTCATCTACATATGCCAAACATATTTAAAAAATAAGTACTGAGTAAAAAATGAGTACTGTTCTTAGTTATTCATGTTTTTCTTTATCTTTCTAAAGTTTTTATTTTGGAAGTGTAAAAATGAGATTTAATGTAGTATGAGAACTGTTTTGCATTCAGATCTAAGTCTACGACAAATTTCTCTTGAACTCTGACAAAACATAATTTTACAAAGTTGAAAAAGCTCCTATACTTTGAAGAAATTTTAATAAAAATATAGTTTGAATACAAAAGTAAACAGTTTAATTTGTCTGCTCTAACAATGCGGCTAGAAACTTTTTTGCTCTTTTAAATTTTCTCTCGGAAAAAAAAGTCCTAGCAAAAATATTTTAAAAAGTACTCTTTTCAGACTTTAATGTCGCCTATGCCGGCTTTCCACCAACACTCCTAATCAATGCTGGGAACGGGGAAAACACAAAACACTCAACTTTCACCCGTATATACAGCCCCCCTCTTCCACTCTCTTTGGTACCCATACACCGCAACTTCTCTTTTCCCTTCTCGTTTCCTCACATACGACTCCGACTAAGCCACTGGGAGAGGGAAGTTTTCCAAAAAAGTCCCTGACCAAAATCCCTACTGCATCCAACGCGCAAGCGCCATCCGATCCTACGCTGAATCACACAACCTCGGCCTAGGCTGGATTCAGAAACGTGCAAGGATAGAGAGCGTTCGCTGGGCTTTGTTTTCCAAGGATCCGGGGAAGTGCAAGACTTAGTTCATCTTGACCAGAACAGCAATGGACAAAGATACGCTACGCAAGCAGATTGAGAATATGAGATACCAGGCCCAGATGGAACGTTGGCCACTTTCCAAATCCATCCAGGCGTAAGTAAAAAGGTCTTCTTGATTTAATCCTCACTCTAGGTTCTTGTTAGCTGGGCATATAACAAATATGGCGGTTGTATGTTGATGGGGTGAACTTCTGATCTATATACTTAAAATATTTAGTATATTTGCCCTACTAAGAACTGTTGTAATCGGACTTTGATATGGTAATAAACTTCCAAAGCAATAAGAATCTAATAGTGAAGATAGACGTGTTTTGAAATTCAGCATAACATCGATTTGTTTATGTCTTGAGAAGGACACAAAGATGTCTTTAGTTGTTTCATAATATACTTAATATATATTCTCAGTAACTGATATACTTACCGATATTCTGAGTAAATGATATGAAATGTTTTTAACAACTTCCCGATTTTAACTTTTTCTCTGCTGTGGTGTTTAATGAAAGTAAACGGGGGAAAAAGCAAATTTTTATGCTTAGTTTTGTGCATTTAATAGAATATTTAGTTTGCGTAAAATAAATCAAGATGTATGTATATGCGTATTTTTTAATTTAACGAGTTTGTTAAACATGAAGAAGCCTTAAATATTTTAGTTTTAACAAACATTAACTAAATATATTAGGAAATTAATTTCCACTTGTGCAGAAATAAACGATTGTAGCTCTTCTAAGTAACATAAGTATTAATAATTTATATGCAAAACTTTAAAAAATTAAATTCCTTTTTTAATTATGTTTGTTTATTTAATTAATTGAAATATAGCTGGAAAACATATTAGAATGTAAATGTTCTATGTGAAATGAAGTATCGGAAAAACAACTAAAGAATCCAGTTTTAAAAAATTATAAAATTGACATCAATGAAAAGAGATTATTTTTTTACCTTCAGAGCCAAGTTTATGTTTCACAAATATATAGAAACTATGTATTAAATCACAATTTAAAAAATACCATTTATTGAAATTTCAGTTGTTGGTGAAACGTGATGTGCCTCCAAATCTATACGCAGTACTGAATTCAAAATGTTTAGGTTCTATGAGCTGGAAAAGGAACACGCCACTATAAAATTTGAAATTGCATAAAAAGGTGACTTTAGTTTTGGCGTAACTCATTTTATTTGGCTTAATACGCAACCTATTTTTATTTCACTATATTTATTTTTATTTACATAATCCAGATTCGAAATATGAATTACTCATCTATTACAAATGACTTGGAAGCGGCAAGGATATTATTCCCTGGGC
Organism: Stegodyphus mimosarum; assembly: GCA_000611955.2. Lineage (NCBI taxonomy): Eukaryota > Metazoa > Arthropoda > Arachnida > Araneae > Eresidae > Stegodyphus > Stegodyphus mimosarum. The sequence continues at coordinate 299,321 of KK114745.1, forward strand.
CTGGTTTCAGATTGTCGTGATATTCGAAACTAAACTGCAGTTTAGGTGAGAATCGAATCTACTTCGATGTTTCGAAGTAACAGTGCGTGAATTTGGTAACAAGGTAAACGAACGCTTTTATAACAGGTTTGAAATGAATAAGTAATGTGCTGTAAAAGTAAGAAGGTAATTAGCTGTAAACTAATTAAGTTTGAAATGAATAAGTAATTAGCTGTAAGGTAATTAAGTAATTGGTCATTTGTAATTTAGTGAGATATCTAACGAATGAAACTTTTTATTCATTGAACTGTTTTTAATTTGAAGAAATATCACCAAAAGTAATTTATTTCAAAATAAATCATGCTTTTTGCCACTTTCGTTGCTTATTTTCTATATATTTTCAAACTCTCGATGCCATTCTGTTATTGGTTTTAGTGCCTGCATATTATGTATTTTGTCATAATAAATTTTGGAAAGATTCACGGAATTTATTCTCTCTTGGTTACGCATACATTTCCCATTAAAAATAAATAAATTATTTTTTCATAATCATTGGGAATTAGCTTTCTTCTGAAAATTCATCAAGTCACGAAGAACACAGGAGTTTAGAATGAAATCTTGAAACAAAGGTGTTACTCAGTGAAGGCAATTTATTGTGCCTTTTCTCCAGTTCTGCGTGATGTTGCAGAAAGTACTATAAGCCAAATAGCACGATGTAATAATTATATAATAAGAGATATATCATTGAATGAAGTAGAAATAATACAATGAACTTGCTTTTATTTTACTTGAAGGATATCTCTTTCATATTATCATGAAAATCTCCATGCTCTTGCCAAAATCTGAAATCACTTCTTCAATTTGTCTTTTGATATGTCTCAAAGAAAAGGATGTCACATTCTCTTAAATATCATAAAAAACGTCTTTTCAAAAACTAATATGGGACAGAAACTGCTTAAGGCGGATGATTGTGCATTATGCACTGTTTCCTGGCCAAAATCTGCTGCAAAATTACTAGCAGTGAGTGCGCTTTAGCTGTGAATTATAAGCAGAAGGAACCAAACTGCAATCGGACACAACGGATCTCTTTTAGCCAGCATTTCATAACTTTCAATAAACATTATCTGGTGACAGCTTATGCTTCAGGGGCAATTTCATTGTGAAACTCTGCATCTTTTACTTCTCAAGATGATATTTTCTAATTTTTTACCATTTGATGATGTCGACGACTTCCATTCAACACTTTGACATTTAGTTGTACAAGATCATAATCAAAACGCGAAGTTTTATCTTGCCTGGAGGTAAGATATGGAATGATGGGGCATCCATTATTTAGAGACATAACAAACAAAGACTTTTAAATGCCTTTTTAATACAGTGATAGATCATACCAATTGAAGTACAGGATTTCTATTAGAATACAGGTAGTATTCCATCGCTTTATTTTTACTTTACTTACTGTAATTATGCAGTAAAACTCCGTTATAACAAACCCCTGGATATAATGAGCAAACCTTTTGTTCCCATCTGATTTCTCATATATTTGTTATTTTATATTACTATAGCGAACTTCCATAAATATGAAAGTCAGATATTGCGACTTATCGTTTTGAGGAAAATAAATTTCATTAGCCCAAAGAGGCAATTTGCTAAGAACAATGAAAACTCTTCATGGATGTGTGTATGTTTCTAGCACTGTGAAAAACCTACGGTACCTAGAGACATCAGATTTTGATAACGTAATCCTCCACTCGAATATGAGCTTCTGGAAGCCCAAATTTAGAATTTGTTTTATTATCTATTTCATATTTTGTAAACATTTAACGAATTTTTGATTAACAAACTTAAGGATTTCAAAGCGAGCAATGGTAACACTGCACGGAAAAGAAAAACATTTTATCTCCAGCGCGCGATACTGTGTATCGGAAATTCTAAAGATATTGTTGCGAAAAATTCGGCGGTTGCGCCTGTATGTAAGCTTTTCGGCATAGCACTAGGGTTGCCATAAAATAGTGTATGGTAGGGTTGCCAGATTGGCGACTTTATCGCCATTTGGCGACCAAATCGGCGATATCCCATGGTCCAATCGGGAAGCTTTTAGAATAACTTCCTGTCGAGATATTTCTCGAAACGTGTGGAACTTAAAGAAAAGCTATATAAACCCTTGCGTTTCTGAGAGCAGGCAGATTGTGAAGTTGTTGCGAGATTGTGAAGTAGTGTGAGCGTTGTGATTATTGTGAGAATAGCTGCTAAGCTACGCGAGAGTTCTGTGAACGGAAAGCAGTCGAGATAGTGCTTTGCTGTGAAGCTATCTTTACAGTATAGCTTGACAGTGTATTGGTGATTGTTCCACGGTGTTTTATTATAAGTTTAGTGTTGCCGTGAAGCTACCTTTACAGTTACAGCCTGAAGCTGTGTTGCTGATTGTTTCAGCGTATTTATTGTAGATTTTCGACGCTTTTAAAGGTAATTTTGGAACTGTGCTGTAAATAGTGATTCTTGTAAATAAATTGTGCTTTTTATTGTTCTGCATCGTGTTTTCATCGGATACTCTCAAATCCACGAACCCGTAAAACGCAACAATATGTTGTTTTCAAATTATTTTGTGATATTGATGTTGAATTGAATTTTATGGTTCAAGTGCGAAAAACATGATATTTAATAAATAAAGTTAACATACAAAACGTTAAAAAAAACGCCCCTTTGGGCGTAATATATCTGAAAGTTTTCAGATTTATTATTATTTTATCATCAGTAGTTCTGTGTGCATTCAATCCATTATGAACCCGTAGATACGTAACAATATTTTTAGGGAAGCTATTATATAGAAACTAAAAATCGATTTTGATTTCAGCAAGGAATTGTAGTGATGTCTTTCGCGTACTTAGTACCTTGATATTTTTTGTTATCTAACAAAGCACATGGAATAAATTGAGAAACGATCTTCGCACCAAACGTTTTCTTAAGAATTCTCAGTGTTGTATATCTGTCATCACCATAGCCTCATTTGTAAGCAGTTTCAGACTAGTAGAAGGATTTTCTTTTATCTGTTCTTTTACTTTAGCAATGAATTTCTCACTCCACGCAGAAACTAGACGTTGAAGTTTGTTTTCATTTACCAAATTGTCGTTGCGTAATGTAAATTATGTACTCTTTCCTTAAAAAATAGCTGGAAACTCACCAACCTTTCCTACAAATGTTCTCTTTGTGATTTGTTGGTAACTTGGCCCACATCTAAGCGGTAGTCCGGTTCAGGCCATGCGTTTTATAGTATTTCGCTGTCAATAGCCAGTTCATAAGCAATGGCAATACTTGAATGAGCGTTGTGTAATTAACGGAACACATATATAGAACGTTTTTAATCATGTGAGAAAATTTTGGTTAAGATGTATGTTTAAAATAAAGTAATAAAAAATTGTGAATTTTGATTGAAAATCGTGTTTTGTTCGAGGTTTGATACCTTAAAATTGTCTTTTATACGAGGTCGGATACCTTAACCAGTTATGGCAAAGCACTCCGTGTTTATCTTCCTGGAGGGCATAATACTTTCAATAGAAGACTTCTCAAATGTGACAATAAAAACGATAATGATTTCCAATATTTTTACAGAAGCAAAATATAATATGTGAAAACAAAAACGGAGAAAATATAAAATTGCAAATGTATTTAATTGCAGTTGCAGTAAGACTAAAGTTTCCTTTGGCTTTCATAAAACTTGCGTAACTTCCAAAAGCTCAGTAATTTTCATTTGCTTACTTTCGTAAGAAATTCTGTTTATCTTCGAATGTCTAACCATTTTTACAATGTCTACGCCAACCTTTGCATGCAAAAGTTTCATTTGAAACTCGTTGAAGAATGTGATGTCATGAAATTCAAAATTATTTGTTGTGTCTTTTAAGGATTTTCAAATATTTAGATATTTTAAAAATACTTAAATGCTTGCTAAGCACTTCAAAAAAAATCTAAATAATGAATTTGTTGTTTTCAGTTTGTGGATTGCGATTCTTGAAACAACAGAACATATTGCCACTTGAGTGAAATACTATATATTGCAAACGATCCAGGGAAATGAATGCACATTGATGCTTTGAATATTTAACTCTTTTCCTTATTAAGCAAATGCACAGTAGCATTAATTTATGATAAAATAATATCAAAGCTAATTTTTCATTTGGCTTTTCTATTTTTTAAATCTCTTATTTATATCTTTAATTTGCGGCCGTTCTAGCTATACTTACTTGTATGCCTTTAAGTCGTAACTGGTTGATCTGAAATTATTTCAGGTGTTAAATTGAAATGCCTAGATCTAGATCGCAGTTTCATTTTAATCTTATGGTTTTTATGTTTTGCAAATATTTATTTTAACTTTTTAGAACTTTAAGTTAATTCTTAGACCAGGGATCGGCAAATGTTTTTACAAGGAGGATGTTTCAGAAATGGCAGAATTCGATGGTAACGATGGGAAGACTACAGAAATAATAATAATGGGAAATAAATGTATAATAATAAATACGTAATTATATCAAAACAGAGTTAATTTTTTTAGATTGTAAAATTTGTATTATTCTAACGATTTGCTTTGTTGTTACGAAAACGTTTCTGCTGTAGAACATTGCTCCTGAATGTTACTGGCTAAACAAAAAAACTCACAATTGTTGTTTTTGGTAGCTGAAGTAAGTTATTCACACACAACAATCAACTAAATGAAATTTTTTTCTTAAATACCGACTAAATCAGAAACATTTTCTGTCTGTATATTTTTATCTTTTAATTAGAAAAGAAGAATGCGTATTGTGCGCAAAGCTCGGAATACAAATTCATGAAATGACAGGTTTATGTATTCACAGACATTACAGATGTAAACCGTAGGACGACGTGTTTTGACTGAGTATACGAGAATAATGGGGGGGCAGACAATAGTTCACTTATCAGAGTTCTTCAGAGTGAGATGTTTCTAGCAGTCCAAAACTGGTTAATCTATTCCTGTAGAAATCGCATCCGGATATCAATAGGATTCAGTTTTTGCAAAAATGTTAATTGTACAGTTCGCAAAATTATTTAAATGGTGAAGATAAAATAATTTTTTACTAAATTTGTTCACCACGAGTGTTCGTCGTCCAAATATCTAAAATTTATAATTTAGATATTTGAATGGCTGGCACTTCAGAATTGCTTTGCGGGCTACTTGGGGCCAATACGTTGCCGATCCCCTATATTAGACTGTAATCTGATGTTTAGAAATTGTATTTTTTCATATTTATGAAACTGTTTCATTTTATGTATTCTTATACAATTCCTGAAATTTGTTTTTTAAAATTAACTTGAAAGACTGTGTTACCTTTCCACGTAGAATTATATATACTGTATGACTATTTGCCCTATAACTATAGCTTAATTCCATGTAACATATACAATTCTAGGTAAAAATGTAACTTGTTAAAATCTACTGTTGTTCTGGTAGGTAAAACTTGCATTATGAAACTGGCTGTATCCATTTCTATTACTATATTTTTCTCATTAAGAATATTTAATTCACCGTTCAATAGTATATATGTTATTATATCAGTTTAATCTTAAACCATTTAATTTTAATAACCTTATATTTGATTTAGACATTTTCATGTAGAAAATACGATATGAATGCATCCTTTCTCATAAGCACACATCAGTAGTGAGTTTCTCTATAATTAATTTACTCATTCCAATTCTGTGTTTAATTTAGTTGAATAATTCATAATTCTAAGAAGTCCTCTCTTTTGAAGTAACTCATTAACAATCTCGCCTGCGTGTCTTACACTGACCAAATTTATATTTGTTATAAGAACTGAATTGTGTTGCTTTAACTACGCATATCACGTGAAACAATTAAAATCGTTGTGATTGCTTGTAATTGACTGGCTAGAGAATTTCAAATTCGTAAAGAGAGTGGGGAATTTTCCATGGAGTAGTTTCTGGAATGTTCTCATTTAACGGAGCTCACAATTCATTTCAGACTGGAATTCATAAACTAATTATGCCCAGTTTTATGCCAGTAATTATGCCCAGTAGGTTTCTAGTTGAAATCGCAATAATTGGTCGCATTATTTTCTATTTGACGCTTTAATCTATTGGTCTGTTATTCGATATTTGAAAATTTAAGAGTAGGATTTGTAGCTTAGTGATTTGTTAAATAATTAATATTGCACAAATTAAATTCCTAAAATATACCTGTTTGATATTTAATTTTTTAAGAAATTTCTTATCATTTCGAGGAAAAAACAATGATAAAGAGAGATATCAATTACGTGTTCTATTTTACCTGTGAATGCTGTTCTTAAAAGCCGCCTTCAGTGTAGCTTCTTAGCAAAATGCGTAATAAGTTAAGAAGTGTAAAGTAAAATTCTGTTTTTCAAAACCAGTTGCATATCTGCATCTATGATCTAGTGGTTAAGACCCCTAAATACTGGTCGCTCAACCGGGGCTTTATTCTAGGCGAGTAGTCTCGCTGCGTGGGTAATTTTTATGGTTTTTCCTCGTATGTCCCAAGAACATGAGCCAGTGCCGCTCAAAACGCCTTCACTCAAGACATCCCTTTTTTTTATGTAAAGAGCCCTTGTGTGCTTTGCCATATCCAAATACCTTAACCTAACCAAAGTAATTAAGCTGAGCAATTTCAAATAGTACATTTTAGAATAACGGTTGGTAACTATTATTAGCAATAATATTAAAAGAAAAAATTATAATATTGTTAATCGAAAGGTCAGTATTTACAATAGAATTAAATATTTATATAATTATATAACTTACAACTATTGACTAATTTCGAACCTCCCTCCACAGTGCTTAAGAGCACTTATGTTGCATCGTCATCTGATGAATAACATATTTGTGTGAAGACTCATCATTTTTAGGCAATAAAATATAAATGCAGTTTGAAATAACATTTTATTTCTGTGTCTGCAGTCCTAGGGTAAAATGTTCCCGGTTTATCGCCGCTAGGATTTTAAATAACTACTATTGTGGAAGCTTTCTTATCACTAATGTTTCAAATCCATTAAGTTTCGTTACCATCAGTTTCTTTTATTTTTGTTTACTGAATTACGGAGAAAGTTCTTAAGAACATACTATGAATTTGCATATTGCTGAACACTAAAATCTATGCTTAATCAACCTTATCTTTTGCTTAATCAGCCATTTCAAAAAGAGATCAAAGCGACCACTATCCACATGGGTATACCTTCTGTTAACTTTCCGGCAGATATCAGATCTCGTATTTGTAGAAATGAGTTGATTTAGAAGCGAAAACGTCTTCCAGCCTTGATGACCTTCGTTGATGAAGGTGATTAACAGCGGCTCGACTCAGATGCTGGAAATGTAGCTTTGCTTTGGTTGAAACTTAGAAAAAGTTGTTCTTCGTTTAAATTCGCACCCAGCCAGCGGCCGAGCGGTAAAATCGTTGAACACTGGTAGTTCCGACTTGTGTTCGATTCCAGGCGAGCGGTCTAGCTGCATAGGTGTTTTCGTGGTTCATGTGTAATGTATATACGAACCAGTTTCACTTAGAAAGTCCTCCTCGAAGGCATCCCATTCCTTAAGCAGGTAGCCCTAGTCTGTTCATAGTGAACTAAATCAAACCATCATCTCAATTCACATGGTCTTCTGGTTTACGAAGAGGTACATTTTTTATCCCTATGATGCCGGGGTTAAACCATGTGTCTGTGAGGTCGTTAGACAAAAGAGCTTTAGCCTAATTGTCAGTGGCGCAGGTGATATTTCGTAGTTCTAGGACTCCAAAACCTCATGTCAGTCTAGTGCAATCTATAACAGAACGCCATCATTAAATTAAGGCCGATCTTCAGGGATACTATTGCTATGCTGAAATCGCGTGAATCAAAATCTTGCACTAAATTCTTCGACAGGTCTAATAAAATGTGATGTTAACTGAGCGATTACACATTCCGATTTCAAGCCGTACAGCAGACAGCTATTAGCAAAAAAATTTGCTCAAAGACACTTTTGTGTTGCTTCATAACCTTCCTGTAACTTAAAGCTTTCTGTACAGATGCAGTTTCAAAAATGTTCCTGGAAAGAGATTTTGAAAAGCTCACAGCATGCTCAGCAAACTAATAACTCACGTGAAGAAAGTTGTATGGATCAATAACGGCTGGAAACTTTTGTGTTTCAGTTTATGATAGCATACCTGAATTTTGTTAATTCTTCCTGTAAAATGCAAATTTTTATTGGCATATAACGCATTAATGAACACAGATATATAGCACCTTCTGTAAAACAGAGAAATTATGGCACATTGTTTTTTATCTTCAATATACTGATATCATTTGTTTTCATTATAAAATATCTAATTAACTGTTAAAAACGATAATGGAAATTGAAATGGAATTTAAAAAAATGAGTTATCCTTAAGTTTCGAACTCAAAGCATTTACTCAAAGACAAGTTTTATTTCATTCCATCTTTCACCTTTAGGTGAATTTTTATTAAGTGGGGTGTACTAATGTCCTAAAAATATACTCTATGCAAAAATCGGTTTTAAATAAAAGCTTATAAAAAAATAGAACACCAAATTACTTTGTTTCGAGAAGCAGTTTAGTTTTGTGGAATTTCCTTTAAAATAAGTACTTATAAGCTCTTATTAATAATTTTGGTGATTTGACTGTTTTTCTTTTAAATTAATAGGCAAGATATAACCAACACATTCTTCTGCATAACAGTAATTGCATTATGGAATGTGCTAATAAAAATAGGTATATCAGTTTGTTAAAGGGATTAAATAAGTATATCAATCCGTTTCTGAAAATTTCCGTCCTCTGATACGCTATACAAAATTTTATCGTTTCAGAGATTGAATTAATCATGCAAGCAATAAATAAAAGCTGAAGTAATAACTTGATTTATAGGTCTATACAGGGCATTCTGTAGTTGTTCAGTTGTAATCTGTTGATCTATACTATATCAGTTTTAATTCTGAATATATAACCAAAATATTAATTAATATGAAGGTATGAAATGCGTGTACTAAATAAGTTTACAGCTTTAACGTAAATGTTAGGATTTAACGATATTTCATTTTAGTAAATATTAATAAAAAAGCAAAATAATAAGATGAAGCTTTTGCACAAATTTAATTTACAGTCTATGATACAGATAATTCATTTGATCTTATCTTTTTTTTAATAGTATTATTAGCGTAACCACATTAATTGCATGTGAAATCTTTTAATATCATAACTCTGTCTCATATATCGCTGCGCTTTCGGGGCTGTATCTGACTTTGAGACCTAATTAATTTTGAAGCTTCCGCGAGTGAATCTCCTGCCTTTCGTAATGAGTACTAAGACAGGATGAGTCTGCTTTGTTATGTCCGTCGCTAAGTACACAAATGGACATTATCCCTGGAGAATCGAGACAGGAACGAGGAAAGCGAGACAGGAACTGCATTTGTGCGAAGGAAATTAAGTTCTCTGTAAGTATTATATGCCGGACAGCACCTCACACAGCAAAGCAATTCACCAGCTTGCCAAACTAACGCATTTATCCCTGAAAAGAAAGCAATTAAGGTTTGTGCTGATTGTTTCGCATAATACTAAAACATGTTTGATCTCTTTTACATGAAAATGTTCTTACATCTATAGTCTTTCTAATTGTTGCCATTTGACATTGAACTGTAAGCCATTTGGGGAGATGAACCCAGCAAGGCAGTTTTATAAAGAACCTCCAGATAAAACGAACGCCTCTTAGTCCTGCCCAATTTCCTATACATTTAATGTTATTTTTTATAGCTAAAGAAAACTTCCAAATGTATGATAACTGGATATAATGAACTTTGTGAATATATCATTTGAAAATGTTTTTGAGAGGTTTGTAATTTTCAAAATTGTTTCTAGAATTTATGCAAGTTTTAACTGAAACATGATTAACCTTTCAAATTATCCATATTTGATATGTTCGGGTTCTTCTATCCATGTTAGAATAGCGGAAAACACTTTTACGTTACTGCTTGTTTTTATTCTTATTCTTATCTTTCTCCATGCTCTAAGCCAGTGAGTGATTCTCAAATTTTTCTGTCAGGGCACACTTTTAACGGTTTCAAAATTTGGCGGCACACAAAGAAAAAGATAAGTTGTTTACTTACTTATAATATACTGTGTAAAATAGTTTATGATAATAATTTAGAATGTAAAATAAAATAATATACAAAAACAGCAGTACGTTTAGTAAGGGACTAATTACAAAATTAATAATAATAAATAATACTTTAAATGAGAAATTTGAACTTAATGTTTTTTGAAAATTTCATTTATATTGGGTCGTAAAAATGACAATGCTAGTCTCTTATCGTCTTCTACATTTAACAGCCTCGATCCTTTATTCGTTTTTATGTTGGTTAATACTGAAAATCCGAATTCACGCAAATAAGATTTAGAAAATTGTAATATTTTTCAAGCTTTTTGGCCATCATGGAATAATCGCATCTAATGTTAATCCAAAATGAATTAATTGATTCTTTTGGATATTTTTAAATTAAATCTCTATTATTAGAAAGCGAAATTAGTTCCTCTTCATTCAAAGTTAATTCAAATACTGAAGTATTCTTTATTACAAATGGATTACGAACCCCATACATTTTCAAAAACGGTTCCACCACGCCAACAAATTTTAATTAATTGTAAAATAAAGATGTAAAACACATATTTATGGAAAAGCTATTGAATTTAGATAATTTTAATTGCTTTAATAATTATACGAGTTATATTGTAGTCGGTTTTTGTAATAAAATGTTTTATGACAACGCCAACTACGAGTACACTAGTAACGAGAATATTCGTCGTTGGCGGTTGCTTATAACAAAAATTGATTATTTTTACGACAATTATTAAAAAAATGTTATTATAAATTGCTTAATTATTTTTACAAATCCTATCTTATTTACTTTATAATTACATGTATTATATTAATTATAATAAATCTCTCGAATTGCGCCAAATTTTTGTGCTTTTTTCTAATCCCCAAAGCCAAAGAACATGAAAATACTACGAGTTTGATTGTATGTGGCAAAGGTAAAACAAAAAGTTCTACGAACCAACTCGTTGCTAGGCCTAAATACAAACTTCGAACTGCGAGATAACTCGTTGTTGGCAGTGAACGTATTAAAAAGTGTTTCATTAAAAATATTGAGCTAGTTTATTTGTCTTAAATATATGTATTGGAAAATTTCGGTATCAAAATTTATGGCAAATGATTATCACTACTTGGAGTGATACCTTCACAATGGACTTTCCAAGGGAAGTGATTCATACTCACACAAATGTCAGAAAAACTTAAAAACGCCCATAGTCTTTTCGCTGGGATTTTAACACGGCTCAAACTACAACTGTTACACTGTTTTATTCGCTCGGCCATTGGTTCGGATGCTGTTTAAGTATTCTTCATTAAATGATAAAACACATCTATATTCAGTTGAGTAGTTATTAAAATATGAAATATAGATTTACATGACATATGAATGTTGTAAAACGAAGCGTGTTTTGTTTCACTGGAAGCACTTAAAGGACTATCATTAAAGGTTTAAGATACTAAAAACAAGCAGCAAGTAAAAAGGGCGTTGTAAAAACCGAACGAAATGATTTTATCGAAGTAGTTGTTTTAGTAGAATGATCATTAATAGATTAAATCAAATAACCTAATATCATATCAATGAGGAATTCGCCAATATTTTGAAAGCCCATCATTGACTATGAATCGAAATTACTGCCTAAAATTATGACATATGTTTTAAACTTGAAGTTCTTGGGCATCACAAAGGTTACTTTATAACTATGCGTGAGTTTTAACAGATATAAAAAAGATCTTTTCTCATCAATTTTCGTGAGACGTTAAATATAGAATGAAATTTAAGTTCGAGTAACTCATAGTTCAATTCAATCTAATAAGACCACAATTTCTTAGTGGATAATAATACTGTTGCGTTTTACGGGTTCGTGGATTTGAGAGTATCCGATGAAAACACGATGCAGAACAATAAAAAGCACAATTTATTTACAGGAATCACTATTTACAGCACAGTTCCAAAATCACCTTTAAAAGCGTCGAAAATCTACAATAAATACGCTGAAACAATCAGCAACACAGCTTCAGGCTGTAACTGTGCAGGTAGCTTCACGGCAACACTAAACTTAGAATAAAACACCGTGGAACAATCACCAATCCACTTTCAAGCTATACTGTAAAGATAGCTTCACGGCAAAGCACTATCTCGATTGCTTTCCGTTCACAGAACTCTCGCGTAGCAGCTATTCTCACAACTAATCACACTGCTCGCAACT
>KK114745.1:316696-383285 GCA_000611955.2 Stegodyphus mimosarum
TGTTTCGAGAATATCTCGACAGGAAATTATTCTAGAAGCTTCCCGATTGGACCATGGGATATCGCCCATTTGGTCGCCAAATGGGCGATAAAGTTGCCAATCTGGCAACCCTAGTGCTATGCCGGAAAGCTTACATACAGGCGCAACCGCCGAATTTTTCGTAACAATACGTTTAAATTTCAATCGCAGCTTATCATTTGGACAAGTATCTCAATAGTCTCTCACAGAAGTAAGGTTACTATCAGCCATTCGCCAAACTCGCTAATTCAAGTCTTCTTTTGTACCCAGACGCTTGCCACTTAAAACCGACATAAATATTATGAAGTGAACCCAGTTCTGTGGCTGAAGTACGAAAGGATAATAAACATGTAAATTGAAATATATTGTTAGTTATACTAAACTTAAATTGTCACAAAGTAACATCTGTTCTATAAACACGGTAAATGCTATTTTGATAGCATACAGCATCCTTTCGAGCTTTAATTTTAAGCTGCAAGGTCCGCTAGCGGCCGAGCGGTAAAGTCCATAAACACTGGTAGTTCGGTTCGAGGTTCGAACCCTGCGAACGGGCTGGCTGCATGGGCGTTTTCGTGGTTTTTCCCATGTGTAATGTGTTAATACGAGTTTATCTTAGAAAGTCCTCCACAAATGCATCCTTCCCTTCCGTGTAGTGCTTAGGGCAGACTACGTAAATAATAATAATTTAAAGCTGCAGTAATGTAAAGGACTCTAATACAACGTATCGCGTTCAAAATTTAGTCTTATAATTTCATAATTAACATAATCATATCCATAAAACTTTAGATTTTGTATGGCGTACAAGACAAGTTTAATGAATTAGTCTCTATAGGCAAATTGCACACTCTTGTTGTGCGTAATATGTTTAAAAATATTTCTGGTAATGGAAACAAAATTACAACATGTATTAATATAGGAGATTACATCTCACTAATATTTATGTTAAGCGCTGAAAATAATCACTTTGTTCAAACTTATATCTTTTATCCTCATGAATGCGAATTTTGCTCAGAGTTCCCAAACGCATACTGGACTGTGCTTATAATTTATTGATTTCGCCAGTTTCAGCCCATGATTGTTTTCAGTCACGCACATAGTTGCTTCCTAATCTTACTAAAAACAGAATAACTGTGAAGAGAAATTTACGGAAATTGGAAGCCAGGCAATGCATGCATTAAATATTCTCTCCCTGCTAACTGAAGGACAAACTGTCATGCGTGTTAGTTCGTCTTTAAGTAACAATTCTATTTCATAAATCTGGGCAGTTAATCTATCACATACTCAGTGGATTTGTTTTCGTACTCTAAAATTGTCACCAACCGTAACTCCAGAATTAACGTTTAAAGGTAGCGTAATTTATACCAATTTCTTCCACTGGCTGAATTCTGGGTCCTTTTAATGCTAGATTCTTCATTTTTCAGTGCATATCGAAAGGAATATAATGCAATATTTGTCTTCATCAAAATTGTTTATCTGTACAGAAAATACCTGGAACTCATTCTTTATCGCTAATAGTAGGTTATTTTCTTTATAAATGCTGTGCATAAATCCATCAACAGTTACGTGATGAGACTTGAAGGTAGTTTGTCTGAAATTGAGATACGAAGTTTGAAAGCTATGATTGCATTGAGTCTCCTCCACAGCTCCCATTGAAAATATTCCAAGGAAAATTTCCTGCTAGCTTGATTTACAATCTCTTTTCCGTACAGCATCCTCAAAAGAGACACCTTATCTGAAATAGATAGCCTCAAAATACGTTTTCATGATACATTGTTTTTTAAATGCTAGCTTTAATGACATAATGTTTTTCAAAATTCTAGCCACAACAGGTAAAAGCACTCCAGTGGCCAGGCTTTTAAGTCGTTGAACACTACACTGGTTCATATCCCGTCGAACTGGCTGGTTGAATGAGAGATTTCGTGGTTTTTCCCTTTTTTAACGTGTTACGTGTTTTCTCTTAAAAGGTCCTCCATGAAAACAAATAATCCTCGAGGGTTGCTTTGCATTTATCAGTTAGCCTAACCTGACCAAGGTAGGTAATTGCCAGTATCAGCCTTTGATCTTTCTCTGATGCTAAATCACACTTATGTGAGTAGTTTATATACCATGTATGCATTTGTTTGCATACTGGTAATCAGCTGCAAATTATCATGTAGAGAAACTTTCAGCTTCAATTTGAAGAATTTTCAGAAGATAAGTTTTAAGGAACTCTTTGTATGTGTATAATGTGAAATATTTGAATGTAGTATTTCTCATATTTTATACAAATGAGCTGCAAATACGATCCCATTCTCATTCTGCAATTCAGCAGTGGCCAGTAAGTAAAGCCACTAATCAGTGATTATTTTTCTACCCGAATTCGTCTTCTCGGTATTGAAAGTGCTGGATTCTTCGAGGATTTGTTCTTCTATGCATGTAACGTTACACGAACAAGTTTTCTACAAATTTCTCCATCCCCTTCCCTTAAGTAAGTGAAAATGAATAAACTACAATAAGCAAACACATTCCTTACAGTGTGCGTAGGAGTAGTATGTAGCTGCTATAAGTGACCGAAACAATTTGTTTTCAAATTAGGCAGAATTGCGGTAAATTGAAGAACTAAGAAACTATACCATAAATTAATAATAGCGCAAGTAGAAATTTACTAGATTTACTATATAATAGATTGTTTTAAAGTGGGATTTTAAGGGTATGGATACAAAACCTATTCCTTATTAATCATTTAAAAGAACTTAATAAAAAATCGAAATAAATTTATATCTATCTATCTATCTATCTATATATATATATATATAAAATCGATATATATATATATATCGATTTTAGTTGGAGACAAAAAATCCGTCTTTCATTGTTATTAACCCTTTGTACTCTTTCATGTTCAAATATTACAACACAACTTCCCTGTCGTCACTTGGACAACTTGAGAAATCATTACAATGCATGATTACCAGTGTCCATTTGTTTTAATCGTTTCATGATTGGTTATAATACTGTATTATAAAAAATAAACATACTTCAGAAAAAATAGGAAGTAAAATTGTCTTGCATATTAATTTCATGGACAAAACAAAAGAGTATCAGAGTACAAATGGTTAAGCGTATTTAGCTAATTCATTAAATCTTTCTAAATAACAAAAAAGTTTAGTATTTATACATAACCCAACTATAGATACAAAAAACATATAAGTAAATTTCTTCGCTTTAGACGTGTTTTGTATTTGCAAAAATGTAAATATGGCTTGAAAGTAACGAACTTGAAGTCGCTTCTCATCACCTGTGAGCCAAAAGTATGTTTCATTGTTGAGCTTTCGAAGGACGCAAATTAATAATCTTTAAAACATAATAATGCCTATGAATAGAGAGTAGTTAAAATCGCGAAACACTTATAGTTCTTCTCCGATTCCTTTCTTGGTTCCTAAATTGGCTAATTGTAAAAGATTCATGTTTCCTCCCCTCCCTTAATGCAAAGCAAATGCGAGCTGGTTTCTCTCAGAAGGTACTTTATGTGGAACCATTGCTTCCAAAGTCGAAAGTATTGAAATGGTTGAGGGAAATACTAAAAAAAAAGTTAATTAAATAACTTTGTTCTCTATTTTGTTATGTGATTAACCTCTACCATGTATTCCATAATCTGTTGTCTCTTTTATAGATATAGTAATGTTAAGTATGAATTTAAACTACTGAGTGTAATTAAAATACTCATTAATTATCTATATAACTACCAGAAGCCAAATGTTCAGGGATTTATTAATCAAAACAGCAACCTTAATTTGGCATACATGTATATTCTAACACCGTTTGCAGAGGTTATCGAAGCACTTCTAGATCCTAGTCAAGTGTTCTTCATTTCAAACTGCACTGCTTTTTTCATATGTCATCTAATGCCGGAACATCGACAATCTTTAAATCGATGTGCTACTTAAGAAAAAAATCACAAGTTGGAGGTGAATGTGATACGCTGCTTTTGCGAGGTGTTTTGAAACCCGAAGCAGAGAGAGCAATGTGCATTCTTCTGTAACATATATGAATTACTAGAGTTTGGAGTTCAAGTGAAACACTGTTACAAAAACCATTTCCTTCTACTAGACTTGATATAAATAAATATTATGTCTAGCTATAATATAAATAGCCTTAATATGTACCGCGTTATTTTGGATTAAACTCTTTATTTTAGTGATTCTATATTTTTTTACAAAAATCTTTTAAGAGTTCCAAGTAAAGTACCACTCCCGGTTTGTCATACATGGTGAAAATCTATTATATTGTTCTCGTTTATGATCATATATGCATATACGAGTTTTAAATACAAATTCTTAGGTATTTCTATTATGTAATAGTATAGCTTTTCACCAAAATTTGTTCAGAGCTTCATGTAAATTATAATTTCGGTTTTATCAATTATATCCAAAATCTTATGTGCGCTTCCCATTGATATAAGAGCCTTAATACTAAAATTGAAATAATTTGGATCATACTTTATAGTTTTTCATTAAAACCTATGTTAAAATATAATCAAAAGTTTCATTAAAAACCGTTATGGGCTTCAAGTAAAGTACCACTTTCAATCGTCCAATTTTACTTAAAAATCAATGAACTCTATCTTTGAAACTCTATCTCTAACTGAATCTGAACTAGTAAACTCTTTATGTGAATGCAGAAAGCTTAAATATGGTAAACAGACATTTTTTAACGTTTGAGGTAAGAGTTATCGTTGACGAAAAATTCGTCACAGACAGACTGTATTAGATATTTCTAAGAACTGAAAACAAAATAGTTTTCAGCCAAATTCTTTTTTTGTTTTCGATTTTCTGTCGGCAGTGGGACTATTTGCCGTGGCCGTTTCGATGCGGCCATTTAGCCATCGGACGTTTTCGCCATTGGGCCGTTTCGCTGTCGGGACGTATTTGTCTTACGTAATCTGGCTATATTATATTAAACTGATTTAGTTTAATAATTGTGTTTACCTGTTGTATATTTAATATATATTTTTCTTTACATGACTGTATTATATCTTGCCGTATTATATTACTAAGTTTATTGAATTTAATAATATTGTTTACTTATTTTGTACCTCTAGCTGTCTTAATTTTAAAAGAAAAAAAATTGCAATAAACAAATCTTCCAGAATTACTAAAATATTGTTTAGAATGAATGACATTTTTCCCGGAAGAGAATTTATTTGAAAGGGTTTTCTCAGTGTATTGGTATCAAATCTAAAACGTTGAATTCGATTTGATATTAAAGCTCGATTTCTTGCAAGTACTTTAAAACAAATTGCATAAAACAAGTTTCTAAATTTCTGTCATTTGAAGAACCAGATAGTGTTTTAACATTTACATTTTAGCAAACTCCTCGTAATAAAAGCTTTTGAATAATATATAAAGTGTTTTTGTATATTTTTGTATATTTTTTTGTTTTATTCTAATTTTATACAAATACATCGTTATACATGATATATTTATTTTAAGAGAGTAATGTGCTGATAAGTTTCCAAAGTAATTCTGTTTTCAAATCAGATTTCTTAAGAATGTGAATTCCCTGCTTATATGAGAGATTTCTCTGAACTAGCCAATTAAAATTTCAAGAAATTTTGACGAATAGTGCAAATATTGTACCTGCATAATTTTAAAATTGATAGCGTAACTTCTATTACATCAGAGGTTTAGGCCAGTACTCTTTGATACTCACATAATTTTCTAACTATGTGTAGTTTCTTCATATCTCATATTTTTAAATATATATATTGTAAGCAACGTTTTTTACTCATACAAAAGGTAAACAAAATTATTAAACTAAATAA
This sequence comes from Stegodyphus mimosarum, assembly GCA_000611955.2. Lineage (NCBI taxonomy): Eukaryota > Metazoa > Arthropoda > Arachnida > Araneae > Eresidae > Stegodyphus > Stegodyphus mimosarum. The sequence goes on from KK114745.1 coordinate 322,518, forward strand.
ATTTACTACGAGTAAAATATGGCAAAATATAAGACAGTCATGTAAAGAATAATACGTCCCGACGGCGAAACGGCCATGGTTAAATGGCGAAGGAGAAAGGTCCTAGACCCTTTCTGTTTGAAATTCAGATTTCGTTAAATTAGGTTATTTTAATACGACAAAATTGTACGAACGTTATCCGCCTAAGAGAAGGGTTGCCTTCGTGAAGGTCTTTTTAGTAAAATTACTTGGTACACTCGTTACACACTCGTCTCGAAATCTGACATAAAGTCAGCCCGTTCTCCGAGATCTGAACTTCCCCCGTGTGGAACTACTAGTGTTAAGAAGTTTTTATCGCTTCGACGCTACTGTGCGTTCTTAATTCAGAATAGGATTAGAGGTGGTACTTTCTTTTAAATGAAAAAACCATCTAAATCTTTAAAGAACTGTTCAAGAAATATAAAGTTCGTGGTATCTTAAACAAACTTTACCTTGTCACGATTGATAGATTAGCCTTTTATGCGGACATTTTTTTCAATCTATATTTTTATCATTATTTCTTAATGGAATAGCTAGCGATAATTTACTTTTACTAAAGTCTTGAAATGAAGGTTTTCCACTGATTTTTTATTGTATACTGGACTCAGAAATAGATATGTAGAACGAAATTTCGAATATAGCCTCAAAGTTTCATTTTACGTAAATATAAAATGCATTACAAACAGAGCTTAAATTGCGCCGGAGCACACCAGAGTCCGGCTCCGGTACTTCTAAGTTTTCGAGATAAATTATAATTCAGTCCGCACCGGAGCCCTAAATAAAAAGGCTCCGGCACTTCTTTTTTGTAAGTGAACCGCAATTTTAGCAGATAAATTTTGTTTTAGTAGTAAACATGTCTTAAAAATCTATTCTAACTTCTGAATGCAGGCCTGTCTTTCCTTCGCACTCAAGCCTTGTACGGAGGTTGAGAAGAAATAAAAGCTCGCCAATAATATGTCAAAGACTTATTCTGAAGTATCTGTAATGAATTTATGAGAGCGGGCAAATTTTGTGTTCCTCAAAGTACTAAAAATGATGATACCCTGTTCGTGCACGTTCCATGATAGTTACTTCCTATTCCAGAGCTCCTGTAGACTTTCTGAATGATGTAACCAAACGGGGAGACCACTGCTGTCACTTGTATACAGAAGTCTTACGTTTATTCTCACGTTGTTGCCGAATCATATTCAGGGAATATGTCTGCTTGACGGCTAAAATAATATCGATAGGGCATCGTGATCAGAAAATCTTTAACCCTTTCCTCTTTATTTTCAAAGATACACTTTTACGTTAAAATTTCCTTCCATATCCTCATACTGTTTCTAGCATTTTGACTATTCTCCTTAGTGGAGCTTTAATCGTTTTATCATCCTCCCTTGGTGTGCTGCAAAAAAAAAGAGTGGTACCTGTCATCCCTTGGAATAGTACATTATACGTATAATCAGGGCTTAAACTCGCATGGAGATCAGCTGAGCTGCTCCAAATACGACAAGATCCGATATCATTTTCTACTTAACCATTTAAAATTAATTTAATAATTTATTAGATTTCTTGTTACCTGGATTAGAATCTAGGAGATAGGTCCGGCTGCATAAATATATTTCTTCCTCCTTTTAACATGATTATTTTATTACGTGTTCCGCCATCACACACTAGGGGACTTTTTATTGGAAACTGGCTAGCATCCTCGTTGCACATAAGAAAAACCACGAAAACGTCTATACAGTAGGCCCACTCTCGCAGGAACTCGAATCCCTGAACGAAGTGGCTTTCAACGACTTTTTACCACTCGGTTTCTAGTGGGCCTTTTAACCTGAATGTGAGCCAGTTCCTTTAAAAATACTTCCAAGAAAGCATCCTCACCTTAGACCAGTAGCCTTCGCTTGTTTTGCTACAGTTTATTAAATAAACAAAAAAATCCTCTTACGCTATTATTAGCAGAGTTGCTTTTATTACTTATAGGACAATTATTGTCTTTATATTATTAAACGAAAGTACTAAATACATATAAAGCTAAACAAATAAAACTTTTTTAATTATATTAATACAAAATAATTACGTTATGTATCTTGCAGCTAAAAAACATGTATATACACTCATAATAAAAAACAGGCCTATCAACTTCATTTTCTGAAAATAATGTGCTAACATTCTAACTTGGCTAACTACTTGTTGACTGGATAAGGTATCTGAATGCTGATATTTGACCAATGTATGAATATCTACAAAGGTACCTATGATTTCATATGAATTTTCTTAATTTTTTATGTAAATATAAATTAGTCTTTCTTAGAAAATCATCCTCTAAGATGTCTCTCTTCATTACGCGTTTCCCCACATTCAAAGAAACAATCAGTTTCAAACTTATAGATAAATTTAAAGCTCAGTTACCGACTCAGATTTCGTATAATTATATAAAAAATTCAATTCAATCTCTCGATCGTCTTGACTTTATTCAATTGTTATTATACAGACGCATCAAAATTATTATCCAGTGAGGTCAAAGTTATTGTTCATTGAATTTCTTATAGTTTAATGAAAAGAAGTAACAAGCAATGTTAAATGTAATTTGAATTATTTCTTTCTGCATCGTATTAGAATTCAAATATGTTAGGTAGGAATTTCAGAGCTTTCTAATAAGTTTTAAACATACATTTTCCAATTTAAAATAATTTCTTACATTAAAAGTTTTATACATTCAACGATAACTGCTTCTTTTACATTTGTAGCCTTAAAATATTCTTTGGAATTATACTGCTACTTAAAAGAGCAACAACAGGAAAAAGAACTAAAAGCTGGTCCGCGGATAGACATGTACGTTCTGAAAAGGGAAGTTTTATATCAAATAATTAAAACATGTGCCCAGTGGCTGAATATATATATAGAATGCAGTAAATAGTATGGCTCCATGGGTAACACAATTTTTAATTTGACGTGACGCTTGATTCAATGAGAGCCCGAATTCTAAATTGGTTCGAGATCTTGATACCGCATCAGTTAAGGAATCACCCAGACGGGAGGGAATGCCTCTTAATATTAGCTGTGTGTGGCCAGGATCTATTCTATTAGAAAGTGTCTTTTGATATACCTAGAAGGAATGATAATGTACTAGTAACAAGCTGCAGCACCTCATTGTTTTATCGACGGGGTGTCTTTATACCATTAGACTTAACGCAAAGTGAGAGCTTACGAGAACTTAGAAGATACATCTTTCTGCTCAGTAATGGCAGAAGAATAAACAGAATTCACAATTAGCTTCCCGAAATCTCAGTTGGTAGTCATGATTCTTCAGACAAAATCAAGTTTTATACCTAACACTACACTGGACCTTCGTCACTTCAGGTAATTCTGATCCGATGTTGATGTGAATCGAGGATAATGTCCCAGTTTTCGCCTAGGGTAGTTTGTCTTCAAACCTGTCTCATCCAGTTGATAACAAAATTGCCTATTCAATGTTGAAGCATCCAGAATTCTCAGTCTAGCTTTGTAATATTTCCAGGAGTCTTTATTATATGATGTCGATTGCATCGGTCTAGATGCTGTGATATCCATCTCGATGCAACCTGAATCTGATATGTTACATTAGCTTCTTCTAATTATTGTGTCCAAATACGACTGTCGGTGCTTATATAACGTTTCATTTCTGATACTATGAGAAACCGATTGTTCAAGGATCTTTAAACTAATATTTAGCAAAACTCCTCATGTTAGCGAAGACGCTATAGATGATCTAACAAAGATTTAAACTAACATACGAATTTTTCCTCTTTTATTACACTTCCAAATAGTATCACTTGTCATAAAATGCAAAACCTTTAGCACATTGCTTTCTCTAAACACCACCTATCATTTTTACATTGCTTCAATAAAACTTTCAGAGTACTGCATTCCTTCGGTGGTTACATGTTACCTATCTTCAGAGGTTACCCATATCATGTTAGCAAAATTTCAAAAATTACTTAGAAGTAATAGGGAAGGATATATTTCGATAGTTTAACCGAGTTTAAATGGTGCCGGAGACCGACTACGGTACTTCTCAGTTTTGATATAAAACAAAATTTTATCCAGAGCGCACCGGACCCAAAGGGTTCTGGCACTTCTTTTATGTGAGTTAACCACAATTCCAGCAAATAAATTTTATTTGAGTAATAAATGTACTTGAAAAATCGATTCTGAGTTCTGAACGTAGACGTATCTGTCCTCCAACACAAACCTTGGACAGAAGTTGAGAGTTTCAAGGAAAGAAAAACCCCACCCAGGTGCCAATGGCTTATTTTTCAGGAAGTGCAATGAATATATGAGAGCGGGTTAATTTTTCGTTTCTTAAATGTCTAAAAGGCATCACCATGGTCTTGGACGTTCCACGCTAGCGACTTCCTATTACAGAGCTCCTGCACACTTTTTAAGCGATATAACCAAACGCGGGGTACCATTACTGTCACTTGTATAGAGAAGTCTTACGTTTATTCTCACGTTGTTATTGGATCATATTCAGGGGGAATTTCTGCTTGACAGCTAGAATTATATAGATAGGGCATCCCGATCAGAAAATCTTGAACGCTTCTCTCTTATTTTCAAAGCTACACGTTTCCATTAACTGCCCAGCCGGTATGGTGGTTAGTAACCCTGACTGCTGTAGCGATGGGCCCGGATTCGAATCCCGAAGAAGGCATAGTTGTAACTCTGTGTCCTTTCATAGGAGACAACTATTAGATGCTTCTATAACGAAATAGCCACCACTTCCGGCTGTTGTAGTCGCGCAAGGCTAATGGTTATTAAATAAAGCGCCACCATTAAAAAAATCTTTTCCGTTAAAATTTCCTTCTGCATCCTGATACTGTTTCTAGAATTCTCACTATTCTCCTATGTGACGCTTTAATCATTTTAACATTTTTCATTCGTCTGCAGAAAAAAGAATTGTTTTCGTATCTATCATCCCTTCAAATAGTACATTATAAGCAGGGCTTTTATTCAATCCTTCCTTGCTGATAGTCTTTCAAACGGCTCCGGCACTTCTAATTGTAGACATTAAGTTCTGTAGTTTAATGAATAATGCATTCGATGTCATCGTAATTCGACTATTTAGTTTTGGAGCAAAAGTAATTATTTTATAAGCCGTTACTCGCGAATGAACTTTTGCTAGTATAGATGTAGATAAAATAATAATTTATTATATCGCGAAAGTAGTTCGGAGAAGCACATCAAATAATAACAAAATAGAGCTTGAATGTTAATAAAATGTACAAATACATCATGCATTTGCATACTACTTGTTTTGAATTATGCTTCGCCGTCAGTGCAATTTCATTTTGTTGGACTGTTGGTTATTTCGAGCACTTTATCGAAATTTTAAAAAACAGAAATATTTCTTTCTATGATAAGGGAAAGTATCCGGTGAAATGTCATGGCAGTATTTGCTTTGAAATTCATTTTTATTTTCTCGAAAAATTTCCATTCGTAACAATAAATACCCTTATCTATGCTTCAAATATGTTTTCAAGAAAATGTTAACGTTCTCTGAATTTTATACCATTCTAAAAGACAGCCTTTAGCAGAAGGAAGCTTTCAACTCCCTATCTTATTTTTAGTTTGTCTTTTCAGCTTGCTTTTCCTTTCCAAATGTTTTCTGTTTGTTTGCGTATTTGCATTTGAATTTTTCATGATTTTGATTTTCAGCGAGTGTCATCATTTTTTGAAATCACAGAAGTTGCTAGATACACAGGATGTTTGAAAACAATGACTACAGTCATTAGTTTCTTAAATATTATCTTAGACATATATTTTAAGTTTAAATATGAAAGGTTTCTAAAAATAAGCTAAAGAGATTTTGAAAACAAGTTTATCTTTCATATAACAGTGGTACATATTATATGTTCGATTCGTGCAAATGTTCATAATACTTCAATTATGAAACTTCCGTATTTTACTTGCAGAATTCTCGAACATGTTAGTAGTTCAAAATTTCATGGATCTAATAAACTATTACGTTAATAATAGATGCTACTTTTGCCCAAAACTAGTAACATCTGTTTTGCAATAACTCCTAAAGTCTGACTGAAATTTCTTGGATATCTTTTCAGTACTTATCAAGGTCACAAAATGCGTTTTCTAATTATATCACATATTATTTTTATAATTCATTAATAGGTCTTGAATACTGTCTCAAACACGCGCATAATCTACATTAAATTTTTTATTTGAACTTCACTAAATATCATCGATACAGCACTTTTGCCTATTAAGGTAAGCAAGACCGAAATTTTGCGCTGATAGACAAAATACTAAGAAACAGTAAAAGTTAATACTACTTCAGAACGAAAGAAACCGTCATTTCCATTTTGTATTTATATTTGTAAAAAAAACAAGCGTTGCACAGACGACACACTTTTCAAAATTATTTTTGCCAAATTCATGAACTTATTTTTACCCCAAAAGAAAGCTAACATTTTGTTAAAATCGATTACTAGAATATCTGCTCTTTTTCGTATAATAATAGCGCTTTTTTGTGGCAAGTAAGGATAATTTTATTACAAGCGTTTGTTTATTTAGTTCATTTATGTGTTTGTCGCTAGGTTCAAAAGCTCGGCATCGATTTATAAACTACATTTTAATAATCTGTCTACTTCAAATTTTAAACATATACAGTTTGTGTATGACAATACAATGCAATGAAGGATCGTTTCAAAATTCGATTTAGAAACGATTTATAACTCATACTTCCGTTTAACTGCTCAATTTGTGGAACGAAATCGCTTCAATTTTTTTTCATATTTTAAATCTATATATAATGGAGAATTGAAATATGCATATTTTCTTTCTAGAAAACATTTTTGATATAGATTTTTATCATGAGAAACTAAGTTGCCAGAAAAAACAATTTCAGATGTTATCACACAAAAAATTTTTTTTAATGAATTTCAATTGAATTACAGTTAATTTCTATTTATTACATAATATAAAAAAGCAAAATGTATAAAACTTAAGAAAATATAATGCACTGAGAAAAAATACCTTAGAAATATAGTATAGTACGATAGAGTTCGAAAGAAGGTTCAAACCAAAGTCCAATTACAGAGTCTTTGCACCAGATTCGCTTTTCTTTGCGACTTTTATTTCCATTTGCATTTTTCCTGCATGTTTCTTTTTCTCCATTTGTATCTTTGTTTGATCAAACGCTGAACATTTACTAGCAGCCATTACTGGTTAGAAAAAGGCGGCAAATATAGTGAAGTTAGAGCGGTAAATACCAAGTAACCTTCGGATGCCGTAATTTAGTGGGCGACTAACGACATCTGTTGGTCAAAACCTAAATTAAACGTTTAAAACTGCGTATAATTTATTTCACTGATCAAATGGGGAAAAGGCGGAATGCGCTCCTCAGTAAAGGAAGAAAAACACATGCCCGCGAAAATCGCGGGACGAGCAGATTTTACATTTAAGTTGCCCTTGAAGAAATCGCGGGATGTCCAATCAGAGGGTTAACGAAGAAATAAAGAATTTCAAAATTTTATTATTTGCATCATGAGATAGAGCAGAAAGCAGTCTTTTAAATGTAATTTGTACGAATATTTTAACATAATTTCTCATTTGTAAGTGAATTTTTGGAAATCACCGGAATTTTTCGGCTGTTTGACGTCTATTATTTTAAAAAATCAGCATCTGAAAATATATCGACTACAAAGTTTCAAAATTTTCACTGCTTATAAACCAAACTATTCGCCCTCTTCATTGTTTTAAAAATATACTAATAAGCGAAAGTATTGGTTCTTCCTTTCGCTTGGAGACAATTTAAAGGTTATTGCGGCTCATCACGTCACCTTAATCAATGAATTAAATTCACATTTCGATTTCGAATAAGTCGACATAGGTATAAATCAGCGATCTGAATGATTTAAGGTGAGAGGAGTTTTTTCCTGTTTAGTTTATAATTTAAAGCATGTTTGTAATTTCTTAATTAAAGAAAGACGAATTAAAACACGTCGCTGAGGAATTAAGATTTAGTAATTCTGGAACGTGCAAAAAAGTATTGATGGAAAGAATCTAATAGAAAATATTACTGTAGTAAAATTGATCTTTAATTATGGATAAGAATGCAGTGTTGAACCGATTTTTTTTAATTTAATACTGAAAGGATTTTTCGCACATATCTTCTTTTGATGGACAAGCAAAACATCGCCCAATTTTATTGTTTGCATCATCGGCTAGACCGCAAAATTCTTTTAAATGAAGTTTATAAAAAATTTAAACCTTATTTCTGGTTTTTTCGACCATTTGATGTAAACAGTTGTTGGATGTAAAGGAGTGATTACTGATTGTTGAAAAAGGATTTTGCAATTAATTAATTTGATATACATCGTGTCATTAAGTTTAAAAGATAAAAAAAATTAATAAAAAATTTTTACGTGTCTACCATATGACTTCTTTGTGCAACTTATTAAATTATACACATTTTTTGCTGCACTTCGTTTAATTTTATTTCTTCGAATTGGTCGGCACGCCAGCGGCCGAGCTTAAAGTCGCTGAACACTGGTAGTTTGGTTCCCGTGAATGGATTGGTTGCATGGGTACTTTCGTCTTTTTCGCCATGCATAACGTGTATACGAGCCAGTTTCCCTTAGAAAGTCATCCACGAAGACATCAATCTCCTTAAGCAGATAGCTCTTGAGACTTTGCCGTAGTCACATAAACTAGTCCTCGAATTTTTCGAACTTAATTAATCGATCCTTCAAGGCAATTTGAAAATGATATCAAAAATTGCAAATTTTGAAATTAGATATCCCCGTCAGTTTTTGTCTTAACGATAGTCAAACTTTATATAATTTTATTTTTTCATATCGAGCATAAAACTTTCTTAACTTTAAATATAATTTTTTTAAATATAGGGTACTGAAATAATAACTGAAACAATAAACTTTATCTGCGGGCGAGCTCCGATTTATTGAATTTGTTTCATTGCTTCAAGAAACTGAAAGTAAATACAGAAAAATTATTTACTTTAATAAGGTGAGTTAGTCACTAGGAGTAGCAATAGCTATATTAAACCAGTTTTTTATTTATTAAATGAAATCAAAATTTATATGACATTATAATAAATTAATACAATTATCGATGGTATATAAAATAATACCTTGATAACAAATTTAACATTTCCTATTGACTTAATCGTATATTTGATCTCAGCCATTTGTAGGTCTTCTGGCCCTTTCTTTAAATATTTTTCCGTCTAGTATCTTTCACATAATGCTATTTTTGACTTATACCATTTTTTCGTGATTTTTGTTAATCATTCTTCAACTAGCTCCCTTAAAAGATGAGCATGTGCTACCTTATAAAATAGTTCTCAGACCATCACATTGATTAGAACAAAACTATTTCTTTACTACAATATTTTTTTAGATTTCACATTGATCAAGGACATTTTAGTAAAACGCAAAGCTAAATATTTCTAATCACGAGCATTTTTCTTCCAACCTGATAATTAATCATTCATTTCATTATTTAGAGCTGGCTTGTTATTCTTATACTCTCCTACACGTATTACTCTATGCGTTCGTTGATGAAAGCTGCGGAGGAAAAAAATAAAATAACAAAGATTTCTTTTTATTCGTCTCTTCAGTAATTATCTGATAACATCGCTAAACTTATCTTATGAAAAAACAACTCTACAGTAATATTCACGTACTTTGCTTTCATTTCTCAAAGCTTTCTTTGACGATTGTTTATTTACGCGTGCGTGTTTCGAAAGTTCGTAGCAGATTGTTTAGATAAGTGTCTTTGATCAGTGTGAATAATAAACGCAGTCTTTCAGGAACAGATATATTTTATTACAATTGCAGTGATATTTTGCGTGCTAACAGTTTGCTTTGTTGTGTATTTAAGAAAATTTTGTTTAATAATTTTTGTAAGTGGTTTAATGTTCACCTAGGTAAAAATTTGTTAGTGATTTTGCAATGTTGTCAGTGCGAGTATACATCGCGGTAAAGGTTTTCACTGTGAGAATTGCTGTCAGTTATAGATACTGGAAAGTGAACATTATTTATTATATGATTAACTTCCATTATTTTTCAATTTGAAATTCCGGTATTATATTTTTCATTGCATATCTGGTTGCTGTGAGCCAAATGACTTGCATTACCAAATCAGTCAAATCGATATTCCACATTTAAGTTGTTCAGTTTCCTATTATAAAAAAAGTCATTGCGCATTGAAATTATGATATGGTAGATACTGATGCAAGTGAAGAGCTCATCAATAACCGAAAGGGTAAAACCGCTTGGATTCTAGCTAATAATTCTACTCATATTCAAATTCCAGGGAACAAGTTGGCTGCCTACGCATTTTAGTGTTAAATATACTAAATACTAGTTTGCCTCTCGAAGAAAGTCATCCACAGAGACATCCGTCCCTTTACGAAGATAATCCTTCTTTGTTTTGTCTTAAGGCCAATCCAAGTTTAGCATGAGAACTGAATCTGCATTGATTAATCAATGCAAAAAATGTTCCTTAATTGATTTAAAGCAAAAGAAAAACGCCCAAAGGAGCGTTTTTTTAACGTTTTGTGTGTTAGCTTTATTTTAAATATCATGGTCTTCGCACTCAAACCATAAAATTCAATTCAACAGCAATATCGCAAAATAATTTTAAAATAAGTATATCTTTAGAATTTCCGAGACACAGCCTCGCGCGCAGAACGTTTTCATTGCTCGTTTTGAAATCGTTGAGTTTGTTAATAAAAAATTCATTAAAGTGTTACACAATACGAAATCGATAATAAAACAAATTCAAAATTTTAGCTTCCAGATGGCTATTATGCGGTCGAGTATTACGTTATTCAAACTTTGATGGCTCTAGGTAGCGTTGTTTTACAACAATGCGCGAGACATACATACATTCATGCAGATTCTTCATTATTTAACTTCTTTAAAAATAATACAGCGCGATAATATTTGATGGCAACAATTTGAAAAGTGAAACTGACATTTAAAGTTTTCAACACAAAATGCCAAAACGAAATTAATAGCCCTTCTGCTCTAAAGCTCAGATTTAATTTTTAAATTAATTATAGTTCTATCTAACCCAGGTAATATCTGATTGCTTATCAATCCTCAGGAAGTCTTAGAATATGAGCATGTTTTGGAATTCTAATTGAGATACTTGGAATCGCTTATTATTCATTCTCAAAAATCTATCGACATCACTGTGCTTTTGAAGTACATTAACCAGTTCTAATTAAATTCTAAACACTATTTGAGGGCAACGTGGCAGAATGTGGCTAAGTATGCGTTTAAGTGTTTCTTCATAAACTTCGGTGTTTTAAGAAGCTCGGAATATCAGGAAATTTATCGTTTTAAAATAAATTTATTTATGAATCTTCAGAGCATGTGCCTTTCAGATTTTCTCAGTTTTAGGTGACACCGCACAAAATGGTATGTGGTTTTTTACGCAGTTTTCCCACCTACAGAAAACATGACTGAACATAATGTAGAAGGACATCATGGAGAATATTTCTTTCCTTTTAAGTCATTAGGCTCGAATGTATTACTATAATTTTATTCCGTTAAATGCTATAATTTTATTAACCAGTAATTACAGATTTTATTACAAAACATCATCCAAGAAATTTAAAAATAATAAGGTCTAAATTAGATGTCTCGTAAAACGTCCAAAACAATATTCATTTCCCATGGTTTGAAATTCATAATTGATTAGAAAATGTGTTCATACACATTTTTAAAATGAAAATTTGAAGTATAAAAGATTTTGTTAATTTAAGTGTAATTCATCATAATATAAAAAAATCTCTAAAGCTGTGATTCTTTTGAGTGGATGTAATGCATTCATCCATACTTAAAGCTTTTGTTTCAATGAAATTCATCAAGAATCATGATGCCTGCGAGGCAACAAATATTTCATTTGTTTTGTCTTCTCATCGTTTCAGAGTTTTAAAAACCAATGACTGCATTTTTATTAAATGTTTTCAGACGGTATGCTCGTGAATTAAGTGTTTACCCTGTAATTTATTTACAACTGTATTATTTTGTTCTTGGAAAAAATGTCTGGATTTTTAAATATCTAATTAATGATGAAGAAATCATTAATACTCATTTTCCAAGGCCTCTAATGTTGAGTCATATCATTATAAATATTTTATTGCTCTCAAATACTACTGTCGATCTTCTTAAGCGCGGTTTAGGATTGACATCAATTTCTACACTCTAAACTTTTTAAGCCATTTCTAATAATTATCCACAGATTCACTCTCCTGGATTTTGCAGGTAATGTTTTCCTGAAGCTAAGGGAGGATTAAACAGAAAAGCATAAAGCGGAGTAGATGTACTTTTACTGGTTCAGTTTGTACCTATTACAAAATTATGGTTTATTAAATTTTAAGATGTCTCACATAAATTTAAAAGCTTTGAAAATGTGTTTTAAATTACAAAGTTCGGGAAAACATAAAGGTGTCAGTCTCGCAGTAACATTTGCTTATTTTCAGTCCTACGAACTTTTGCAAGCACTTTATAAACTAAACAGATTACATATGCAAAAGCAAAAATTACATAGAAAGCTACTGCAGCGAAGTTCATAAGTCTTTATTGATAGAATCCACTTTAGATAGTTTCTTAAACAAAAGTAGGCTTTAATCTATTTCTATTTAAGAATTTTCTGCGTATTCTTTGTCGTAAGATTAAATTCATTATTAATAGAAAGGGATTTACTCAATTAGATTATCTTAAATAATACAAATAATATGATTTTTTTGTATTAATGACAGTAGCAATTTGTTTCCCTATCATTAAGTGATCGGAAGTATTGAAACATACCTCTCAATTCGCAGTATATCCATACATCTTAATTCAAGAAGATAATCCTGCAAACGTGTGGGACAGAATAAACATAAAAAAATTTCTTTGTATAAGTATTAAAGTAGAATTTGTCTTTCCATAAATGTGTTTTAAAATTTGTATATCCTGTAAAGTCAGGCAGAAGAAGAATATGTTTTCCCTGTAGTTCAAAAACTACATATCGTTTTTTCCTGCGCTGTAAACAACTGAGTCTTTCATTTATATACCGGTGGATTGAATGGTTTAATACTTTAAGCGACATTATTCTACCAGGTTCTGAAGGATTAAATCCTTTAAATCAGAAGTTTTTAATATTTGTAGCTCTGTGGAAGTAGTGAAATAGTTTTTATAATCTCAAGGAATCTGTGCGTGCGTAAAGATTGGAAATTATAGTTATGCATATGATAATCTTAGTCATCAATACTTTTTTGGGGAGCAGAACTTCTGGAACACTACTCTTCCATGGAGCTGCAACTTAAAACAGTTACTCTAATATCTCGTAATTCATTCCAGACTTATTTTTCTGTTACAAAGCGAAGTATCTTTGTAGGTTTTCTATGATTTTCTCCGTATATAACGTAAATGCGGCCTGATTTATATTAGATATACTCTATAAAGGCATCCCTTTTAAGGCAAACAAACTCACTGCATGCTTTACCAGAACGAAGCTTAACCTAGCCTTTAATTATGGATATAATAAAGCATCCAAAAGCATACATAATTTTTTAATTCTGTTTTTAAAATTGGGGGGAATTGCATGCAACATGTTACTGATTGCATCGTTTTTAAAATTTTTAAAAATACTAGAAGGCTTTTGTGAAACTGTAATTCAACATCATTTAACTCTTTATATTAAAAGAAAGATTGACAAAATTCATTTCGTGGCTTTCATCTAAAACTGTCATTTTTATGATAAAAAGTGATAAAACTGAAATATTTCACTACTATAGAAATGAAAATGCACTTTTCCATACGGTAAATGACAACCTTCAACCAAATAAAATATTCTTCAGACTGTAATGCAAAAAATAATGCGCAGCATCGAACTGTTTTCTTTCTACATCATAATGGTATGAAATAAAGGAAATCAATATCGACGTGTCAATCTCTCGCTGGAGTTCTTGTCGCAGTACATTTACGATATCACACGAGTCAGCAACAATAGAAGGTGGAATAAAAGTGTGTATCTCTTAAGCTATTTCCATGAATACTTCCTAAATTTCTAAGTAAGAGATTTTGTGCATTCGGGGAGGGGGTCATGAATGACAGCTGTGCAGGAAACTCTTTCAGTTATTGATTTGGTAGAGTGACTAAAATTCTTTAAGGAACTGCCGAATTGTGGTGAAACTTAAATATATAAAGCTGCACTTTTTAAGTGAATCTAATTTTAAATGCGAGTTTTGTCCAAAGCTTTTTAAGCAGTGTCCTTATATACATGATTAACGTTCTTTTGTTTTCAAATTCTGAATGGGTATTAGTTTCCTAAGTCGTAACATAGTAGGTGTTGGAAATTAAAATAACTGTATTGGCGTGTATTTTTGTAAATTATCTGTTGTAACTGGAGTATTACGTACGCTTGCAGACGGATCGGTAGTAGAACACCGATTATCTGAACTGTTCGACCGTCCGAATGCCTCAGCATCAAAGTGAAAGTTGAGAAGATTAGCTACATTAGCTAATGAAACTGAACGATGTGATAATGAGTGTCAGAAACACAAAACGGATAATGCAGAGGAGATAAATTGGGATAAGAATGAAATTCATGAATTGAATAAATGTCAATGAAATGTTTCTGGGTATCACAATTTTGTATAGTGGTACTTGTCCCTCTTCTCTGACAGTAACACCAGATCACGTTCACGAATTTGAACGTGACGAGGAACCCAAGGATTGTGGTTTTGGTTTCTTCGTTTATTTTATTATAGCAAAGCACGCCAGGGCTATCTGCTTAAGGGAAGGAATACCTTCCTGGAGGACGTTCTGAGGGAAATTGGTTCGCATCCACGTTGCATACGGAAAAAACAAAAAAAAAAAAAACGCCCATGCAGCGAGTCTGTTCGCATGGGCTTGAACCCAGGTCGGAATGCCAGGGTTCAACGAATTTATAGCTCCGCCTTTAAAGGGCTTTAACACCCGGGGATATCGCCTTGACGATTTCATACTTCAGTTTGAAATGTACCTCAGATTACTATTGCCAAGTAAATACTGGTAATTCGTTTTGAATTTCTTCCGATTGAATAGGTTGAAAGAATATGCTTTTCCTTAAACGTAACGGATTGTATTTAGATTTATTAGGTTATTGCAAAACTGTCTGCTAGGGATTCCTTCATTGTAAAAGTAAAATTGTAAAAACGTATTGTAAAAGCAGGCTTGCTATGATAATACAAGCCAATTCAAAACAGAATTTTGCACAGTGTTATTTTTTCTTTTCAAACCGAATGGACAACCAACAGTGAGCTTACTGAAAGCCTTAGAGATAGTAGTAATCATGTGTAATGTTTGCTTAATATATTGGAGAACTCGGTATTAGAAGGCAACATAAAAAGAACAGAACCACTTATTAAACATAACATCCTCATTCAAATTCATTAAGGCAAGTAAATGATTAATGTTTACTACTTCGTTGCTGCCTATCCTAATGCCGAAATTTGACATTGGTAATCTACTGTCTCTGTCTTATGGGAAGCCTTCCAATATCACAGTTATGTTTGACTGCTTAAATCGGTGTACTTTTTCATCATGCAAAATTTTTGTAGAGATTCGAAATATCATGCTAACCTGTATACCGTTTAAAAAATGAGTCACGATATATTTCTCAGTTATTGCAAAAACAAACTTTAAATGCTGAAATTAATAGTTACTGTATTCACTCATTCCAGTCCTAGCAGGTAAACATCCCGGTCTTAGTAGAATACCAATTGTTGCGAATCGGCAAGATATAACATCTTTGATGTATGTTTTGTATTAGTAAAGTGTGTTTCTCATCAGCTCCGAAAGAAAAAAAAAAGAGTTATTTAAAAGTGATCTCTTCATATTCTAAGTAAATAATACTATGTAAGTAAGTAGTAAATGTTATTAATCTTAATACCATAAATGTTATCGATGAAAGACATTTTAACGCCACATGATACGAAGCCCGATTAAAACATTCGTATTTTCTATGTATGCTATCATCTGCATGAAAATCAAAATAAAATTGTGTTATTAAAATGTCGCTGTAATTCATATTGAAGTTAGCTTCTTTTTTCTAATTCCTTGTACGAAGTAAAAAGGAAGTATTGTAATCCTGAAAAATTTCGGGTATCACATTTCAACGAAACTATGCATTTTGTCAGCTATCGGATGACATTTAACGACGTTTTTGCGTGATATCTGAACATAAGGACAGAATAAAGAACTGTGTTTCCCCAAAAAAATTATAAAACTGATTTAAAATGGATTCTGAAGAGAATTTTTCATAGCTACGTATGTATATATATCTCGCATAACTCTAAAACGAGTAGTCTCAGAATGTTGAAGTTTTGTATATAGGACTGCTATAACATGCAGATGTGCACCTTCTATTTTGATTGCAATCGGCCGCACCAAAGGTATATAAATATATGTACATTTATATATCCACTCTGTTATTCGGCTCAGTAATTTCAGTTTCTTTATTCTTATACATTTGTAAATTGTGACTTTTTGCTTTAAAAATGATTGAATTATGTTGTTACTATCTTCCGATTAAGGTTTTTATGCCTTTAGTAAATCTGCGTGCAATGTTTGTAGAATTATCAACAATTTAAAAGAGTTTTAAGTGCGGCTAGGCCTAATTATCATTAACATAGCGGCCATATTTATTTACATTTGAAACTTATAAGAATAGTGACTAGAGAAAATAAGCTTCGCAACAACAAATATAACGCCTTCTTTTATTATTGGGAATTAAATCATGCTTAATCCATTCTGGAATTTATTCGACGAAATAACTGTTTAAGATTTACTTCGTAATTTTTAATATAGATATTTTTCGTTTCTATGTATTTTTGCCTTGCCGCGAAGCAAGATCTGAATTATTGAATGAGAAATACTGAATCGTCTGTGAAAAACTGCATCTTTTTTTTTCTGGTTGGTTTAATTTCTTTTATACATTGTGTTAGATTTATCATAGTATTTGAATAGAACATGTGGTAACGATTAGATAATTCTGCAGATGATATATATAATTTTTGTGCATTCTGAATTATAAAATGAATGAGATGTAACGCTGTTAAGTGAACCTAGCGCCAAAGTGTCGCTATGGTAAACAAATATAGTGAATTTGAAAGATTGTGGTTTATCCCCTATCGACGAAGTAGATTTAATTCAATCCAATATGTTTAAATGAAATGTAAAATGCGTATAATTTAATATTCCGTACAAGGAAGTCATGTGGTACACACATCAGATTTTTTTACTTGTTGTTTTGTTTTATTTAAATAGTATTTTTTTTTATTTTTACTTTTACTTATTTTTTTCTGTTGAGATTTTGATATTTTTTATTTGTATATTTTTATGTTCAAAACTGAAATACATAAACAAGCACTCGTTCTGACAAAAATGAAATACTTTTTAAACTTTTAATTTTAATTAACAGTGAAAATTCAGTTATCAAATAGTGGTAGTAATGGTTATTTTCACTTAAGAAGAAGTCGAAATATTTGCAATTTCGTACTGATCTGAATTTCAGCACATTTCCTAGAATTATGAATTTTCATAATTTCCGTTTATTTAACAGCACATTTCATAGATATGTACTAATTAATATTTTTTAGAGAAAACAAAATGGATTTTTTTAATTTCGATTCCATATATTAATATGAGTAAAAATTCCCTCTTTTTAAAATATTAACATTTTTCAGTTGACTCTCCCATTTTCAAAGACAACATTTTGTTTTTGTTTTGTCCCCATTAGTGAAAGCGGGCACTAATGTGGATCTTTTAAAAAGTAAAGCGATGTAAAGCAACTTTTCATGAAAAAGAATGTCTGTCTCGAAATAAAATAACATGTCCCATTCCGAAAATATGATTTATCCAACTAAATACAATCTTCTACTCATTTGTACCGCTTCCTTTGCCACCTCTCCCCGTCCAAAAAAAATTAAATAAATAAATAAAACACTGGAGTACCGAGAAAACAGCTGTTGTAACTTAATAACCCTTCTACTATGAAAAAGTCGAAAAAGAAAGGACAACTTCGTAAGCTATATTGCATCCTTCTTGTGTTGCAGTTGCAGATATAGAAAACAAGGCCTTCTAAGTCTTTCCTGTTATTTGACAAATGCACTGGTTGAACAGGTACATGTTAAGAAGGAAAACAATGGCACTTGAGACTTAAATGTAATAAATCTTGCGAAAATGCGCGATTAAGCCAATGGAGGCAGTACGAGATACTGCTTGCATTCTAATGCTTCCTACCCTCATACTATTTTCTTCAAATAGGATTTGCCTGTCAAAAGAACTCAGAAGTGAAATGAGCCAAGTCCAGAATAGATTTGAATGCATTTACATGCTAAGTACTAATTTAATATAAAAAATTTCTTATAAGCATGGTGCATATCGCGATTTTGATAATCTCTAGAACCTGTGTTAGGAGAAATTTTGCTATTTTGAATTTTTAAACTTTTTTTATAAGAAAAATGCGAAAAGTTCATTCTCTGCGCTGTTTATCGTGTATTTAATACAGATGCATCGTAGCTCAAATCATGTATTTCGATAAGTATGCGCAACATCTGTTATGCATACCGTAAATTAGTTGTTTGTACGTTATTTATTCTTAATACATATGTACAATAAAACAATCCCTAATCGAAACAATGCTTGACGGAGATATTGGTATTAAGCCTGAATCCAAGGAATTCGATAACATTCTTCTCAAATTCTTTAAAATACTGTCCCCCCCCCCATTTTCAATCTTTAAATTAGATATATATTTTAGAATGACCTCATTATACGCAAGAGTAATGAACTGCGAAATAAATATCTGCTGAAATGTCTCCAGGTGTATACAGTCATTGGTATGTTATATTAATTAAAATTTATGCTATATAAAGAACAAAAAGAAATTTTGTAACTGAAAAAAAAATTCTAATAAGTAATAAGAAAATTTGTATATCCAAATGAATTTTTAGCATTAATCATATTTGTCACTGTTTAGCCACTGACGTCGATAGCATTACAGAAGAGGTTTTGAGGATTTAAATCATAATAATAAGAGAGGGAAAGTTCATATCTCATGCTTTTAAATTTTGGTGCTGTAAAGTAATTAAAAAGTGTTCTTTCAGCATCGTTCCTATTTAAAATATACTTCCTGAATCAATCAGTACCTTATAACCACATGATTCCATCCAGATCCATTCCACATGATACCAACCACGAACTCTGCGGTTAATAAAATATTCGCTGCACTTTCAATAGCATAAGATTATGGCCATGAACTGATCACATAACTGCTACAAAATGCGTCTAAAGTGTAAACTTTCTCCATTTCCTTTTGTCTTCAAAAGTTCTGGGTTAGATATGGCTTATCAAATTAATGCAAAGCACAAAGAACTATATGCCAAAACTTCTTCCAGTTTCCGATCTTAGAAAATCCCAAAAAATGGAAAATGGAATTTATGGGTAAATATATATCAAGTACCTTCATTCATTAAAAATAAAATCAAAAGAGGGAAAATATATGAAAATCACCGGTTTTTGTAAACTATCATATCAACATATCAACCCTAGAACAGCGGGAAAAAATTCTGATTCTGGTTCTGGTTGTTCCCTGGTGATTTTCCGATAACCATTCTGGAAAGTGGTGATCTTGCCATGCAAACTTGCTCGCTTGCAGTTTCACAAGATCATGAGTCAGTATTTCTAATTGGATAGCTCTGATTTAAATGACCAGATTTCTTATATGATATTTAGTTTCCAATCGGAACTAACGGAAATATGTTTAGGAAACGATGCTTTCAATCAGATGATGATGGGCTTTTCCATGCAGCAGGCCACATATTTGTGTCGAATAATCATCTGTAACCATGTTTGTCAATACTTCAACTGTCATTATACTGCTGACAGTTTCTTCGAAACAGATTGAATCCGTCAGATATTACATCCCTGAAATGTAATTTTTTTATCATTCCCATGCATTTTTAATACCAGGTTAATTATTGTTCTTCTTACAGCGTAATTCTTTGAAAAAATTTATTTCTGAGACAAAATATATTCTTGTCTCTTTACTTTCAAAATTCCTTTATAATTAAAACTTATATTTTGGAATACATGTTAATTAAAACATGTCGTATTATATGTTGCAAAATCACCGTAATCAAAAGATATTTGTGTTTATTGAATTTATTGTATTTGTAATTATTTACGAGTTTGTTAACTTTCAAAAACATATTTAATTTAATTTATAAATTCAGTTCAATTTTTAAATTTGGCTAGTTTGTAATAAAATGTCTTCTCAGCTAAACTTTTGTTTAGAATTAGCCTTTTATGTCTGTAATGAATTTTTTCATCTCGAAGATATTGCATGGAATGAGAGGTTTCAAATTTCTGCCTAAAGCTTTCAGAACAAATAACCCTTTTATTTCGAGATTAGCCCTTCTGCTGAATTAATGAAACCATTCACAATGTTTATTTATTTTTCGTTTTATCGTCAAGGTTTTAATTACTCCGGAAATGTTTCCCAAGCGCAATGTAGCACTTTTTCCGAGCGAGTGGCAATTTTTAACTCTTTTTTACAGATGAATTATTGATGAAAGTATTTTTATCAAGAGTCGTTAACGATATGAAATATTTTCCTCTAAGTTTTAATTAAAATATTCCTAATAACGGTAATTTTCATTCAAATGGTCGATTTCAAACGCTTGGCTAAAGCAAATAAATCTTTGTAGTTTAATAAACATAAACAGCACCATGATTTATTTCGCAGTCATATGTATATTTAAACACACTTTATTGTTTGTTACGCATGTATTTAGGGACATATATTTACAAATTGATAAAGTATATACAATATGTATCTTTTTTATTTATATATCGTTTAAATCAGTATACCTCATCACCTTGCGAAATATTCCAATTTAAACACATTTTACTTATTTCAAAAACTCTTTATGCAAAAATCGTATTGCACGTTCGTCATGAAGTTATAATTCATAGGACTGAATAATGGGATAGTTTTGATTACGCAAAATACACTAAACTCTTTTCCTGAGGAGAGGGAGGCTGATTTTTCAGAGGACTTTATAAAGAAAATTGGTCACAAAGTACGTTACATAAAGGGAAAACCATAATGCGGCTAGCGCATTCGCCGAGAACTGCGAATATTCAGTCAGTGGTGTCGGCTAACTATACTGAAAGTGGTTCAGTGGTGTCGTCTTTAAAACTGTAATGAAAATTCACTCGGCTAACATGGACCTCATATAAATATATGAGTATAAATATTTTCTGATGATAAAGCTGAGGAAACTAAGAACACGAAATCATGACATAAGTGCAGAATTCAAGTCCTGGTCTGAACAAGCTGAGTGCCATTCTCATGTTCATTCAATGCAGATATGAACCAGTTTCCTCTATAAAAAACAGAAGAAATGTTGTATAAAGGTAACCCTCCTTTTCAGCTAATATATCTGGAATGATCTTTTGTAATGTAGTATTCCATTCATTTTAGTATAACTGACTTCGAAAATTCTACTTCCATGAAAAGGAAATGAATCGCTGAACTAAGATCTTACCATAGAAGCGGGATTTGTGGGTACTTTGGTACTTTTATTCCGGATTTATACGAGATAACAGTTTCGTTAAAAATTAAAGGGGCGTTGAAATTTTATCTTTCTTTAACTATTTCATACTTCTGAGAATCAGGAATTTTATAATCGAAATAATGAAATCTTAGCAGACTCATAGATCTTGAAGAGGAATTTCATCATTATATTAACCATAAAAACGCATCTGAATAAACTATGTATAAAACACATCAATCACAGACCTTGCATCAATTAATTAAATGTTAATAAAATAGTCAGAATACTGCTTGTAATAATATTTATTACAATAGCAAGAATTCAAAATAACTCTGTCGTAAGGTCATGGTCAATCTATTAGGTTTGTCGTCAGACGAAAACTGTCGGAAAATCCCTGCTTGTATTATTTCATCTTACTAAATTTCTTAGCCATATGTTCATATTCAAATTGCTGAATGATATCTCAGTAGTAGTCAGTTAATTAAAATATATAAACTGTTACCCATTCCTTAAAAGACAGTTGTTTCATCATTTTGGCACTGAGAATTTTGCTTAGGATGCATCAGAGGAATGGGCCGCTAGTGCGTACGCTAAGGAAGAAAAGTAGTTACAAATATTCCCGCCTGACAGAGTGTGGAACTCGAGCCCGTAAATATGGTAGTAGTTTTCTCTAAAGGCTCTAACCAAGAGAGACAACAGGAAAAAAAATCAGATTATTTAAAATAATTTTCTATTTTAAATATAATGTACCGCTGCTTAACTGTGTCAGGATTTTTGATTGCTTCATTAATCAGAGTAGAGAAGTTACACTCTGCTTTAGCAACATAACTGTGTCAGCATCTTTATAAAGGTATGCGGTGTTTAGGTTGAAAACTTTCTTTCATAAAAGCATTAGCTTCTTGTTACGAAACACCGTTATAAAGGCTTTTGCCTTGACAAACACAATCGATCTGCATAAGGGGGCCAGCAGCTTCAGAATGGAGCACAGTTATGACAACGTTCCCAAGTGTAGAATTGAAAGTCGGTGCCTTTATGACGCTATACCTTTTCAGCTCCTATTAATAGAGGACACTAATTATTCACCCAAGGCTCTGAACGGTGTAGTGGCTGCTGTATCGCGAATCCGGGTTCGAATTCTGGAGAAGGCTTAGGTGTTTGTAAATGTGTAGGACCTTCACGGCATGGCGCTACTTAAAATACTCAGCGAGCCGAAAGTTCTCGAGATCAGTTTGTAGTTTGGTGGTAAAGAAAGAGGGGTGAAAGACCTTTGGACCCGTCCTCTACAGGGTTCTCCTTCAAAACTAGAATTGGACTGGAAGCCGAGCTGTCATCTAAAAGGTGCCCAAAACCCATATTAGCGATAGCCATAATTAAATAATAAATCTCCATAATAAAATTCGTAGAAATAATAAAATAATAAAAGCCACAATAAAATTCGTGTACTTGATCTGATGTTACTTGACGTTACTGTTAATCAAACGACAGAAGTTACAACAACTACATTTATTTATCCGTATCACGCGGATATTTTGTTTGAAAGTTAGTATTGCCGTTGTCTAAAGTCATCATTACTTATCTAAAGTTTACTGTTACGTCGTGTGCTTATAACAATAAGCACGACGTAACAGTAAACTCTCTTTGAAACTAGATATTTTATTTTTCAAACTATACTGAGACTTATAACTTCTTCTTTCCTTAAATATTTATTCAGCTTTCTTATCTTACTCTTTTTTATCTTTCTTATTTCACCAAGCGTTTCGATACATTTATTTTACCAAGTGGTATATAAGGGGAAATGTCAACCTGCGGCAGTAGAATACCCCGCCTGCTAATGCGTAAGATAACAGAGAAAAAAGTAATAGTTATAACAACTCATAAACAGAACAAATATATGAAACTCAGTTGAAAAGGGTGGAAATATTAGTTTTTAAGACAGGACTTTAGAAATCACTCAAAGAAAAGTAAAAAAAAAATATCAAAATATGTAGAACTGTTAATGACAAAGGAAGAGTTTTCTCATAGTATAAGAAATCTTTCATATTTATGATAATTAATTCGTCTCCTGTATTCAAAATCCTTTCTGTCTTATTAAAACCTACAGTAAGTAAAACAACATAATGCAGATATCGGTTTCTTTGCTGGCGTCCGTGAACGCGCATTTGGCTTCGTAACGCATTTGAAGTAGAATATTGGACCGGAACTTCTGATTAGTTTAAAAATGAACATTAAAATATACCAACTTATACAGTAAAAAGAAACATTTCAATGAATACAGCAAAAAATATAGAACTGTGTTAAAAAAATTATAATAGCTATAATATCTTTAACAGAGCATCATATTGTTGCGTTATACGGGTTCGTGGATTTGAGAGTATCCGATGAAAACACGATGCAGAACAATAAAAAGAACAATTTATTTACAAGAATCACTATTTACAGCACAGTTCCAAAATCACCTTTAAAAGCGTCGAAAATCTACAATAAATACGCTGAAACAATCAGCAACACAGCTTCAGGCTGTAACTGTAAAGGTAGCTTCACAGCAACACTAAACTTATAATAAACACCGTGGAACAATCACCAATACACTGTCAAGCTATACTGTAAAGGTAGCTTCACGGCAAAGCACTATCTCGATCGCTTTCCGTTCACAAAACTCTCGGGTAGCTTAGCACTCACAGTAAGCAGCTATTCTCACAATTCTCACAACGCCGGCTCTCAGAAACGCAAGGGTTTATATAGCTTTTCCTTAGGTTCCACAGGTTTCGAGAAATATCTCGACAGGAAGTTATTCTAGAAGCTTCCTGATTGGACCATGGGATATCGCCAATTTGGTCGCCAAATGGGTAATAAAGAGGCCAATCTGGCAACCCTACCATACACTATTTTATGGCAACCCTAGTGCTATGCCGGAAAGCTCACATACAGGCGCCACCGCCGAATTTTTCGCAACACTGCCCCCTCCCAAGGACTGCACGTCCCGGGCAGTACAATCCCTGGTTGGGAGCCAAAAAGAAATAATCGAAAAAGCTACAAAACAAGTAAATAAATTACAATAATAACAAAATTTGCAAATATTTACAGTATCTACAAATAACAAAAACATTTACACTAATTACAAAGACCTATGTACAAGCAACTATGCATAAATCATACAATTAAACATAAAACCATTACGAAATACGGGGTACCCATAACAAAAATAACTATCACTAATTACTATGGCCATAGTATGGAGCTAACCTATCATAATGTACAATCTTAGGTTTGGAATTGGGAGACTTACGGATCCGTATTACGACGTCATTCAGTCTGTTGAGGACTGTGTAGGGACCTTCCCAATGCGATTGCAGTTTGGGAGAAATGCCCTTACGACGGCTCGGATTCCACAGCCAAACCTTGTCGTTTTCCTGGAACTTATGTTCGGTCGCTCTTGCGTCGTACCTCTTCTTCATCCTGTCCGTCGAGATGTTAATTCGCTCTCGAGCAAACCTGTGCATCGTTTCCAACCGGGCTTGGAGATCTTGAACGTACTCCTCAGGAGAGGACTGTAGATCCGGAGGACGGCCGAAAAGCAGGTCACTCGGAAGACGGAGATCATGACCGAAGAGCATTTGAGAAGGGGAATAGCCGGTACTCTCGTGGACGGCACTACGGTAAGCAAGCAGGAACAGGGGCAGCTTACGATCCCAGTCTTCTTGGTTCTTGGAAACCATAAGCGATAGGTGGTTCAAGATTGTGCGGTTAAATCTCTCCACCATGCCGTCAGACTGCGGATGTAACGGGGTGGTCTGTGTTTTCTTTATTTCCAATAAGTCGCACAGTCCTTTGAACACAGCCGAAGTGAAGTTCCTGCCTTGGTCGGTATGAATCTGGAGGGGAGTTCCAAATCTAGATACCCAGTTCTGCAACAGGACTTCAGCCGTAGTGACAGCCTCTTGGTCTGGAATTGGATATGCTTCAGGCCACTTCGTAAAATAATCCATGACAACTAGAATGTATCTGTTGCCATCTTTAGTCCATGGCAGAGGTCCCAGTATATCAAGGGCAATTCGCTCGAAAGGCGCTCCAACGTTGTATGGCTGCAGTCTTCCGCGACAGCGTTCCTTCGGTCCTTTCTTGGCTGCGCAGGCATCGCAAGACCGGCACCATTTCTCAACGTCGTTTCTTGCGGAACTCCAAAAGAAGCGCTCTCGAACCGCCGAATTTTTCGCAACAATATTTCTTCCGTGGCTTTTAAGTGACAAGCAAGTGCTCGTCCTTGGCTCTTCTTATTTCTCTTTTTTGCTTAAAGTACGTAAAAAAATGCATATTGCATTTTTCGGTGTTTAGTTTTCGTAAAACTATAGAAATCACTTTGTGCATTATGTAAATATTAACTCA
The DNA here is from genome assembly GCA_000611955.2 of Stegodyphus mimosarum. Lineage (NCBI taxonomy): Eukaryota > Metazoa > Arthropoda > Arachnida > Araneae > Eresidae > Stegodyphus > Stegodyphus mimosarum. Next base: position 348,520 of record KK114745.1, read on the forward strand.
TCGCTTACGGCACTGCAAGCATTCGATAAAATAGGAGTGATCTCGCTCAAAATGTACATTGTTTGCATCGTAATTCTTTCCACTTCCTTAAAAAATAAAGCTCATATGTCGCTTAATTTATTTTTATCATATAAGAATAACAACACTTTGTTGATGCATAGAAATGAATTTCCTAAACATGTATATTAATCCAAAGGACTGACTACCAAAACTGAAATAACGTTTTTAGATCTAAATGTAATTTTAAAGCAATTGTCATCTGTAACCAGTGGCCGAGTGGTTAAGACACTTGAATGCTGAGAGTTCGACCTGGATTCCAACCCACGCAAACGAGCTGGGAACATGGTTGTTTTTCGTGATTTTCTCCATATGTAATGTGAATGCGAGCCAGTTTCCCTTAGAAAATCATTTACGGAGGCATCCCTCCATTCAGGCAGATAGCCCACGTCGGCTTTGCCGTATTTAAACAACCTAAGTTAAACGCCAAAACAGTAATTCTCTGAATATGTCTGTACATCTTGAGTAAATGATCAACGAATTCCGTGCATAAATAGGCTTTTGATGACTCGGCGCAATTTCGAAAAGAGTTCTTGCAGTCTATTTTTCTAAACTTGATACATTTTTTTATATATCTCGACAATTTTCTAGTGCTTTGTTTCATTTAATGGCTGACTTTTTTCACGTTTTATACGACGGAGAGTGTGAGTAATTACTCCCTGGAGGATTGGTTACCCTGGTGATAGCGTAACGATTGTTAATTGCCTGAACTTATAGTATCATCTTTTTCCCTGAAGCTCTCTTTTTAACGGCCTAAGGGAAGCATTGAACAAACAGAATTTTCAGAATATCTCTCTGCTTTTGTCAAAACGTGTGGTGAACAATTACCCTATTATCTCTAGCTTCACAGCTTTTACAAAAGTAAATATTAGGCTTCTTTAAAAAGATTTTAATAATAATTCTCTCCACTTCTACTGCTTCAGAATCGATTGAAATTTTACCTTTTGTTCCTTGGAGCAAAATTAAAACTTTTTGTAGAGGGAAAAGCTTTGAATGCATTACAAATGCCGAGCTATAAATTTCCATCTGTGCAGATAAAAAACAAAATTCATCTTTTTTTAGCATGTTTATATCTTAATTTAGTCGGTACATGTTAATGATGGTTCTTTTTATGCATAAAACAGTGTGCAATTAAGTATGTCCTCTCTTAAACTTGTATACTTGATTTAATTACTTTTCTTACTCTTTTTTCCCACACGAGTTCAGAACGAATTTATTAATACGAGCAACGAAATCTCAGCATTTGGCGGCTTATCAGACATCTGATTCTATTTTTATTCTTGTTGTCAGCATGAGTAAGCTAAGCTCATTTTGTTTTTCATGTTTCAGAAATAGTGAAAACATTACATGTTATAAATAATCTGTATGTATGTACCAAAAGTAGAGAAAATCTGAAAGAAAATATTATGCTGATCTATATTTCATATTCTGTATATAATATTTAACTAATAAGATGCTTTTGTGGCCTGAAAAATATAATACTTTAGAATAATCTTCAATGCTTTCATTCCACACCTTTTCGGTGTATAATTAATTGCAGTTCTCGCATGAGAAAAATTGTTCAACTAGCTGCAGTATTCATTACAGCTCATTGTAAAATTTCTGTTGCATCTTGGATTGAAATGGCTGATTGAATTATTGTACCAAGAATAGGAATACCTTCGGTTTATTATTAAAATCATTAAACATTTTTATGAATTTATACTAGCTGATCAAATGAAATTATACCAACCAAGTTCATTCAAATTCTTTCTATATTTTTCTTATAATAACTATTTTAGGCGATTGGCTGCGTAACCGGGTAGTGTATAAAAGAAGAAATGATAATACGAAAGTTATAAATATATCTAAATAGCAATGTTAAAAAATTTTTGCCCTACTACTATGATTCTTTTTGTATATATAGTAGAACCCTTATAAGACGTTCCAGCTCAAGAAGTTTCCTTCTCTAAAAACGATAATTGCTAAAGGTATGAAATAAAACTCAAAACTAAGTCTATACAAAATTAAAAAATTTTTAATGACATAAAGTTCCAGATTATTAAGTTTTTCTGTATAAAAAATTTCATTTCTTGATAGCAAAAGTACCTATCTTTATGAAATTCTATTATCTTAATATATTTTAAAATGCATATGTATATAAAGATTTCATCATAAAAATCCTTTTACTTCTTTGAAGATAAGTATTTTAAGTTTCAATCGACTGGCCCAACTCTTGCCTTCGGTCTGTCCAGCCGTGGACATCATAAAGGCGAATGTTTTGGAAAATTTCACTTCAGTTTATGTAGTTGATACAGCTTAAGCTGTAATATGCTGGTTACGTTAGTTAATTTACCAATAAAATCAATCAAGCATATTAATGTGTACTATAATCTACATACGTCTGTTAACAACCGAATCGTATCCACAGAAAAATTTGGGTTGTTGCAAGTAATATACACAATGTTAACAATTATAAATTAGCTATACAAAAATCATAAGCATGCACCGTAAATATTGGATGAATTCACTAACTGCCCTAATATTTGTATCAGCAGGCCAAATACGCAACTGTTTATCGAAAGCAAGGATATTAAGAAATGAAGTGGAACTTATTATTTTGTCTTTTGGTGTAAAGTTTGGTTTGCCCTCCCCCCCCCCTTTTTTGTTACAAATTTCGACAAACTTGACTTTTTGGCTATGATTTTGATCTGTTGTACCCACATTTCATTTTCCTTAGAACTTTGCGCTTGATTTCATTTACGTTGTTGTTGCTAGATGAATTAAGAAAATCGGTACCTTACTTTCATTTTTTCTTAAAATTGGAGTGTGAAAGCGCAAGACGTTTTTCGATTTGTTCCGTAGTTCATGATAAAATGAATAGTTTATTATCAAAGAGGTTTAAAATATCCAAATTTGCTATTGTTGAAAATTAGAATAAAACATTCTGGCTTATTCTGTGATAACCGATATTCAAATTTCAAAAGCATCGATATTCGGAATACGCAAAAAAATACCAATAATACGCGGAAAAATATTCCTAATAACAGTTAGAACAGCAATAAATAAGCATTGTTTTATTAAAGCACCTATAATGAAATAAAACCTTTTAATAAAGAAATTTAGTTGTAAAATGTTGGTAACACTCGGTAACATCTAAAGACTTATTTGCCCATCAGTCGCTGAATGTCTAAGTCCGCTGATCACTGTTAGTTCGACTCTGGCTTAAATCCGGCGAACGGGTACGCTATATGAATGCTTCTTTGCTTTCGCTCATCGTAACGTGAATATAAGCCACATTCTCCACAAAGGGCTTTCCTTGCCTTGCTTTAATGAGTTAACCAAGCAGAGTGAAAACTTTTTAATTATTAATTATTTAAATTACTTAAACTGGGACAGAAAAATCAGTATCTCGCATTTTATAAAATTTTCAATTTGTTGTTTTTACTTAACATTTGCATTAATGCATCAAATTTATTTAAGGCATCAAATGATAGATCTCTGCAACGGGCTGAAAATAATAACATCTTGAAGCAAATGAATTTAAGATTTGTATGCATCGTATTTGCATGAATTAGTATTGAGGGGACACCGAAAAGACAAAGGATTTTCAGCCTGTTTTTGTCTGACTTATTTAATTACTTCAGAGCACGCAAGGGCAATCTGCCTAAGGGAAGTTGTGCCTTCGGGAAAAACGTTTTAAGGCAAACTTGCTCGTATCCACGCTATGTACGAGGAAGCCACAACGAAAACACCCAAGCAGCCAGCCCGTTAAGTCTTTCTGTCATGAACTGTAACTGTATATAAACCTGCATTCTTAATATAGCAACTAACCTATGTTTGAATCCCGATGAACGGCCGTCTGCATGAGTGTTTCCATGGTTTTCTCATGTACAACCTAAACATAAATTACTTGTTCTTAGAAAGTCTTCCACGAATTCATCTTTTCCTCTAAATTTTGAATGCCCTCGTATGAATTAAACAACCAAATAAACACAGCAAATGCATTACCATTTTATATTTAATTTTAAAAATCGCAGTATTTTTGGACACTAAGCGCCTGTAAATATAGATATTTTAAACTTAATCACGAATATAGTTTAGTTCAATCATATCGGAATTTGAAAGTTTGGCGTTCAGAATATTATAGCGTTACCATTTACTATGGCCAGTGATAAGAGAAACTTCAAAAAATTTTAAATAATAAAGTATTATGTCACATCTCTTGTTCCACAAAAACTGTCAAATATGGCAGTTCTCACTATAATGAATTAATTAGAACTTGAAAAAACTAATATTGATAATTTTGCTTTGTTGAAGGTACGAAAATTAAATTTTAAAACGCTTGAATAAATTTAGTGCAGCACAATTTACGTTAATTACATTACTATTTATGCAATTCCATAATTTATCTGTTTACTGTCCAACAAAAGGTATTTTTTGGAGTTTTTATTTAAAAACTAATTCAACCGTAAATGACTGCGTCATTTTTCTCAGTATATAAAGCCGTGATTAAAAATATTATAACAGTATTAAAAAAGTTAGCTTTGATGAATATAAAAGTGTGCAGTTCTTTTACGCAGAACGAAGTACCTCTTTCGTCTCGGGTGAAAATACCTATAGGTACGGGTGTAGTGTGACATTTAAAATTTCATTTAAATTTCAAGATTTACGTATGTTATAATAGCTCTTTTATGATAAATTTCATTTTCTGCAAATACTTTAAGTACCATCGTGGAACTTTAAGAAAGAAAATTAAATATTGTGTCTATCAGGGACTAAATGGTTAAAGCCATGGAACACTAGTGATTTCCTTTGATTAACTTTCAGCTGGCCTAATGGGCTATTATGTAAAAGTGCTCGCGGAATTTTTCCCATGTATAACATAAAGCTAAACCAATTTTTCTTATGGAGTTTTTTTTATGAAGGCATCCTTCCTGATATAAAGAATAGATATTTGTCTCAAATAAGCAATCACTATTTACACCACTGCGTATCGATGCAGTAAATTTTAGACGAATACATTCCAGAATTTGCAATTCGTTATAAATAAAAGAGGTAAAGTTTCGTGATCAGAAATAATTTTTTTTTGAAGATAAAGCCTAGATTAACTCAAATTTTAATGCGTTTTGTAATTAGTAAAATTTCATTGAAGTTTTAGAGTAATTGCGGTAGACTGTTAAAAACTATAAATGTTTTTAGAATTGAATTTTTTTTTCATGCGTGTGGTAGTTAGAGCGATTCTGTCTTCCATTTTTTCACGTTTGCTCACATTATGAAACATGTCTTCTCTGGTTTCTCTTCCCTTCTCCGTTTCAACTTATATTTCAAAATTATATGCATGTTTTATTCGTTTTAGATACGAAATAAAATCCTGGGTCAAGCAAATCAAATCAAACAAAAAGTGAAATAGATGAATACTTTTTTTAGTCTCATTCTAACAGCACCAGCTCCATATCGAGGCTCCATCACGAAGGAGTTAACTAAAGGGCGTTTAACGTGATGATCACAAAAGCTCGCCAGATTTGAACTGCTAGAGTAACCATTAATAAAGAATGAGCAGTAACTATGTTTTGCCGCTTAATGAAAGTTCACTGTGAGAGTGATGGTAATCATTTCATTTAGACGTTGGGTAATAAGTTTTTGAGGTACCTACAGAGAGCAAAATTGAATTACACAGATTTCTAGACAAAACTTGAAGAAGAATCTAGAAAAACTTTGAATTTACACAAAACCAAGAATCAGATCTAAGGAATACAAATGATAATATAATACAGAAGTTATGTTATTTCTTTGAAAATCAGTCTCGGTTTAATATTATACTAATTCTGTGCCTAAGATAATTAATCATTATTTGCCACATCTGCAAAGAACAAGAAGATAAATTTGAATGTTTGCTATTTAAAAGGAAAATATATAAATTTAGAGGTAACTGTAATTTTAGGTAATTTTGTCGAAATGTTTGTTTCAGATTCTATCATTACTTTAAACTATATTATCAATAATTTAATGCATCCATTTCTAAATGTTTTCTCATTCTTTTCAACTTTCCAACTTAACAGTTTCTCGGTGTATTAAAAATATTTAAAAATTATGTAAAAATTCTTATGACCATTTTAAGAAGTACCAAAGCCCTTATATAAAACATTTATGAACACTGTATACTAAAAAATGAGTTTCCAAAAAGTTAATTACGCATATTAGTTTTTAATGAATAAAACAATTATTTCATTTATTTTTTTCGTGCTCATATATATGTAACTCTTGCTTAAAACTGTGAATTATTAATTATTTTATTAATTTTTAAATAAGATTATAATTAATAATTCCATCAACATATTTAATGCTGCATACATAATTATGTAATATTAATTACATAACATAATTAATACTTCATTAACATAATTAGTATTGTCATCTTTATATTATATATTAACATGATTCTAATTAGTACTATATATTATAATTTGTCTGATTTATTATTTTTTAAATTTATTTAACGACTTATGTTTTATATTTAAAGTTTTTATAGAAACATAATGTACTTATTCATTTGTATTCTGTAAATTTTTATTACCCTTAAAAAAGGCTGCAGTCTCTACTGTAGGAGATCGCTCGTGAAGCTTAATAATACTCGAAATTATGCGCATATATTTTTCTTTCTCCTTTTTTTTTCTTTGGAATTCTTTTTCACATTGCCAAAGCAGAATTGCATTTTTTCAAATAGGAGTATGAAATATATCATAATTTGTTGATAGTGAGAGTAATACTGATAAAAGGATCGTACAGCATTTACTTTTGTATATTTATTAAAACATAATGTTTTGTAGGCTTTGATACAGGCAAGGAGAAGAATTATTTATAAGGTTTATTCCCTTTTCTAATAATTTTACTAAACGCAGAAGTCTCATTTTTACTACCGAAAGTGTGATTAAAATAGTCGCTGCTGAGTGCCATCCAACGAAAACGCAGGAATTTTCAATACGAGAAGCGACACATCAAACCTTAATAAAAATGCGTGACTAGTTGTCTACTAGTTCAGTGCAGTCAATCGGAGATGATGCGTTAACATGAAATTTGCAAATAGTGAATGTTTGAGGAATTACTTGGGAGAAAATAAAGCTTTTCATTTAAGATCTACTACCAAAATGACTTAAACTGCATTTTTTTACCATGGTGTAAGCTGTGTTATTATTCAAAACACTACGATTAACTCTGTTTGTTTTAAGTGCTTAGGAGAGCTTTTAAGAAACATCGTGCGTAGAAAATAGCTTGAAAATTAAGCAAACCTGTTTTGTTCTTCATCCTGACAATGCTTTGTTTAGCATTGCTTATGTTTCTTTCTCCAACGTTAAATGACAGTTTAAGTTAAAAGTTTGGATTCGATTTAAGATATCCAAGTACCCACGAAAGGCCAACGAACAACATCCATGAAACAAAATTTTCGGAAGTGGTAAGTAGATGTGAGTAAGCATATTTGAAGCAAAGGTTTTTTTAAAGCAAGATTAACGTCAATATTTTTTAACTATCATGCTTTTGTTTTCATTAGAAAGTCCTCCACGAAAGCATACCTCCCTTCAATTACTTTGCCATAATTAGGTAAACCAAACCAATCGACACCTTTTATTTTCATATAAACATTCAGCATATTTTATTACACTTGTTTGAGATCTTCCATTGAGGCAGGTGAGTGCATAAGAACATTAAATACCGGTAAGTCATCCCGGTTTCGATTACCAGCTACTATATGTGCTGATTTCTTAAGGTTTTCACGCGCTTTTTTGTTCCATGTGTAACGAACACATGAGAGAATTTATCTTCGGTAGTAAGTCACTAAGGTGCAGTGGTGAAATAAATTAAGAGAATTTGCATATTTTATCGAATTTCATGAAAAGAACTGAACTGAAGGAAAAACCACTGCTTCTAGATAAAAATGCAAATGTTGTACGGCAAATACTTAAGCGTACACACGTGTCTACTGGCTCCGCTTACACGTGTGTGTAAACGGAGCCAGTAGAAAAACAGGCTTTATAAGCGCGTGGAGGATAAGACGAATTGCGTTCGCTAACACACCTCGGCGAATTTTTTGGTGTTATCTTGCAGCAATCGGTTAAATTTACATCGGAACAGTAAAAATGAGTAACCACCAACGTTTAGATGATGGCATGAGGTGGCGAATTTTGGGGAGGCTAGAGACAGGCCAATCGCAAGTCCAGTTATGCAGAGAGTTTAATTTAACGTCCAGCGTCGTGCGTAACCTATGAAAACAGATCTAGGATACTGGATCCATGGAGAGAAAACCTGGGCAAGGTCGTCCCATAGCCAAACCGGCCAGAGAAGATTGCTATTTGCCCATTTTAGCGAGGCTTAACAGAAGGCTTACAGCTTCTCATCTCTCTCGGGACCTGTATGCAGCCACAGGAACCCGTGTAAGAAGGCTGACTGTTTCCAAAAGACTGAATGAGAGAGGGTTGTTTGCTAGAAGATCGGCTGTTTGCATCCCGCTCACGTCTACGGACAGAAGGAGTACGATTAGCATGGTGCAGGCAGCATAGTGATTGGAGTACGGAGCAATGGGCGAGCGTTCTGTTTACCGACGAGTCCCGTTTCAGCCTAAATACCGATTTTCGCCTAAATACCGATTTTCGCCGTGCTTTCAAATGGAGACAGAGCCAGGGACCCGCTACCTACCCTCCAATTTCCGCTAAATCAACAATTATGGCGGTGGCGGTGTAATGGTGTGACTAGGCATCATGTTGGATGGCCGCAAACCTCTCCACGTCTTTAACAGAGGCTCTGTGACTGGTGTAAGGTATAGGAATGAGGTTTTGGAGCCCTATGTTCGCCTTTTCCGGGGTGCAGTGAACCCCGAGTTCATCTTACAGGACATAACACGAGGCCACATAGAGCTATTCTGTTAGACGAATTTCTCGGGAGTGAGGATATTAGCCGGCTGGATTGGCCAGGCAGGTCTCCAGACCTCAACCCTACAGAGCATCAAAATCGCTGAAACAACCTTGTATTTGGCGAACATTTATTAAAACACTCAACCGATTTCGAGTGCAGCTACAGGTCCCCCCTCATCAGGAGGACGAAATTTCTAGGAAAAGCTTATTTTGCTAGAAGTGCATTTCTAGCAAAGGAAGATTTTCCTAGAAATTTCAACAGTATCCAAAATCTATTCTCATTACGATGTGTGAAGTCTAAAGTAATAATAAAATTTATTTACCTTTCCTGCTACACAAGAACAACATCTCACTCTGAAATGCAACAAACTAACATCTCAGTCAGTACCTTAACCTTTAGTAGAGCTTTATTACCTCTTAGAGCCACAAAGTTCAGTCCTGTGTCTTCAGATTTTAAACAGCTTCAAAGTAATTTTCTACGCCATAATATACTTTTTTTACCTTATAAAGCTGAAGAAAATAAGCGCAAAGGGCTTCTGAAAGACACTGCACTACGATCCCCAGACTGGTTTAATTGTATATATATCCTTACTGAAGAACTTACGTTCGCCAAATTTGATTAAACTTACTTTTTATTTTAAATATATCCCAAAAGTTTTTTGTGATTTTATGCTTGTAAATGGCTTAAAATCGTTTTTAATCTGTATAACTATTTTCTCTAATAATGTCATTTTGTCATTCTGTGTAAGAAAAACCGCTTTGATATATAATGTTGGTACAAAGGAAATAGCAAGCTTAAAAGTCGGCTTTATTGTCTAATTACCGTTACATATATTATTAAGACTAAGTGCTTAGCTTTTGGGAATGCAATTACTTAGACAATCTGCTCAGAAAAAATCAAATTAAAGCGAATACGTCTGCCATTCATACCCATGAAAGCTTATTCGTTATAGTATTTATCTGCAGTTATGGCAGCTACAGTCTTTGAATAATGCATTGCTTGTAGTTTCGATGATGAAATTTGTTCATAATTTTCCTCTAGAGTTGGAAAATAATGGAATTATCATTTTATGCTTTTCTTACTGCTTTCCTATGAAATACGTTGCCTTTGCCGTAGTAAATTCAATTACTTTCTCCGCAGTTTCATTACTTTGCGTTACGAAATAGAGTTTGGATATCTAATTTTCGAATTATTCTGTCCTTTATATTTTATGACAAGCCTTTTTTTAGTCAGAGAGGAAAAATGAATTGTTCGCCATTTGCTAGTTTTCCAGACTCCTTTATTAAAAGACTTCTATAAAAGTTAATAAGATAATCTAACTTAATTTTATTGAGGTCCTATTGGCCTACCTGTATTAAATTAACAAATAATAGTAATTTGTCCCATAATTACTTATGAAATGCTATTCATTTTAAAATTTCTGAACCGCATTACGTAGATTAACAGATTTATCCAAAATATGCACGAACTCGTTTTGCATATAGATTAGAACCCCTATTTTGTGGGCGATACTATATCGGATAAAAAAAAAACCTTGGCCAAAAACTAAATATACGAACATCTGTGATTTTTAAAGACGTTAACAGATTTAAACAAGTTTGCAAATTTATTTGGTACCGTAATAATTTTTAGCTCCTTTTTAACAATTTTAAGAAGCATTTCCAGATGTCATTTCGTAATAATTAGACGATTTAGTACCATTTTGTACGAAGCCAAGTTCGTTTGCTTAATTTTCTTTGTAAGGTTAAATTTGATAACTTTTTTAAATTTCCTTTTGGGAGGCTGTAATTCCTTTTATTCGATCGGGTATATGTATTGGAAAGAAACCTACACTTTGGAACTGCACATTTAGAAACATGAAAGGTGATTATAATATTTTTCTTTAGCCTTGTGTATGGTACAGCTAAGGTAACAGTTTTAAAAATAAAAGTGTGCGTTGTAATTACTTTTTAATAAAACTGCTTTTGTTATTTTTATTTTTTTAAGTAAAAGGAAAAAAAGTAAATTTGACAAATGTTATTGTTTTGAACTTTCTTACAATATGTCGTGCTGAGACATAACTTTGGATTCTTTTCCAAATGTTTCATGATAGGATTAATATTAAATTACCGCAACAATAATTTTTTCAGCTGTTGAAAGTACAAAAGTAAAATTTGTATGGTATATGAATGAAATATTTTGAATCCAAATGAAAATATTTTGTGGACTTTCTCTGCGTTCTGCATAGTATTCATAATAAACCTTCTATGAATTTTAGGAAAAATAATTCGCTTCCATCTCGATTAATTCGTGCTGGTATAATAGGAATTCTATTATACATATATATAAACATTATTACAAAAAGCAGTTTCTTTTTGCAGGGAACTGACTACTGGAATTTCATTGAAACTAATTTACACGAAATTGTAATATTTCTTCTATTAATTTCGCCAGCCAGCTCATATAGTCCAAAAAAGTATCTTCATTACTTGCATGAATAATCATGTACCTAATAAAGAATGACAAGTCATTACTACAAATGTAAACATGAGAATAACATCTAGTATCAAAGGGAGTGAAAACACTCGAGTTGTCCGTTAATGATCAAGACAATTTGAAAAAGATCTTGGCAATGTTCCATGAAAACTGAAAAACGGGCTGGTAGTTGGCGATGAGACAAAGAACGGGGCATGAAGTGATTTTGTTTTTGTCAGAATTTGATAAATATTTTCCTTAAGCTGATTTTGAGGAGTTAAAGGGAACCATTAATTAGTTAAAGGTAGTAATTAGTTCGAGCTTTCAGATTCTGGATGCGGTTTGCATTTGAAATAAATATTTCTACTTATATTCAGCAGTTCTTTTCGCATGTTTGAATTTTAAAATTCTCAAAATTGAGTCATGTTTCTGTAAAGATTTGGTTTATTTGATTATGGCAAAGTAGACAAGCACTATCTGCCTAAGGAAAGGGATGCGGAGGACTTTTTAAGGATAACTAGCTCCTATACACGTTACACATGGGGAAAACCACGAAACGCCCATACAGCCAGCCCGTTAACCAGGATTCGAACACGTGACCGAACTACCAGTATTCAGCGACTTTGCAGCGCGGTGAGTCTCTTATTTCTCCACAGAAGCTGCGGAAGAAGAGAAATCACTTTCTTCAGCTTTTCGGGCCAAAATCCAAAACACTTACGGGCCCACCAGCGGCCAAGCCGTAGAATCGCTAAACGCTGATAATTCCAACCTGGCTTCGATTTCAGAGGAACGGGCTGACTGCATGGGCGTTTTTCGCATGCGTAACGTGTATACGAGCCAATTTTCCTTAAAAAGTCCTCGACGAAAGCATCCTTCCTCTTAGGCAGGTAGCCCTAATGTGTTTTGCCATAATCTACCAAACCAAAAGTCTTATGTTTGAAATTGATGCCAAACTAAAATTTCTGCCTTCTTATTTTGCCCATTTTTAAAGATCAGGTTGTCATCGTTAAAGTTTATTAATTTTCTGGAGTTTTCCTGTTATCAGTTAAAGTATTCTTAACCTAGACTTTCAACTGCAGGAAAATCAAGGCAAATTAAACTTGTGACCACGAGCAATATGACCCTCCTCTGCGAGATTCAAAGTGAAATAAATGTTCATGCTGCCATCTGCTGGAATAATAATGAACCAAATGCTGTAAACGATTCTTTGGCATAAAGCCAAAGCAAAGACTTTCCAGAAATCTCTTTAGAAGTTATCTGGCCAATGGTGTAGAATATGAGGATATTAACTGAAAAATAAGAGCCCTTTCTAGAATAAGATAAGAATCTGCAAGTGAACGTCAGGAGTAAAATCTTTATCAATGGCTATTTTTCTCTGAACTTGTTACAAATGCGTTCCACCGAGGAAAAATTTATTCATTATATTTTATTTTATTTATTTAATTTTTTAAAAAGAAGAATTTTAAGAGTGGAAGAACAGAAGCTGACATAAAGATTACCTAAGACAGCATGTAAAATTTTATATTTTATGTTATTAAGGAATTACAGTACGCAATATTAAAGTTGGTATGCATTGGTATGTGTATTACTAATGAAAACTATATACATTTCCTCTTTCTTAAATGTAATATTGACATATAGTACACTAATTCTCCCTATTATCAGTCTAAAAGTTAAATTGAATGTAAATATTTTAGCTGTTTATTTTCTTTTGAATTTAATAACGATTTTGAATTATGGATTATAAGATTAGGGAGGTACAATAACATCTTGTACCAATGTCTTGGCCTTCGAATTAACACATTTTTTAAGGTATAGATAACTTTAGATTAGATAAACTAATAATAAAATCTTAAAAGCTTCCGGAAATAAAAGAAAAAGAAATAAAAATTGCGCTTGCTATTTCAGTTCTTTTTTATTTTATTTTTATCCCCCCCCCTCTTCATTCCCGTTAAATAGAGCTGCTCTTTCCAGGCTACAAAGAAGTTCTGTATTTTCCTGTTTTTATAGTGCTTTGGGGTAGAATTTCGTAAGAAACGAAATGGTCTGCACTGAAAGAAGTTTTGAGAATGGCACTAGTAAATTGTCGAGAACATTTGGTGAAAATATTGTTAGGGCTAATAAAAACTGCAAAGTCATTCTTTCAGGTTATATAGTGGTGTATGTTTTGTTTCGTTTTTCTTTCCTAAATCGGAGTGTAAGAATCGGAGAAATTACCCCTGTCAGTACGATTTCCTACATTCAAAACACGAACACAGGCATTGTATTTATAACTCATGACATAGTTTTTCAAACTTCAGAAATAACAGTCGGTGATTTTTATTGTATATGTTATTGCATTTTGCTTTTAAGCACACGCAGTCAAGTTTTTGCATATGTCTTAGATTATAATATACTTCAAAAGTAACGCCTATTTTTTTGGAAACTGATGTCGTTCAGCTGCAACTTTAAAGGATCGTAGGCGAATAAGAAAAGCTGATTTCCTTCTTATTTACATTGCTTCACTAGTTTTCCGGAAACGTTAGACAGTCAACAACCTAATATATTCTCTTTCTTTCTGACACATCTTCCCGAATAAATTTTCCATTCGAACCTCCCAACAACAACTTTGTTTAATTTTTGAAATTAAAAGGTAGCTATTTCTTTAAAACAAATATTGTAGTAAATTTCATTGCCTATTATATTAGAAATTTGCATTGAATGTTTAATTTAGTTCTAAAAGTTCAAAATATACCAAACCGTCCTTATTCCACCAAATGTCGAGCATATCCTTCTTTAGATGTAGTGTTGTTTTTCTTATGAGAATTGACTTCTCTTTTGGACTCAACCATTGCCTCTAGCATAAAGAATGCATTCTTTTCCTGCATTCACAATATGCCACAAGAAAAGCTCCTCTTGGAAACAGATATCCGCAAATCGATATTTGTTTCTGACATTATTTAGCTGTGATTTCATGTGGAACGTAAAGACAAGCATGAGAAAACAAGCCTATTTATTTCAAGTTATATGTTTCTGTGACTGTACACAATAACTCTTGTCATTTATTTTTCTACTCTTTTCAATATCTTTCGCCTCCTATGGCCACTTGCATTTAAGCTGCTGGCCAAGATTGAAATTTCCACCAGGAATATCACTGTGCGGCTCTCATGTTCAAATTCACTGATATATAGTACTGTAAATACAAATCTTCTACAAATTACATATTGCAAATTATATATTAGTGGCATTATATCTGCAAATTACATCTTAGCATCATCTAAATGGATTTTAGGATGGAATAAGTCTGAAAAGATAATATGCAACCAAAAGATTTTATGCAAAGTATTTAAAAAAATTAATAAGTCGTTTATACAGAATCCACATTAATTTTATTGGTACTTACGTATTATCCCGTCTACTGTGAAACTGTCGCCAAGCAGTGCGATTTATTCCAGTTATGGATAAACGTATCGTAATAACACGCTCATACATCCTCGCTTTCGTTTGGTATAACTCTGACTGATTCTTATAAGCCACTTTTTATTTATATGAATAAGGATATAAATTAACTGCTCCTGTTGCAATTTTTCTTGAGCTTCGAAAAAAAAATTTCGGAACTTCTACAGAACAGCAAGCAGTGGATCATTTTCAAAGTTTTGGAATTCTTCTATCAAGAAAAGTGTGCATTAATAAACACGATACAGTCAGTTGAATATGCTCGACAAAACAGTAATATTTTTTTTCCGAAATTTTGTCCTCATAGCGCTCTAAAGAGAGCTTCGGTAAAATCGTAGGGCATAACAAAATAGAAGAAATCGACAAAAGCCTTTTTATGAAAAGCAAAAGATAAGCAGGTCGAATACTGATTGTTTTAAATTAAGAGGCTTCGGTTCCTTCAGAGTTCTGCCAGACCGATTGGCGCAACGTTGGCGAAATCTCCGCCAACTTTCATAATTCGATGGTACTCAATTTTCACGATCGACGGGATTATTATTCATTCATATTTGTGACACAGCTAATATTGTTATGATTATTATCTGTATCTACGTTTTCGTACAAATGTGAAAAACGAAGTCAATTTGATTTTGGGAAATAGTCTGCCAGTTTAATCGTAGCTGGTGTAAAACTGTGCATCATGTATTTATATATCGTTCTAGTTTTTTTTTTTTTTTTTTTTTTTTTTTTTTTATTATTTTTTTATATTTCTTTTTTGTTTTTTTTTTTTTTTTTTTTTTTTTTTGTTTAGATTAAATGGAAAATCTTTTCCGAAACTGAAAAAGTATGACAATAAAGATCAAATAATCCGTTTAAGAAATAACTATGAGTGGATGGCATTGTGTATTTTTTATGTCACTGACAGAGGGTTAGTTTAGGGTCGTTTATCTCAACATGGCAAAGCATACGCAGGCTCTCTGCCTAAGCAAAAAGATGCCTTCTTGGAGGACTTTCTAAGAATAACTACTTCGCATTCACGTTACACGTTAAAAAAAGCACAAAAAACGAGCCATGCAGCCAGCCCGTTTGCGGAATCGAACTCCCAGCATTCAGCGATTTTGACTTCTCGGCAACGGATTAGGCAGACTTTCATTGGATGAAATTACACTCATGTCTATAAAATAAGGATAGTGCTATCTCCGGCAAATAAAGGTTCAGAAACAAAACGACCGGGACTTATTCATAAAGTCCATTTGTTAAAGAAAAGGTAAAGAACAAAAAAAGATGGTGTATGTGTTATACCGTTCATAAAAACTACAATTTTTGCTCCCGGAAGAAATTACAAAAAATATCTCCCTTACAAAAACTTAACACTACATGGTTGGTATGATGGTTAATACATTGTATGTCTCCCAGACGATGAAATACAGTCCGTACAACGCCTAGGCATGAGGAGTATCAAATTATGGAGCTGATCTTGGGGAAGATTACTCCACTCAGCAAGCAATGCTCTCCTAAGTTCCGGTACACATGTAGGAGCTGCTTGAAGAACTGCAATTCGTCGATCAAGCATGTCCCACACATGATGTATTGGATTTAAGTCAGGAGAGAATGCTAGCCATTCCATACGGGTGCTGTCCTCAGATTGAAGGCATTCCTTTGCAATGTTTGCACTGTGAGAACGGAAGTTGTCATCCATAAATACAAATTCTGTGCCCATGGCACTCCTAAACAAAAGTACATGTTGTTCCGGAATGATGTCCCGATAAATCTGGCCTGTCATGTTTCCGAACTGAACATGCACATCTGTTCTAGGGCCCAGTATAATTCCATCCCAAACGAGCAGTCTTGCACCACCGTAACGGTGCAGTTCAATGATGTTGTCTTGGTAGTAGCGGGTACCTAGAGTTCTCCATATGAAAGTCCAACGTGAATCAGACTGCAAGCTAAACCTGGAATCGTCTGAAAACATCACAAAAGCCCACTGTGACGATGTCCACATTGCATATTCTCTATTTCAGGCTAACTGCTGGCGACAGTAAGTTGCCGTAAGCGGAGCACATCTGACAAGTCTGCGAACATATAGACCTATCTGTCCTAAACGTCTGTAGACGGTTTACTTTGAAACTGTCGTACCCATGGCTGACGGCAGCTAACGAGACAGGTCTGATTCTGTGCTTGGTCTGCTACTTTTGGCAGTTACTGCCAAATACTGTTGTCTTTGGGCGTTGCAACTCGAGGAGCGACCTATAGTGTAACGTCTACTGACATTTCTATTGTTTTGAAATCGTTGCCAAAGCCTAGAGATGACACTTTGGGTTATTTCAAGTTCCTCGGATGCTTCCATTTGAGTACGCCCATATTCCAAGCAGGCGACAACTCTACCACGTTGAAAATCATCCACATGCGTTCTCTGCGTGATAACTATTCGGTTGTGGCACTTAGTAGCTTATAGAACGCTTATGAACAATTTTACTTCTTTGCTACAATTCCTTATATAAGCTTCTCTTACACTCTAGCCATTGTGACGTACTACCGGCGCCATTTGATGACTTCCTGTAATTTGCATATTATTCTTGAAGCGACAATTCTACGGGTGAAATGTTTACTTTAGAGCTCGATTTCCATGGGATTCTGAATTATCCGTAATTTATGGACATGAGCGTAATTAAGTCAAAATTTTAGAAATGCTACTTTGTGTAATAGACTGATTTTTTTCAATCGACCTCTTCACCAGGGTAAGAAACAGATTATTAATTCGAAAATTCATTGTAAATATTAAAACAGCTTCTTAATGAGAACACTCAGTGTCATATGACAAATTAGGATTTCATAAGTTTTTATTAAAAAGTGTTATGCAGACAAAATTTTTAATAGTCAGGAAACTTGTAGTCTTTGATTCATTTTTTAAAGTAGAATTATATGTCTCTAGCTAACCATTCAAGATAAATACAGTTCGTAATGTATTTAATACTATTTCCATTATTTTAAGCAAGTTTCTGCATAATGATTTACTTTTTTTAAAATACACGTTGTCATTAACGATTTGCGTATGTGCGTTATTGGTGATCTTCATTTAACTTAAAGAATTAAAATTAGTGGAATTTAATTACTGTTTTAGTCTCTTTTATGAACATGTGTTTTTTTATCTGAAGCAAAACAGTACTAGAAGATCTGTGTCTTTACTGTTCCTCAGAGAAAGTCGTTTCGTAGCTATCTTTCATTTCTTATTCATTATAAATATAACACTAACTTAGAGGATGCCCTTATTTGATATAATTAAATGTCAAAGGTATATGTCTTCATTCTGTTAAGAGAGAATAATTACTACGTTCATGATGAAAGCTTGCTGCTGTTAGATTATTATCCGACAGACGACAGTCCTTAGTATCTTTGCCTGCTCATTACGGCAACATTCTGAATGACAACATCACAGCGTAGTTGAAAATCTAGAAAAATTTTCCAGAATTAATTAACAAACTAACCGACAATATAATGGAGTTAATTAGAGATTTATTGAAGCTATTTTGATTAAATATATTTGAATAAATATGCACGGGATTAAAATTGTTTTAAGTTTCATATGATTCAAAGATCATTATATCATTCTCAAATTTTGCGATTTCGACTTATTAGTTTCAAATTCTGAAGCGATTTATTTTAATAAACTTTTTCTGATTTTTTTCTGATTTCATATAGTAATTTAGAAAATATAATAAACAAACAACATTTGAATACTTTGCTATAGCTAACCTGATGTAAAAGTGCTGTAGTAATCAATGTCGTTCGCATAAAAATAAAAAAAAGAGAGTAGTCCTGATCTGTTGGAATTCTGGTTAAAATCCTAGTATACGGTACGGCTTTGGCGCGATTTTAGAAACTGTCACCAACACCAAAATGCTGCTTTTACGTTTGCCACCAAATTTTTGGCCACGGCAAAATGAGACATCGCATGAGTTTACGTAGGCAAAAACGTAAACAAAGTGATAATATGAAAATGACAAATACGTAAGCATGTGATGAGATACAAGAACAAACTCAAGTATTTAGAAATTGAAAATAATTTTTAACATACTTCACAGCAAATACAAAACGAAACTTACCTCGGTAGCAAGCTTCCATCTATTGTCTATTGAAGCATGTTACGTTTACCTTTTAGCTCCAACTTCGAAAACACTTTGGTGTTTTAATTTTAATCATCCATTACACTACTCATTGTAAACAAAAAATACGCTGTCGAGACTAAAAATTGTTCTATAAATCAATAGAACTGAATTCATTCACGCTCTAAAACTAAAATCATTCACGCTCACTATTTCGCTATATCTCGTGTGCGCCGTATAAAAATCATTATAAATCGATAAAACTAAAATCATTCACGCTTTACGAATGAAACACAGCTACACTATCAACAACTCAACATAAAATGGTAGTTATCCATTATTTTTACCATTATGGTAAAAAACAAGATTTTAAAAAAAATCCGAAAACTTTCAAATTTTATATTACTCCCAAAGGGATATATTACTTTTTTACCTTTTTGTACGTTAGCTTTGTTTATTAAATATCATGCTTCTCGCACTTCAACCGCATAAAATTGAACAGAAGTATTACAAAATATTTAAAATTAGTATATCATTAGAATTTCCGAAAGACAGTTCTCGCCCCTCTGGAGATAAAAATGTTTTTTTTTCGTACAGTGTTGCCATTGCTCGCTTTGAAATCGTTGAGTTTGCTAAACAAAAATTCGTTTAAGTTTCACAAAATGTGAGACAGATAATAAAACAAATTCGAAATTCAAAATTCGGGCTTCCAGATGCCCATGTTCGGGTGCAGCATTACGTTATTCAAAATTAGATGGCTCTAGGTACTGTCGTTTTTTCAAAGTGCGAGAAACATACATACATTCACGCAGATTCTTCATTATTTAATTTCTTTAAATATAATACAGGGCGATAATATTTGGTTGCAACAATTTAAAAAGTAATTACCCGTTTATAGTGAAATACCACAAAATGCCACTTTGAGACTAATAACCCCTCCCCTTTTTAGCCACACCTTTCGGCTAAAAAAGCAGTAACCTATCAAAAACTAGCCAAAATCGTTGATACAGAATGTAAACGTCCTCGGCTCCCAAATTTCGCCATATCTCGTGAGTACCGTATATAAGGATTAAACCGAATTCTGATTATGTCTGGGTTTTGTAATAATTTTCGCCCGAATTTAAAATGTGGTTTAATTTTTCGCTTTATATAAATAACGTTTAAACAAGTGATCGCCAAACCATCGATCGCGAGATATTAGTAGCTCACGAGGAAACTTTCGGTAGATAGCGTTAACGCTTCGTTGGCTATGATTCCTTCACTGAGCTGGCGCTGACAACTGCCTGTTTCTCCCCCGACAACAGCCATTATCAGGCTCATCTCATAGTTAACTACGCTTGAGGTCACGAACGTTATGTTTTTAACAAGGTATATTAGACATTTGCTAACTTGGTTAGTTTGATTTGCGCATTGGTACTAAGCTAGGTCTGTTCTCTTGATGACGTGTTCAAGCAAAAAGCAGAAAACTTATCACTTCATAAGCCATTTTCTTCCTCTTTCCAGCATGCCTTTATGGTGTAAACGGTAGCACATTAGTCGCGTATCGAGAGGTCCAGGTTCGAGTCCCAGCGAGGACGTTGCACATTTTTCACCTCCTGATAAAAAAAAGAAACCTAATTGTCTGCAGGATTTTGCTTTTCTCACAGATATCACCGAAATATTAAATATCCTTAACTTTCACCTTCAAAGTAAGGGTGATATTAGCGGAACAATTTCAGATGTTGCTTCATTCTCAAAAAAACTAGAACTATGGGGGAAAATATCATCCAAGGTAAATACAAACATTTTGCCTGTTGGAAACAAGCCCTTGACAAGCAAGGTTCTTCAATAACTCCTTACAAGAGCAAACAATGCATTGTAATTATTTCAGATTTGATAAATGAATTCAACAAACGTTTCCAAGATTTCAAAAGGGTTTCAATTCTTGCACAGTTTGTCAAATCGTCTTTTATAGAGATAGATGCTGAACAATTATCTACTTGTGTCATAGAGCATTTTAATTTTCAAGAAGACAGTGCTGCATTGGAGTCGGAACTGACTGGTTTTTCAAAATGGAGTTATCCGTAAAATCGTATTCTTTAAGCTCTGAAAATATATGGCCTTGAGAAAAATACTCAATTTTGGTCTAGGTTTGTCGCAAAGTGAAGGCAATGTTCAGCTCTATATATCTGTGGGAAATTTCTTTTTCCAGTATGAAATTTATTAATGGTAAGTACAGAAACAGCTTCACTGATGAACAATTGCACAACTGTATTCGATTGGAAGCTACAACCTACTTTCCCAACATCAAAAAATTTTTGAAGACAAAAAACGTTCCATCCTTCTCATTACAGTTAATAAGTCTGATAAAAAAATCTGTTATTATATTTGTTATTTCACTTCAGTTTCTTTCTTATGTACGATTCAATTTCAGTTTCTTTTTATTGTATACAGTTTAACTAAAAGTAATTTCATATGTACTATAAGTGTATAGGCAGTAAATAAATGTAGCATTTTTTTAAAAATAGTTGGTAGACTATAATAGGATTTAAAAACGGTACGGTAGCTCAGAAGTTTCACAAATTTGGCGACCACTGGTTTAAACCATAAGACTGTTTAAGCACTGGTAGAAAGCACTAGCTAGCTAATTAAACAGATAAAAGAAAGCACGTTTAGCTAAGAATGAGAATGCCGTATGATTGTATATATGAAAGTTTGATTAGTTTAGTGCATTCTCATTATAGCAACAAGCTGACCTTTTCCTCAACAAATCTTATCTGATATGAAATTAGCAACTTAAAATATTATTCAAATGTTATTTTTGTATTATGCTTAATTTTCTTATTGCTATTTTTAGGCTTACTCACTTGCATAAAACGTTATTATCCAAATAGGGCAGTAAAATTTAAAAGAACTGAATCATATCGAATACTCCAGTAATGGTTATAATGATAAATCTGAACAAATGTAAACTAGACATTCTTATGGAAAGTGATTGCAATTGTACAAATTATAAATATTGATGATTCTGTTACGAAAAACAAATAATGTTCAGTTTAAAGGAAGAATTTATAATAAACTAAATTATTTAAACAGAAATTAAACATTTTCCATTATTACTCACCCTTATAAATATTTCAAACGGCTAAGATCAGTTTTAATATTATTATTTTTACTAATCACTTCGATCACTTTACAGGCTTCGATCTGCAACGCGTAGCTCAAAATAAAAAAAATTAATAAGTTATCAGAAACCAATATTAACGAATCAAATCCGCTGAAAAGTTTAGAAAAATGCGAGAACATAGAATACAGTATAACGTTAAGCTTACAAATTTGCGTGTAAATGGAGCATAGTGTTGCCAAATCATGATATACAAAAGTTTCAACAGCAGTGCATTTTCTCATCATTTTTTTTTCTTTCAGTTTGAATAATGTCATATGCAAATGCTCCTGCCAGTCGTGAGGTTGGGAAGGCTGGCATTCTGCCATAGCGAAGAACTTGTTAGTTATTTAAAATAACTTTGCTGAACATATTATTAAAACTTTAATTTTTAAATAAAGATATTAAAAAGTTTTCTTTGCTAAAATTATTTGTTTAAAAACTAGCAAGAGATGAAAAACATTTATTAGAAGAAGAAATTAAGAAATTTATTAGAAGAAGATTAAAATGAAAGGTTATTTCCAACTAAAGTTAGAATTTTGCTTTACATATTTTCATCTTACAAGCACACGTGTACTCCTTTATCTAAAACGTTTGCAAAAAAGTCACATGTTGCGCGTTTTACTTGCAGTACATACATTTAACTTTCAGAGGGCATTATGCACTGGCTTCCAAAAGTTAAGCACGCGATAGTAAAATCAACAGAATTGGAAAAGTAAAAATTTGATTAACGCCAAATTGCATATAAAGTAGTAAATGTGCTTGTGCGTGAAAGAAAACAAGCATTATGTAGAAGGTGAAAACAATATTTTGTTTTTGTATATTATATTTTTCGAATTTGGCTCATTAACAAAATGATATTTATGGCTGAAAATAAACAAACAAAACGTACCTAAATAATGTACGTGACCACCCTGAACCTTCATATGAACTTTATAGCGATTTTCCATGCTTTCGTCTGGGTATGATGCTAACAATGAGTATTCCTTCATTTAGAGCAGTTTCCAGCTGAGACTGGCTGGAGGAGGTAAACGTGCAGAGATACTACGTACGAGGACATGCCTAAAGTTTTCAAGGAATAATATTAGGAGAATACGTATATTTATATTGATATTAGTGGGATCTGTTATCTTATTGCGGCCACTCCATGTGAGAAATGCCTTGATTCTTCAGGTATTCATTAACGAAGTTGGCTCAATGGAAACGGACATTATCATCCGCATAGAGAAATTAAGGACTAAATACTGCAGCAAAGAGTATCATAATGGAGTGCAATACTTTATAGCAACACTGAGCAGAACCATTTCTAAATATGTGCAGCTGGATGCGATATCCATTTGAAATTCCAGCCCATATCATGATGCTGCCTCCTTTGAATGTGTGACACGCTTTTCTTCTGATTCCAAGGCAAATCTGAACTTATTCCTGAACAGGAACATTGCACCAATCTGATATGGTTAAGTTGAGAAGCAGACGCTCTCACTTGCCTCTCGGGTTTGGGCAGTTAATGGAATACAAACATTGGTGCTCGGTATGCCATCCCTTCATGGGAAGCTTTACTAGCTGATATAGTTCTTCAAGTAATACTGGAACCATGGATGTAGCAGTTGTGGAGGTCGCTTGTCGATTTCGTTTGGCTGCTATAGCAATATATCGATCTTCAGTAAAGATGATAACCTTAGTCAACCTGTAGAGGTCTGTGGAACAACTGTTTGATATGTTTGGAATTGTTTCCACTTTCGAGAAGTTAAGCAATAATCAAAGTCAAAGAAACCAGCGACATCATTGATTGACTGCCCTGCTTCAGTGCGTCTGTGAGCACACCGGCGCCGCTTGTTTATCTGCCATTTGTTTTCTTTCAGCCATATAAATATGAATATCAGCAAAATTTATCTTACGAAGGCTATAGACACTTCATATCGGCTTTTAAATTATTCTCCTTGAGCCCTTCAGAGTTCTGGTGTCTTCATCTACTGCCTAGTTAGCATATGTTTGGACAGTCACTTGTGATTGGATGTAACATATATTTGCATTCCACATCTACAGCAATTTCAGCTACTCACATTCAACAACGCTTCCAATAATTGCTGATTTTCAGTACGGCTTAGATTCGGGAAATCAGCGTGGTTTTCTCTGTCGAAGACATGCGTGAAAAGACATCATCTAGAATAGGATTGTTCAGGATTTTGGACTGTTCGGCATGATATCGCATGCTTTTGACTAGAAATGCAGATCCTTGTCATTCCGCCTTATTTGTCAGATTTCTTAACCTTAGACTTTAATTAAGATGGCTTCACGAGGTCAGTTGAAGGATTTAAAACCTTTAGATATATCCCGTTACCTGTTTTAAATAAGGTACTTAATTTTGAAATATATATAAACGAACTTTCATCTTCTATCCCAAAATGAAGATATATCTACTCATTGCTCTGTGCAAAAGATTAAAAACCATCAATCTTATTTAACAAATACATGCAAAAATATTCACTGAAGTTTTCCTGCAGAAATTGAATTATTTTAATTTATTAATATTCTACAGTAAGTGTTATTTACCTACTTCTGGGTTCTTAGAACCATTTAAGATTAGATTACCAAGATTTCAACTGGAGCACTGCGGATCGGACTATTCAGCTATAAATTCAAGTGGAAAAAACAGGAGTTAAAATTTATCTGTAATAAATAAGGAACAGGGAATTTAACGACTCCCCTGAGACAGAACGTAATTCTGTTTGCCATCGAGGGAAGTTTTACCCGTGACGTCATTAATGTCGAATATTCCCCGTCAGATGACTGATAGGCGCGCTAAATTTTGCTACGAAGCAGCGCAAAACTCTGTCTTTTGATTTATATGCCATTGGCTACATTCGGTTGCCGTTAACGATAAAATTCTTTTAATGTTTGTGCCGTTCATTGGATAATTATATAACCCTGAACCAAAACGCATTAACGACGGGAGTGATAAATATAGAAATAAGCTTACAGTTTTGGCAGGGAATAATTTATTCCTGATGTAGCCTTTGCAGCTAGCTCAGTTTGAGTATCATGACTTCAGGGTGACAACGATCGTAATATTTTTGTAAGACTGTGCTTTGTAAAATTTATAAACGAGATCAGCTGAGATTGGGAGATATATATTTGCTTCTTGGGCCTCAATGTTTAATCTTTTTTCTTTAAACATCGAGTTCGCTTGTAATAAATTTCTTCAGATATAAAAATTACTGTTTACTGAAGGAAAATCTGCATAACGACCTCTCTGTGAATTCGGCTGCTGGCAACTGAAAGGGACCACCATATCCCGGTGTGTATTAGAGATATGAATTTTCTTTAAAATGCTCTATGCCGTATCAAAACTCCACTTACCCCTTTTGTTGCAGACGAAACTAATTTAGAACGCAATCTAATAAAAGTTATGTCTTCGTAAGCTATTAGTGCAGGATAAAATGTATTTATAATTAAGTTAGTATTGGTTTTTTACATAAGATGGAATTAAGATAAAATATTTTGTATCGGTATTATCGCATATAGCATATTGCACGAAATTTATTATTTTTCGTATATTGCACGAAATTTCTATCAGATTAAAAATTTTGATAGAACCTAAAATCTGTTGAAAGTTTCAAAAGATTTAAAGTTTTCCCTTTTTTATTTTTTATGAGTACGCTTTCTTTAAAACAGCTGCTCAGTTTCTCATCAAGAGTGTACGATATTTATTATCTTCAGTATATTGAAATATATAATTTTCATTTCAAATTCGATCATTCGAATTTTTCGAAAGAGATCAAATATCAAAATTTTTCAAAAAGGTTTGCTGTATTAAGCATATTGAAAGTATTACGTTGACTAAACCTAAATCCCAACCTAATGCTACTCAAAGTAATTTATATTTGTGTGTTACTTTTTATTATTTCTGGAATTTTCATTTGTTACAAATAAAGCTCAGAGGTTGGTGCCAGTTGACAACGCCTAAGATCTTTAACTTGAATTTATGCTTTGAATATCAGGGTAACAAAGTCGATTGTTTAAAATAAAATTTATCTACACTATTTAGTAGCATTTACCATAAATGTTATTTTATAGCATTTATATGATAAATAAGACGGATTTCAAATAGTACATGTCTATTGCAAAATTCATCATACTTTTTTGAGTACACTGCTGTCTACATAAAAAAAGTATAATTGATAATAACGAAACTTTAGTAACATAGAGATTGCAGTACAAGTAAATGCGGCATACTTCAAAGATGATTTTTTCCTTTCTGTCTGAATTTTACTTAAGAATGAGTTTCAACTGTATCAGGTGAAAAGAGTACATATTATTTTTTATTTTCTTAACCGTCGAATCTCCTTTTCGTATTAAATTATAATCTGAAATTTTCAGATTGAAACATTCTGAAAAAGTTCATAAATGTTCAAGCATTTTACTCTTTGTTTTTCTTTCAGTTATATAATTTATAAGAAATGCATGGTAATAAAATAAAAAACTCTAAATGCATGTACAAATATGAGCACCATCATCTAAGAAAAGAAATCTTACCTAGTCCGATCGATTCCTTAATAAAATCACTACCATTCTCTGTTAGGAAGAATGATATCAGTTTATTGCAAATGAAAGGGAGTCTTTGTGAAAGTAAGCGAAGTATTTATTATTACTAAAGCACTTTTTCTTTCTTATGTGGAGGGATCGGTTCCGTCATGAGCTCTTTGCCATAAAAAGAAAATAACTTGCTACCTGATGGAAATTTTCGCAATAGAATACAAATCGTGTCCGCAACCCGGCCTTTATTTTTGCAATCATTAGTCATAGACTTATATTTCCATGTATAAAAAAATGCTGTAAATGAAGCAAATATCCATATTTTACTATTTTTAAATTTATAGACATAAATTTTGTAAAATTTACGAAATCTTAATTTTTTATATGTTCACACGGTCCGTATACACGTATTTAAGAAATTGAACTCGTTACAAAAATTAAAACGCAAAACGTTTTTGACCGAGATATTTGGTTTCAAAATTTACGAAATTTAGGTCATGTACGATATTTGAAGTCATTTTCTATTTGCACGTAGGAGTCGGTTAATAAATAAATTAGAATAATTGGAGGTTGATTTTTCCTCCTTAAATGACATTTAATGATATTCTTTCGTGATTTACTATTGTCTTTAATCTATGATTTTGTTACATAATGATATGCAGAAAACATTTTCACTCGGGTAATTAATAAAATATTCTCATGAAGTTTTTATTATTTCAGAATCATAATCTGATAATTGTAAAAAAAAATTTTTTAATTCTTTAAATTACAAACAGTTTTCATATTTAATTAATGCAAATAATATTACAAGCCGGTTACGTGCCAATACTGAAGCCTGCCAGTGTTTTCTGAAACAGAATTCTGTAAGATTCGTGAATAAGATCTCCATTTTGAAAAAAAAATTACATTAATCAAAATTTTTCACAATAATCTGCGTAAAAGCTTATTTTTTAATCTTTTAACATCAGAAACCTCTTACTAAACTGGTATTTTATATTTTTATTTTTAGTTAACATACACATGCAAACATTTCGCTCTTCAATTTGTGTACGACCCCTTAATTTTATCTCCGATTTTAATGCCACATATCTCGGTTTCTTTCTTCTCTCCATCTTTTGAACAGTACTACCAGCAACGACAAACTTGTAATCGAAACTCTTTTAACTGTTAGTTCGCTAAGAGACAAGAAAACTAATATTCGTTTTGCTTATGTGCGCGGTCATCATGGAGTCTACGGAAATGAAAGAGCCGATTTCTTAGCTAAAGATGCTTTAAATTTGCCTATCGACTTAAATATTGGCATTCTGAAGAGTTATTGGAAGTCTTTTTATTTTAAAAAGTTTGTATCTAAGTGGAATGAAGAATATATTTCATCTTGTAATGCTAGGTGTACTAGAAAGTTCTTTCCTTCTGTTAATTACAGGCTGCAATCTGAGTCTTTCTTTTCTACTAATTTTAAAGTATCTCAGTTTTTATCTGGTCACGGTAAGTTTGCAAATTATTTGTTTCGTTTTAATCTTAAATCAAATAATTTATGTGAATGTTCTAAAAGAGTATGTGGGACATTTAATTTTTTCGTGTCCTACCTTTGATGGTCCTAGATTATGCATGCAGAATGACTTGAAAAAGCTTGGTGTGATTTGGCCAGTGAACTTATCAGTTTTTGTAAAATCTAGACTGCTGTTCCTTGTTTTGTTCGTTTTATTTATGAGTGTAATATTTAATGTTGTATTTAACTTACATCTGTAAGCCCCGTGTTGTACTTATGGGATGCACGGGGAGATTGTATGTGTTTAATAAAAAACAAATATCTCGGTTAATTTTTGTCGTACGTGTGTGAAACTTTTTTGCTTTATTTTTCATAACGGATACAAAATTTTCCTAAATATAAGAATAAGGCAACATATAAGAAGTTATATTTCGTATTCTATACATTTTTTAAATTTTAAACATACCAAAATATGGTTCTTTACATTATTTAAAGAATTTTCATTGTTGGAAATATATGTCTACGACCAGTGGACGCAAAAATAAAGGTTGAGTAAATATTTTCGTGTATACGGCGTATATATCAGTGTAGGAATGTCTTATGTCTACTGAAAGGTAACCTTTCACCTGGCAACCAGAAATTTCAAGAGGATATATCCTCTTGTTTTCCTTCGTTTTGAAACACTGGAAATTACAAGTAGATTATAGTTCTTGTGTAAAACTATTTAATATAGCTTATTACACTTAACTCTAAAATATTTCTCGTATGGAATTTCTGAAAAGAAAGTATACGAGCATATATTAAAAACATGCATTAATAAATACTTTATATACATTTATATACATTATTATTCCCCCCCCCGTGATTAAATTTTAGTAGAATGTATTATGTTATATTTCTATTAATTTGTTACCTTTCATGTCTGGAGGAAATTGATTATCATATTATTTGAAAATGCGCAACCTTATCATTACATTGTTATTACTTACAGAGTATTTCTAATGAAGAAATTTATATGCAGTACGTTTTATTACCTTAAAATTCAACAAAATTAATATATCAGCTTATAGTTGCTTTATTAAAATTTGCTATCTAACAGCAACGTTTATTCACTTTAATGTGTAATTATTTAAATCCATCCTTCTCTGAATATAAAGAAGTATTTATTTAGCGATTAGAGCCAGAAGTGGACACCTTTTACTCGAGAGTCGGAATTCGGAGATTATAAATTAAATATGCTGCATTTTATTTCCTGTAGAAACTTCGTATTTTCTGTATGATCGATTGTTTCCTCAACACAATCTGGTTCCTCAGAATTTATTTGAAATGTGGTCTGAAGCACGTTCTTTTATTGCTACTACTGCTTTGTTCATTTAAGTGTCCATATCTTGAGCGTTCTGTTTCGTGTATTGTTATGATGATCCGAGGAGGTTAAAATAAATGGAGTAAGCCTCCTTTGTATGCCCCCTGCAGTGAAAATGAAGCTATGAAACGTCACTCTGTGACGTGACGAGTTATGGTCGCTACCATAGGCGAGCTCCTATTGGTTTTGTTTACATAGTAATTGGTGTTGTCTACATGTTAGCTTTCATCACTGAATGTTTATAAGTCTCCCGTTCCAATTTTAATGATTAATATAAATGATTTTTTACTTAGTACATATAAAAATTACAAGGATTCCAAAAAAACTGTTTCAGATTCAATAAAATCTAGGTACACGAAAATGAGTGAATGGTAATTTACGACATGGTAGAACCTAGACCACCATTGGAAGTTTCAACGGTATTATACGTATGCCTAAAGATATTCTTCTGGGTTTCTGGATGTTGATATTTGCTCTCAAAAATCAGTGTTTGCACACATGTTTGAAAGTACAGGTCATAAATATTTTTCAGTCTAAATTGTTAGGGACTTGTGGTAGAGCTAGTTCAAAATTGGTGGCTACATTGGTGATTATTGAGTAAATAAATACAGAAGTCATCTGAGGGACGCTTTCTAGTTACTTTTTTTATTCAAAGAAAGAGAAATCCTCATGCACCACAATGTATCACACGAGGTTTACAAATCGTAAGTAAAAAAAAGACAAAATCCTAAGTAATAACATCAACTTTCAATAATACATTGAAATCAAACGCAAAGGGGAAAAAACACAAAAAAATATAAATATATAAATTATTTGCAATATTTAAAATAAAAGTCAGCAAAGTCATCAAAAGCTGAGTAGGCCGAAGGTGAAGATATAAAATCATAACATTTAGGCGGCCAATGAATTCCAATTAATTTTAATCTTGATTTCAATAGATTTCTTGCATTATCATGCAATGGGAAATCAAAAAGCAGGGGGAAAGCACTGCTGAAAGCCCAGATTGCAATTACAGAAATTGGAAGAGGTCAGCTTAAACCGTTCGAGATAAACGTTGAACTTACCATGTCCAGACAAAAATTGCGTAACGTTAAAATTGAGCATTAAGTCCTTACTTTTCAGTCTTTCAAAGATAGTTGAGAAGAATTTTTTTTGTAACAGTGAATTTTTTTTCCTATCAGGAGATATATAATCATAATTCCATTGTTCAATCATTTTAGCTTTGAATGTCTTTTTAAAGTACGATTTTGGAATATTTACATCAACATTAATATCATTTTTATTGTATTCTTAGCAAGCCAATCAGCTCTCTCATTTCCATAATTACCCGAGTAACCACGGACAAATGTAAAAAGCACTGAAATACCCTTTTTCTGCAGATCTCCGAGACCCATCAGCAGCCGAGCGGTAAAGGCGCTGAACACTGGTAGTTCGGTCCGAGGTTTGATTCTCGCGAACGGGCTGGCTGCATGGGCGTTTTCGTGTTTTCCCCATGTGTAACGTGTATACGAGCCAGTTTCCCTTAGAAAGTCCTCCACGAAGGCATCCCTCCCTTTAGGCAGATAGCCCTCGTGTGCTTTGCCATAATTGAATAACCTAACCTAATAACCTGCAGATCTCCGAGAGACTGCTGTATATTAACAATAATATCATTACAGGATGAGATATTTTTAAGGCACTCGAGGGAAGAGAATGAATCCGGGCTGATTAAGTAGCCGGAAACATGTCCATCCTGGCTAAGTATCCACTTAATTACAAAATTAATACAGAGAAGCTCAGAAATAAAAATAGTACTTTCATTTCTAATACGAAATTGCTGATACTCAATTTCAATACCATCCTTAAAAATAACATAAGCAAAACCAATTTTATCATCAATCTTACTGCCATCCGTATAGCGCACGTTTGAGAATGAATTTTCGTCAATGTCCATACTATCTAGGATCTGTACTGGTTTTTTTACAGAAGGATGACACAGAACAGACAGGGGCAATAAATGATCAAAATGAAAACTGGAGAAATTTGCAAGACTATTCTTGTAATCTATACAGGTCAGAATAAACAAACCCAACGGTGGAAATCCAGCAAGAAAGAAAACAGCATTGTTAGTAATAATTCGATAACCGCTTATAACTCGCAGTAAGATTCGTCTTAAAACTCGAAGCAGACGATTAATTTTGTTTTTTAGAACAATCCTTAAGCTCTACATCCATATGAAATAAAGGGCACAATACCTTGTTTATAAATAATTGCGCTAACGTTCTATTTAACACCAAAACTATTACATGCAATTCGATTCAGCCCACGCTGAAGTCTCTCACATTTATTAGAAATGTAGGAAGTATGCTTTTTCCAGTTTAATTTGCTGTTCAACAAAACACCTAAATATTTAATTTCATGCACCCTCTCAAGGGGATTATCATTTAGAAGCAATTGATTTCCTTCATATGCAGTATTTTTCTATCAATGAACATAGTCCTGGATTTTGCATGGTTAAAGTTTAGCTTAAACTTTATTGACCAGTCATAAATGAAATCTAAAACATCTTGGGCTGGATGAAAAGCTTTATGCATTTCCTTCCCTTGAACACAGATCAACAAATCATCTTCAAAGGCAATAACTTCACAACTGAATAGATCAGCAAGTTTCTGTAAAAGATCTTTCATAATAATAATCCAAAGTTTGGGATTGGAAACAGAACCCTGTGGGCATCCTCTCTGAGGTTAATGAACTCTTGAGGTTGCTCCCAGAAAAAGCTCGACCGTCCTGTCTTTCAGCAACACATTATGAGGTAGTTTCATTTTTTTCAGTAAATTAAGAATAGCAGGCTACCATGCATTAATGAAGGTTTCTTCAATATCAAGAAAAATTAAAATAATATACAAACCTATCGTCTTGCCCCTCTGTACAATGTTGCCAAGACGCAGAAGTGCATCCTCAGTGAAAGTCAGTCTTTGAGCAGTGAAACCATATTGGTCGGCACTAAGAACATTTTCTCTATGTAAATGCCAAGTAATTCTGTTAGTAATTAGTTTTTCAAAACATTTTCCTAAAGAAATTTTTTTTCTTTAGGCAAATGTTTTGACAAGTTCACCTAAGATTATTCACATGTAAAATACTAAAAGTTTCTTTCTTCAGTGTCACAATAACAAAGGCATTCTTCCAAGTTTGCGAAAAAGCACCAAGACTCAAACATATATTAAATAATCTATGAAAACCTGCGGAAAAAAGACGATGATAATATCTTATAGTTTCATTGAGAATGAAATCCGGACCAGGAGCTTTGCCAAGCTTTAAATTAAGAATTACATCGTCAACCTCGGCCTGAAAAAAAGAGGATCAATCTGACACGTATATTCACTGCGAGCAGATGAGCGCCACTAAGTATAAAAGTCATTATCAAACCTCACACAATCAGGAGGAAATGCTTTATCAAGAATAGCGTCGATAGTTTCCTCTGAGGAAGACGTAATGTTACCGATTGAAAGCTGAAGGCCGGAGATCGCTTTTTAGTTATGGACAATAGTTTTCTTCTATCGTCTTTTTTAGGAAGTTTCATTTAGGGTTTGATTCCAGATGATGGAGCTGGCTGGTTGCGCGGGGTGTGTTGTTTTCAGTACAAAACAAATATATGAACTGGTTTTCCAAGCTTTCTAATTTGATGCGCTTTGCAAACATCTTCCGCGTCAGCATTCCGTTTGGCAACGAATGTAACACTTCCTTATATAACTGTTAAAAAGCTACTTAGGGTTCTCGGTGCTAGAAACATGAAAAAGCAACTGCATCCTCGCTGAGAATGAAATCATGGGTCTTCCAATTTGCTAGCTGGATATGCAAATTAATATACGATAAGGACAAGTATGGAAAGAATACTACAACTCCATAATTTCTTCTCAGTTAAATGGAGGCTGGGAAGAGGCATGAGACTCAGTCGATCACTTTGGTGTCATCACTTCTTTAAATTAGGTCTTCAGTTCTTTGAACGGAAAAGTTACACCCCGTTTCATTGGTTAGCTGTCTAGTATCTAAATACACATTATGTTAAATTTAATAATCAGGTTCGTATAGTTACCGGCTAAGTTAAACTATCTATAATGTCTGTTTCCAAGTTTCTAACGTTTCAAGCATTCCTCGAAACAGAATAAAATTAACCTGAATTAGATACGTTCAGTTCTCACTTGCATATCTCTCATAGAATCTCTTCTATTCAAAACATACGGAAAATAACTGAGTTTAGACACGAAATTCTCGGCTTTAATTGTGCTTTTAATTTATCAAGCAATAAGTGAATTCACAAAGACTTGAAATCGAATCATTGGATTCTCTCATCCTTGACTTGACAGTTATGATTTACGCAAATCATCTCAAATTTAAGCCGGTATTGAAACTAAATTTTAAACACGGCAAATATACCAGAAAATAATATTACCCCACTAAAGTAACATTTCTGACCTCCTACGATTTGCCTTTTTAGCTGAAGTGATCTTTATCTTTAAAGGTAATTGGAATTAAAAAGACTTGGGCAGATATTTTTCTTGAGGTAATATTGTACTGGTCTAATCTGAACCCTTTATCATTTTTCTTAGTTAAGTTTCTAAGAAAATTTTACGTATACCATCGCAAGGCATTTTTAGGCTTAACTTTACTCGAATTATGACTAATATATAATCATGCGCTAATAAAAAATTTCAACTTTTCTCAAACATTATGTTATGTTAGATAATTTTATTAGGTGTTATTCTCTGGGCTGTCTACTTTAAAAAGGATTTTGTATAGAAATTTCACAGGAAAACCGGCTCAGATATGTACTAAATATGAGAAAATATCGAAGTATTTATCCCCAAAAGCCTGTGTAATGCTTAGAATTTCATCAGCATGAAATAGCAAATGGATTCGATTCATATTTCGAAAAGATAATTAGTGTAAAAAAAATAAATGATGAAAATTATCGATGGTCGTCCGAATGTATTTCGCAGCATAGTAAGTGACGCAATTTTTTTCTTCGTTGATATAAGAACAAATGAAACAATTTGTTCATTTTCGGCGCGCCGCAGCCAGTAGTGTTTCGGACTGTTTTGAAGTGTCTACACTGTAAAAAATTTTAGTCCAACGTTACACCATTTAATGGTTCAAAATTAAAGATAGTACCAAAACAGGGTTCACTTGATTTTACGTTTCACTGATATTTGGTGAAACGATCCAACTAGGGGCCGTATTCTCCTAGCGTGCGAAAAGATCTCGATACGAGAGTGACGTAGAAAGCGACATCTTCTCGTTCGACTGCTACGAACGATTGATGGAAAACTGCAATTCTCAAGCGCC
>KK114746.1:0-33154 GCA_000611955.2 Stegodyphus mimosarum
ATAGAAAACTGAACTTATATTATTGCATATGTAAAAAGAAAAATTGTGTTTGTTCTAATATTGGAATAGCAG
Organism: Stegodyphus mimosarum; assembly: GCA_000611955.2. Taxonomy (NCBI): domain Eukaryota; kingdom Metazoa; phylum Arthropoda; class Arachnida; order Araneae; family Eresidae; genus Stegodyphus; species Stegodyphus mimosarum. The sequence goes on from KK114746.1 coordinate 73, forward strand.
TAATTATACTCATAGTATTATGCTGTTTATAAGTATATTAATTTTGCTTTAGGAATGTTTGTATAATTTCTTGAAATTTTGTAATTTCAATCAGATGTTAATTAGTTATTTTAATTTAGAGTTACAGCCCACTTAATAATTACCCGGAACAGCTGCTATGGTAAAAAATTAGGCTTAGCCGCACTTAAACAACTAAATTCTTGACTCTGTACGTACATCCGTAATTGTTGATAATTCTACAAAAATTGCGTGAAAGTTTTATTAAAGGCATAAAAACCTTAACCGGAAGATAAGAATAATTTAATTCAAAAATTTTTAAAGCAAAAAATACACAATTTACCAACATATAAGAATAAAAAAAAACTGAGCTAAATGAACAGAGTAACAGAGTGAGTATACACACACATATATATAAATAATCACAAACAATTTTTTAAAACACATGATATAATCATGCCTAGTATTTTTGCTCATTAAGTTGCTGAAAAATTATCAGTAAAGACATAAAGTAGGAAATTTAGAACCAGTTTTTCACAAAGATTAAAAATTGAAATTCATAAATAATAAATTTCAAAAATTCCTGTAAATGCAAAAAAGAATTTAATAAATGTTAAAATCACTTCAAACAAGCAATACCCCAATTAAAAAAATCAATGAAATTTAAAATACAATATAATAGAAGAGGAGTTCAATCGACTTCAATGCCACTTCGTCAGGAGGAGGAACATTGAAATCAATTTAAATCTCTCTTCCACAAAAATCCTTGCTTATCTGTATCCAGAATTAGCCCATGAACCATTTCAATGTATTTTAATTATAATAATTCACCCGAAAATTTTGGCACTTTCCCAAAGCAAGGAATAAACAAAGTAGAGTCTAATCACAATTTTTTACCTGTAAATAAAGAGAACTCTAATCAAAGAAATGAAAACGTAAGTGAAATAATAAAATACTTTAGTGAAAAATTCAAATCAAAATTTTACTTTTAAACAAAGAAAATGTTATCCAAAAAATTGAAAACGTAAGAAATGAAATTATAAAACTTTAGTGAAAAGACTTAATCTAAACGGAATTGAAATAAAAAAAAGTATATATTCATATTTTTTTTTCATGGTTCAAGGTGAAAAGTATTTAGGAATTCTTAGCATTCCAAAGGATTGCCAAATTTCATAAATTTCCGACAAAAGGTCAAATCGGCAAAAAATATGTCAGAAGAATAATATTTGGTGGAAAAAAAATGACCTAATTTCATTTTCGAATTTGACACAGTTTTCAGTAGCAAACAATGATTTTGTAAAAGAACATTTCTTCTTTGATAGTAATTGAATCAAGTAAGAGATCACTGAATTCTGCATATTCGATTTTAAAATCTGATTCCAAGGCAAAATGTATCTTTTTCCCTTCTAAAGAAAACAACGTATTTTAGAGACACTTATAAAATTTTAAATTTTATGTAACGGGAAATTAAATTATGTATTTGAAAAAGGACTGAAATTATTTTCCTTTACCTACCAGACAGAGCAGTTGGTTGTCACTCTTTTCAGTCTCCTTTTTCGGCTTTTCATTTCACATCAGAATATCATTACGGCAAGCAAAACTTAAAGACGCGAAAACTTAAAGCCGTCATTCTAATTAATGTATTAAACTCAAAATGCTTTAGATTTTTAAGTTTCGAAGGTCCATATAAAATTAAGGTTTATAACAGCGTTTAGTAAATATATAGTAAACTCTGTGTAAAAAGATTATCCACAGTTCCAGCCTGTTTTGGTCGTCTGGTTGATGTGGTGGGTTAGAAAAATGATATGCGCTGCTGATGTTTATTGTTGGTCTACGGAATACTAATTCACTCTCATTATGTATTGAGTGAAACCTTTCACGGTGGCCATTTTCTTAAGCTAACTGCTTCTGAAATTATAGTCTAATGTGACAAGTAGTCTAACGGGACAAGTGCAATGTAGACATTCAATATGTATATATGCTGTTGCATCTTTCTGCTTAAAGATGGAACATAATTATTCAGCAAGTTACTTATTCAGATTTGAATTCCTTAGTGGTATCACTGTGGTATCACGAAGTTATGGATGAAAAACATAAACTGTAAACGACATGTCTTTAAAATGACCGCCTTCCACAGGAAGCCAGAATTATTTAGAAACATAGGTGATAGAGATGGTTCATTGTATTTATATATAAAATGTTATCATATTTAATAAATATACGCCATTTTTATGTGGCCCACCAGCAGCCGAGCGGTAAAATCTCTGAAGATGATAGCTCCGTCCGAGGTTCGAATCCCGCAAACGGGCTGGTTTGTGGGGTGCTTCCGTGGTTTTCCTCATGTCTAACGTGCATACGAGGGACTTCCGAGGAACGAAAGAGAAGAGGGGAGGATAGAACAAAAGAACGGATTTCGAAAAAACACACAGCATTCGAACACATCAGCAGTAGATAAAGTTAAAATGAGCTGGAATTTAAATAATAGATGCAATGTGAAATCACATGTTTGGAAGGTTTTTTAAATGTAGGAACATCTGCCGCGTCTTAGTAGCTTTACGAAGGATCTGCACAAAACACACGTCAAATAAGAAATGCAAGGGAAATAATACAAAAATACAAACACAAATTTAATACACTGAATAAAAACTATTCGGAAGAATACAATTTTGCAAAAAAACTACCTTTCGCTGGGAAAAATTTGTATAATAAAGGAATGGGGAAATTATGAGAATATTAAAAAAAATATGAATAAGACCAAAAACACGCAAGGAAACGCGCCAGCGCTACACTGGATACGATCTTGATTGAGTCATGTCTGGACAATCTTAACGACCAAGTGCCCGGCCACCGTAGGGAATTTTCATATCAAAAATTATTTCGACAACAATTAAATTTATGATTCTAAACATCTTTCTACTGCTTTCATAAAGAACTACAAGGCAATTTTAAAACCAGGAATAAATATTTGAAAGTTCTGACGGGGAAGAGGAAACGTAGAAAAGAAAGTGCACTTTTAAAAATTGGAACATTTTATTGAAATGTTAAAATGCAGTTTTAATAATTACGCTGAATACTACTATTACTATTATTCCTTCTATCTCAAAATGAACACATTTTTGGATTTCGTATTGCCTGAAACATTATAAATTAAAACACCAATAATAAAATGCTTTGAAATTTTGCACATGTATTTTTAATACGCAAGACTACAAACATGCATTATAAAGTATTAGTTAGTTTCTGATTTAAGTTTATTTAAGTAGGATGTCGTCTTTGTAAGGAATTTTTCTTTGCAAATTTGCATTCTATGTATTGTAGCTTCTTAACTAATAGCCTTATTTGGATAGGAAGTCTGATTTCTGAGCCCCGATAACAGAACAGTAGCCTGATTATTGCATTTTGCGTATCCGAAAATTTTATAATATTCCCCTCTCTGTTTTTCAGTCTAAAACACTGAAATTAAAATAGAATAGAAAAGCAACTTTATCTATGGTTTCCTAAGTTAAAAGCAAGAACTTTCGCAGAGAACCCGGTAAATGTAAATGCCGCCAAAATGGCGATAACAATTCAAACCTGGTAATCCAATGGATTCGCTTGTTCGAAAGTAGCTGGCAGCAACCTGTTCTCTTACGTTCTTTTTAGCTACATTGCTGTTAGTTATTTTGCACGTTGTAGCATGATCCCTTTTTTGAACGTGTAATTTAATCTTCACTTGTTAGAGACACACTACTTCACAGAAAAAATCATCATCTACTCGAATACCTGTCTCAGCTTGAAGTTAAATATAAAGGCGACATGACGGTTGACATTCACGGAAATTATTTTTAATGCAATTAAAGATTATATCCTACGTCACCGGCAATAACTTTAACAGCACAAATTTTTGAAAAAATCGTGGCTTTTTTCAGAGTCAGAAAAATCTGAAAAAAAGTATAGTTAGATATAAGTAACATGAGGTACCCAGAGTCATCTAGCGAGTACGGTATTGGACGAAACTTAACCAGATTCGATTGACGTATACTGCGAAAAAATAAGTAAATAAATAATAAAAAATCTGAAAGGTTTCAAATTTTAAATTACGTCCAAAGGGACGTTTTTGAACGTTTTGTGTGTTACCTTTATTTATTAATATCATGTTCTTCGCACTTAAACCATAAAATACAGTTCAACCGCAATATCGCAAAATAATTTTAAAATGAGTATATCTTTAGAATTTCCGAAACACAGTTCGCCCTTTAGATAAAAAAAAATTTTTTTTTCGTAGAGTGTTTGCCATTGATCGCTTTTAAATCATTTGAGTTTGTTCATAAAAAATTCGTTAAAGTTTTACAAAATATGAAATAGATAATAAAACAAATTCCAAATTTGGACTTCCAGATACGCATATTCGGGTGCAAAAGTACGTTATTCAAAACTGGATGGCTCTAGGTACCGTTGTTTTATCACATCTGGAGAAACATATATACATTTATGCAGATTCTTCATTATTTAATTCTTTAAATAGAATACAGCGCTGCAAGATTTGGTGGCAACAGTTTGAAAAGTGATTCAGACTTTTAATGTTTTCAACGCAAAATCGCAAAACGAAAACAATAGTCTTTCAGGGACAAAGCCCGTTTGGATAAACAAAGACAGTTCTGTATCTTCCGTTCTAAGTGTTCCGATTTACGAAATTCAAATTGCGTTTTTTATATCTCGAAAGCGCGACTTAGGATATATATTAGATTTATATATAGCATTGTCCTAACGTAAGTATTTTGACGCAAAATCGGGCTTTTTCTAAAATAACATATAAATGTTTTCGATTCTACGACTCAAATTATGCCTAGATTTAGTATCTTAAATTCTGTAATTTTTGGTGAGGAATCTATGAAAAAAATTTTTAAATTTATCTTGGCGGATTTTTTTCAGTTTGCGCCAAGAATAATTCACTTGGCGAATTTCTTAATTTATAGCAACCTATCTTCCTTTCCTTTTTTACATTGTCCACGAGTGGAAAAGAAGTCATCGTTCATACTTTCAGATAATTTTAACAGAGTGCGTAAACCATATTTTGTTATTATCGCTTAATAATAAATACGCCAAATTTCAGAACGCGCCGAAATATAAATTCACTTACATCCTCGGAAATTTAGAATAGAAAACCCTTAATTTTTTGCAGTTATGCTTAAAAATACATCTACTTTAAGATGGCAAAAATTATATAGGTTATAATTCAGAACGTTTTTCGAAAAAATAAATCATAAGAAATTGGCGAATTTTACTCGGAATGAACCTAAATTTCGAAATATGAAAGGAAGAATCAAATAAGTTTAATAATAAAAAAATAGCTATTAATAAATATATATCAAATTCAGTAAACATTGAGGAGCTAAAATTTTGAGAGCTAATTTTTTAAAAACTACTCGTGCGATTTCTACAAAACTTGGCAGTTCGGCATCATTTTACTCGTAGAATCGAAATATGGAAACAAATTGGCATGTCATTTCAGAAAAGTTCGATTTTGTGTCAAAATACCTACATTAGAACAATGCTATATGTAAATCTAATACATGTCCTATGTCGCGCTTTCGAGACATGAGAAACGCAAGTTGAATTTCCTCAATCGGCCCAGTAGAATAGGAGATATAGAACTGTCCCTTTTTGGGGGGGGCACAGTGTACATAGTGGGCTATGGAATTTCGATTAAAAAAAAAAACTGAAAGCTTTCAAATTTTACATTATGCCCCAACGGGCAATTTTTTTTTTTTTTTTTACAGATACGCACACACGTTTCGAGAGCATTTGAGCTAAACATTGACACACACACACACACACAAATAAATAAATAAATAAATAAATCTAAAGAGTGCGGAACTGTGTGTCAGAAATTCTAAATATATATTCAATTTAAAATTATTTTGCGATATTGCTGTTGAAGTGAATTTTATGGTTTAAGTGCGAAAAACAGGATATTTAATAAATAAAGGTAACACAAAACGTTAAAAAACGCCCCTTTGGACGTAATTTAAAATCTGAAACCTTTCAGATTTTTTTTGGCATTGCTTATCAAAAAACGAGACTGACCAATACATTTTCGTCCTTGCTAAATATTTTGCCGCAAACCGCATTAAAATTGAATACTATTTAGCAAAACTACAGCCCAATGAAATAGGTCAGTTTTAAAAGAATCACTTCGAAACAGAAATCTATTAATCAGAAAAATTAGAGTAAGAATAATTAGTAGAATTAATCATAAATCTATTTCAGTATGAATACTAAAGTTCGCTTTACATTTTTAAGCTAATTTTTACTTCAATGGGCTAAAAATCATTACTTGCATATGCTTAACCTTAATTTGAATTCAATTGTATTGTATAACATGTTTAATCAGCTAATTTTTATTTACATATGCCTATATCATGCTTTTCTGCAAACCTGAATTTAACTGTATTAATTGTCACGTTTAACTAGCTGAATTTGACTTGCATGTGCTTACGCTTAATCAGCTAATGTTTAGCTAAATTTCACTAGCATATGCTTCATCTTATGCTGTGCACTAAATATTTTAAAATGCTGAATTTGACTCATACAGCAATTCACGTTTGTTTTCGAACTCATGTATTTTTGAAAATCAATTGCATAGATCTTGTACTAAGCATTGGAAACACAGGCTTTTTTCCTAATGCATTATTTTTTCTTTATTTTAAGCTTTGCTTTTTGAAGGGAATATTATCAAAATGTTCCTTATAATAAAAGAATTTTTTGAAAAATTATTAATCAGTCACTCACGTAATATTTCGGACACTCTAGATTTTTGTTAAAATGATTTGGCAGACAATATTTTTCACTGCAATTTTTTATATTAGATGAAAATGCATAACAAGAACTATCATCTGCATTTGAAAATTATTACCAGTATTATAAAATGTATTACCATATCCGTATCAAGAGAACATGGTAAAATGCTACAAATTAATAACCAGTTCTGTTAGAAATTTAATAATTCCTTTTTACTTCCTTGTACGAAGTAAAAAGGAAGTATTGTAATCGCGAAAAATTTCGGGTATCATATTTCAACGAAAATATCTATTTTGACCGCTATCGAATGCAGTTTAAAGATGGTTTTGAGTGACATCCGTGCGTAAGGACAGATTAAAGGACTCTTTTTCCATCAAAAAAATATAAAACTGATTTAAAATGGATCCTGAAGAGATTTTTTCGTGGCATCTGTGCGTATGTATCTCGCATAACTCAAAAAAAAAAAAAAAAAGGGAAAAAAAAAAAAAAAGTAGCCTCAGAACGTTGAAATTTTGTATATAGAACTGCTATAACATGTAGATGTGCACCTCCTATTTTGGTTGCAAACAGCTGCAACGAAAGTATATAAATTTATGTGTGTATATCCACTCTGTTACTCGGCTCAGTGAATTCAGTTCTTTTTATTCTTATATGTTGGTAAATTGTGCATTTTTTACTTTAAAAATGATTGAATTATGTTGTTCTTATCTTCCGGTTAAGGTAAATCTGCATGGAAGATTCGTAGAATTATCAACAATTTAAAAGTTGTTTAAGTGCGACTAAGCCTAATCATTTTTTTCATGGCGGACATATTTGTTTACATTTGAAATTTAGGAGAATATTAGATTTGTTGCCAATCTAGAGAAACTAAGCTTCGCAACAACAAAGCTAACGCCTTCTTTTATTATTTCGAATTAAATCATGCTTAATCCATTCTGGAATTTATTCGAGGAAATAGGTGTTTTAAGATTTACTTCGTAATTTTTAATGTAGATATTTTGAGTTTTTATGTTGTTTTGCCTTGTCGCGAAGTGAGAATTAATTGAATGAATGAGAAATACTGAATCGTCTGTGAAAAACAGTTTCTTTCTTTCTTTTTTGTTTGTTTGTTTTTGTTTAATTTCTTTTACACATCCTTTTGAATTTATTATAGTATTTGAATGGAAAATGTGGAAAAGATTAGGTAATTCTCCAGATGTATAATTCCTTCCCTAATATACATAATTTTTGCGCATTCTGATGAGTTATAAAATGAATAAGATGTAACGCTGTTAAGTGAAGCTAGCGCCAGCGTGTCGCTGTGGTAAACAAACATAGTGAATGTTAAAGAGCGCATTCATTCCATTGTGGTTTATGCGCTATCGATGAAGTAGATTTAATTCAATCCAAAAAGTTTAAATGAAATGTAAAATGCGTATAAATTTAATATTCCGTACAAGGAAGTCATGTGGTGTACACGTCAGATTTTTTAAACATACTAAAAGTATTCGAAATACCTGAAAAATCTTTCATGTAAAGTGTTTAACTATCTTTTATATATAGTACCATGATAACTACATGTAACCGTTGAAAATGTACGGAATCCCAGATTTATTCTACGAGAAGCCAATTAACGCCTAAAAATTTGTAGTGGAAAACGTTCAGCAGATTTAGAAGAAGGTGTTGCGATAAAAGTGAACTCTGAAGTTTTCGGAAGAGTCATTTAGAATTATGGATTTAAGGGAGGGTGATTTTTTATATTATATGAATTCATTGTAATTTTTTATACGTTATGAAAATACATAACAAGAACTATCGTCTGCATTTTAAAATTATTACCAGTAAAATGAAATATATTAATATTTCGGTACCAAGTCAACATGACAAAATGCTTCAAATTAACGACCAGTTTTGTTAGAAACTTAATAATTCTTTTTTTAAACATAGTAAAAGTATTCGAAATATATAAACAATCTTTCATGTAAAGTGTTTAACTATCTTTTATATAATACCATTGAAATTGCGTGTTAAACGTTGAAAATATACGGAATCGCAAATTTATTCTACGAGAAACCAATCAACGGCTAAAAATTTGTAGTGGAAAACGTTCAGCAGATATAGAAGAAGGGTTTGCGTAAAAGTGAGCTCTGCAGTTTTTGGAAGAGTCATTTAGAATTATGAATTTAAGGCAGGGGGATACAAGCGTAATAATGATTTGGGAAACTTTCTCTGCCTTCGGAATAAGAAATTTAGTACTTATTGAAAGTAATATGGATATTATATAAACATATGATTATTCTTAACGAAAACCTGAAAGCATCTGAAAGAAAACGTGGAATGCAAAATACATTCAAGTTCTCTCAAGCTAACGATTCTAAACACTTAGCCATGCATAGTCGTTTGCAGTTATTATAAAAATATCCTGAAATTACCAAAACTCTTAAATATTCTCCGAACTTAAATCCTATCAAGGAGTTAACTGAAGAATAGAATAAGGAAACATGATCTTTCTTCGAAAGTTCTACTAAAGGCAAATCTTATGTAGGAATGGAACGAATAGAACAGTCTTGCAAGAAAAAATGAATTGAATCTATGCCAAAGCGCATGAAAAGTATCATTTTAGCTGAAGGATACCCAACGAAATATTGAATAAAAAAATTTAATGAATAATGTATTAAATTTGTTATTTTCATGTTTTTATTAAACATAAACTCTTTGTTTAAAGTGTCCGAGTATTTAACGAATTCATTTCCTTAACTTTCTGAATAATTTTTTTAAACTAAACATGTTTTGAATAAGTGTTTTCAAAACAAGTAGGTTTTAAACTATATGATCATTGTATATGTAAGAAAAAATAGTTATTTTGCTAATATTTCGAAACTGATATTTGCAAATAAAATTGAAAAACACAAGTGTTCGAAAACAAGTATGAGCCACTGTATATGCTTAATATCATTTTTTATTTCAAAACTTAACCGTATACAGCTAAAACCATTACCACTGGGGAGCTTGGCGACAAAATATGCACTGTTGCCAACGGGTTCTCTGCGGAAGCACCAAGGATTATTTGCGGAAGTACATGCAAATCGAAAGATAAAATTTTAATAGTTAAAAAGTAATCAGATAATAAATACCAAGATGTTTCAAAATAAATCCTGCGAGATACGTACAATGTTTAAAACATTCAAATGCGGTTATATTTTCCTGTTAGTATGATTAGGAATGCTATTCTTTTAATTGACGTATTCAAAATAAACAACGGAAGCTGAAATAGGCTTCACGTAGAATTAATTTTGTATATTAAACATAGCGCAGAAGCACCAAACGTTCAGAAATACAGAAGATTTTAAAGAATCATGAAAAACAACTGAATTTCGGTTTTGAAAACAGAAATTGCAATCAAAATACCTGAACTAAACTGAATGAGATTTCTGTTTTTAAAACAAAATCAAAAGGAAATTTGTGAAAGTAAAATAATCTTTCCAGGAAAAAGAAAGTAAGATTAATTTAAAGTGTTTAAAGCATACCCAACAAGCTGAAATGTTTTCCAGCCTTTGGAATCAAAACTATGATTCATTTTAAGAATATTTCAAAAGAACGTTGATATTTATTCACTTTTCTACGCACTTCTTTACTTACCACTGAAATTAATTGGAATTTTTGCCATAAATCCTTTAATGTAAACAAAATGACTTCTTCATTATTTTTATGAAACCATGCAGAAAGATTTCGTGCATTAGTACTATATTATAAAAGAGAAAAAAAACACTATTTTATACTTACCAAAGACACGTGCCAACGCTTTTTGGAGTTGTCTGAAGCTAGATTATTATAATTTATTTCCATAATTTCTTTTTCAGGGTGGAATTTGTTGATTATTTTAGTTTTGCAAGTAGTAACTAATGGGTCAAAGTTTGAACTAATTCCTCTGAATATGTATATCTGATGCACTTAAGATGCATTTTCTTCTACAGTTACCTTAGAGTATCAAAAATTTTAAAAGTGATCAATAAAGGGTATGCAGTTCCTAATTACAGTAAAAGAACTTTCGGTTCAGTGATTATAAAATATCAACATACCTGAATCGGAATTTTTTCATTCTAATGCTCTTTCATTTCCGGCTGTCTAAAATGAATAAAATAAGCTTGAAAAAAAATAAGTAGATAAAAAAGAGTTACAGAAAGCAAACTGGTAGTTGAAGTTTTTCGCTACATGAAAAATAAAAACGAGTGACTCATACTTTGTTTCTACCAAAGCTGTATGTAAGTAAAGCCGTTGGCACTTCAGTGGGAGAAATTGCGCTTCGTAACGACCGCAGCGCTCGTAGCGGTGGCGATGTGGAAACACAATCAGTAAAACTGCGCATGCTCCTTTTCTTTTCAGTCATTGGTTGTTTTGATTTGGTTGTTTGTTTGATTCTACTCAAATCTTGTTAACTTCTAACGTGCTTTGGTTGTGTTATTTATAACTTATTAATTTTGTACTTTTTAATTACAAAAGGCTCTTTTCAGAACGAATTTTTTTTCTTAAATTTTTTCTAATGGCGTATCGATACTGCGGATTAAGGATTGCAAGTAAGGAGTAAGATTTCGTCGAAATCTGATGGAATACATTTCTACACGTTTCCTTGAGACGATGCGTACTTAAGGAAGCAATAAAGAACAGTTTTAGGATATGTATTGTTGAAATTAAAGGTAAAAAAATCTGATAATTAAAAGAATTATTCCCCTATATTTTATAATAACGCAGGTACAAGTTTTAAATAATATTTTAAAAAATCTTTTTTTTTATTCTCTTTCAGAAATATTCAGAGAAAGTTATGTACTATTTAATGTATTTCACTATTAAAATAAAAAGAGCGCTAATTTGAAATGGACCGAATTGAGCATTAATTACAAATTGACTTAGATTTTTTTCATTTAAAAGATGCCTCAGAAGCTAAAAAAATCATGTCATATTTGAGAAAGTATTTTAGGTAGAAGCTCTGTAAGTGGAGAAGAAATAATGCATAATTTTAATGTTAATAACAATAAACTTTGCTTAAAAATGTATTCTTTTCGTATACTTAGGACTCTGAAATACTGTACAAATAGAAAATATATACATTTATATATATAATTACGACGCAATTGCAAAATATTTACATCCAATCGTGTGAAAACTCATTGCGGCCTCGTCATCTTACTTCCGACCTCCATGACGTCACTGCAGGGGAAAGGAGGAGGGGAAGAGATTTAGTTTACATCGCCACCACTGCAGTGGATTGGCGCTGCAATTTGGCGTCATGTTATAGTATGGGAGTATCGACGCTTTACTTACATACAGCTTTGGTTTCTACATCCTTTTATCACTGTATGAAAAAAAAAAGAAATTGAAAGGATTCAGATTTTAAATTACGTCCAGGGTTACTGATAGGTTTAGGGCGTTTTTTTAACACTTTGTGTGTTATCTTTATTTATTAAATATCATGTTCTTCGCACTTAAACCATAAAATTCAGTTCAAGAGAAATATCGCAAAATAATTTTAAATTGAGCATATCTTTAGAATTTCCGATACATAGTCTCACGCGCTTGAGATAAATTTTTTTTTCTGTACAACTTTGCCATTGCTCGCTTTGAAACCTTTGAGTTTGTTAATAAAAAATTCGTTAAAGTTTTACAAAATAATAAATCAATAACAAAACAAATTCCAAATTTCAAATTTGGGCTTCCAGATGCCCATATTCGCAGTAGGATTACGTCATTCAAAACTGGATGGCTCTAAGTACCGTCGTTTTATCACAATGCGAGAAACATACGTACATTTATGCAGATTCTTCATTATTTAATTTCTTTAAATATAATATTTAGTGGCAACAATTCGAAAACTGAAAAGGCATTCAGAGTGAATCGACGCAAAATCCCAAAACGAAGAAAACAATAGTCCTTCAGGGACAAATCCCCTTTGGACTAAAAATCTGAGCATTAGATAATTTGTAAAGTTTCCCCCCTTTCGGTAATTTTTCATTTTTTGATTCTGCCAATGATTTAATGAAACGTTAAGTTATGAAACGCTTCTGGTTAGTTATATATTGCATCATAGCTGTATATAGGGTGGAGCTGAACAACGACTAGATTGGTCATTTCTTTTTAACTGTGACACCTATGGACTCAATTTGGACTCCACCATATGGAGAATATTTTTCTGAGAAAAATAAGTGGCCACACTTGTAAATATGTAAATACATTTTACAACTGCAATTGCACTTTTAATAATTGAACACTGTGACTCGGATGTCTGCAGCTGATTGGCTGAGCGGCACCGGCTCCAAACAGTCTGCAATTATCTAATTGTGCAACTCTGTGCAGCTTTCGATGTTGTGAATAATGTACATTTTTTCATTTTACATATTATTTTGGTTTTGCACCATGTATTTCGATTTTATCATGTACCTGCAATGAGATCTTATGAAGTAGTTGGCAAGCCTCTACCCACCGTTTCCTGATTCGAGGATCCACATCACGTGACTCTCAGCGTTGCGTAGACTCCGGACGATGTGAACTTCAGTCACAAGCGTCTAGACTCCAAACCTCCCTTTTGCTCATCGCCCGGGTTTCAGAATGACAGAGGGAAAAAGGGAATTTCGTCCAAGCGCTCACAAATGCTCATGTTGGATTTCATCCAAGCGTTCACAATTGCTCACGTTCGAAGATCGCGTGCTTATGTTGCTATCGCTTTAAATGCTAACGAATATGTGTTAGTGGTGCTATATTTACTTAGCTTAGTTTTCTTAAAAATAAACTGGCTAATTTTATTCTGTATATTGTGTAAGATTAAATGTGTATAAAATTTCCATTTGTAAATTGTGCAAAAGTTTGTCTGAATGCAAATATTTCGCATATTTATATTATCCAATATGAGCAGGCGATCCCATGCCAGCAGGCTAATTAATTGTTAATTACATTAATTTCACATTAATTTAACATATCATCCAAGGATCCAAGGATTAATTATTACGGAGTGTCTAGGGTAAAGAACCCTTTACCTCCACATCATAGTTAATAAAAGGGAGCAGAAATAGGAAAAAATACATGAAAGACGTTAAGGAAAACAAAAAGGAAGTCAACATGACTTGAGAAAAATTACAGAGACAAAAAGAAGAACTTATAAAAATATTATAAGTTCGGAAAAATTAAGCAGCGATTAGCGAGCTTCGATCTCGGGACCTTTCGGTCTCGAGTATAACGCGCTAACCACTGAGCTCGGGAGAATACAGAATTGCTTGGTATTTTAAGATTTTTAAATAATTTTTTGGGGGTATTTTATAATTTTTTAACATGAATACAACACCAAAGATAAAACAGATAGGAAAGATTTTAAGATTAATAGGCTCCTTGGTCACATGGATTATAATATAGTTATATTAATTTCGCATATTCACATTAATTTCAAACACACACGATACGCTATAGACTAAAATTCCCTATACTCAAAATCCCTTTTCCCTTCTTCATTTCCCAGAGAAGGGATAAAACCGGTTATGAGCAAAAGTAAGGTTTGGGGTCTAGACGCTTGTACTTCAGTCAGGCAGTTCCAACACAGAAGCAGGAGCGCTTCAAGTAGTGGGATTCCAAATGTAACTCCAGGTAGACAATTTCCAGCTGTTATTTGAAAGACTTTCAGTATGGGTGAAAAGTGTATGATTTCAGTGGTCTAAGTCCCCGAAAGGTTTACCTTTAATTAAAAAAAATAATATATAAAATCTTTTATCTTATGCCCAAAGGGGCGTTTTTTAAACGTTTTCTGTGTTACCTTTATTTATTAAATACCACGTTCTTCGCATTCAAACCACAAAATTCAATTCAACAGCAATATCGCAAAATAATTTTAAAATGAACATATCCTTTAGGATTTTCGATAAACAGTCGCGCGCTGGAGATAAAAATATTTTTTTTTCCGTACAATGCCATTGCTCGCTTTGAAATCGTTGAGTTTTTTAATCAAAAATTCGTTAAAGTGTGACAAAATATGAAATCGATAATAAAACTTATTTGGGCTTCCAGATCCTATATTCGGAGAAGGATTAGGTTATTCAAAATTTGATGGCTCTAGGCACTGTTGTTTTATCACAATGCGAGAAACATACATACATTTGTGCAGATTCTTCATTATTTAATTTGTTTAAATATAATACAGGACGATAATATTTGGTGGCGAAAATTTGAAAAGTGAAACGAAAAGTCCTGCTAGCTCTGATAAGTTGTAATTAATCGGCTTTGCGTTATTGCTACCGAAATCTAAATTTGATACTACGGTTAGCTTCTGAGCAAGCCCAGAGTAAAATTTAATCGTATTGATTTAATCGTCTTGATGATGAGTCTTTGATTACAGTTCTACGTTCTGAACTGACCGTTACCTTAGTTGCAACACCATGACCTGCGGTTGATATTGTTTGCTCAAGAATGTGCACTATATTCTAATTTATGTTTAGTAAAAAAAGTTGTTAAAAACCTTATCATGACTTAATAATTGCTATATCTAAGTAACTATAAGTTACTTTAGATATAGGAATTATTCGCTTCGTGTCTGATGGCGTTAAAACTTCGAGATCAAGTGAAACCCTATATATAGTATAGCTATTGTATAGTGAAATATATATAATATAGCTCTAAAGTAACTACAACTGCTATAAGATACTTTAGATATAGGAATTATTTCCTTCATGTCTGATGGGGTTAAAACTTCGGAAATAAGTGAAACTCTATATATAATATTGCTCTTGGAGAAACCATGAAATGTTGTTGGCTTATACAGAGAGAGATACGGTATACATAGAACATTTAAACTTCTGAGCTTTCATAAATTTATGGAAAAATTCTGTAAAAAATTGTATGGCATAATTTCACGAAATAACAATCCATCATTTTTGTCGCAAATTACGATTATCGTATAACTAGGATCTCTTGCTACCCTCAGGCTCATTTAGAAATTATTTGTAAAACTTAATTTTAATCGTCCTTATCCAGAATTTTAGGCCGTCCTTTTAAGTTGGATGGTTCTGAAAGAGTTGCCCACTTGTAGCCTTCCATCATATACCTAACCATTCTGATCGTAATTTTACCAATCAGCTACCTGCCCTTCTCTGCCTATCAGCGTGTAGCAGTGTACATGTCTTAGTTATTTTTTGCACTTTTACATGTTTTTCTGAGTTGAAGCTGCCACCTCCTTCTGCTGTTACTAATTGGACATTGCTGATGTCGCTCCTCGGAACAACAGTGTTTATTCTGTTTTTTCCCCATCCTTAAGCTATGCTTTATAAGATCGAAAGTTGTCATCGCTGGCTACCCTGGGATAAGCGCTACCGGGTTGGAGTCATTATAATTATGAGACGCCTCAGACGACATCTTAATCATCAGATGTGGAGTATAGTTACGAATGTATACTTAGCATATGAACACTTTTCACACAAAAATTCATGAACATAGTTCATTCTAATCAAATATAATTTACTAAATTACAAAACAATAATTGTATAAATAACGGTGCTTTACTAACAGATAGATGATTCACCATTCAGCAGAGCAACTGCACGAGACTGAAAATAGTGAATCATTTAAAAAAATGCTGCATTTTTTTCTAAATAAGTTAACCAAGGTATAAATTCGTGATAATTATAGAGCTGTTATAAAAATATTGTTGAAAATTGTATTATTGTATTATTGTTGGAAAATGCGTATTAATGAAGTTACAGAATAGACATGCAAATTAGACTCATAGAATAATCTTGCCTGCAAGTCAAAGCAAGTTGTGTTTGAATATACTGAAAAACAATGTGTTTATACATTTTTAGAGGGTATTTACACATTTTTAGAAAGAGATTCGGGGCAATTTCATTAATGTTTACAATGTAAAGAGTATTTTTTAATTTCGCATTGCAGGATAATTCTGCGACAATAGTTTACCCCTTCCTGAAACTTTTTTTGCATTGATGGATCCAGATTTGTACACTTTTTCTCTTCGTTTTTGATAATAAATACACTTCATTTTTAAAGCAGCCATTTAGGTAAACATATGCTTCATCAACGATCACAGTGTATTTCCATTTATATCCTGCTATACAGTTTTCATATGGGTTTCTACAAATTGTTCTCTGTTAAGCCACATGCCTTGGCAAAATCTGGAGAACTTTATGTTTTTTAGTACTTTTAAGCTTTAAATCTTGGTTTATTTATTGCTGGTTCAAATATATATAAAGACTGTAGAGACATTAGGTTATTACGAAGTAGGAGAGGTGAAAAATGAGCAATGCCTTCGCCGGGAATCGAACCACGGACCTCTCGGTTGCGCGTTGAGCATGCAGACCACTACACCACGAAGGCATGCGAAGAAGGCAGGAGAAATACCTTATAAGACTTTATGAAGTTTGGTCTTCTTTGGGAGCATACACTAGACCAAATCTCTGAAAGACATGTCATGAATTATCGTTATGTCTTGTAAGTACCACAGAGACGGTGAAAGGGTGTAGAGGACCTTTTTATTTATGCAAATAAAATTTAACAGGTGGCACCAACTCGTGCTTACAGAAGCCAACACTTTTGGCTTTTAATCTGATGTAATGGATAAACTGAAGTTAATGGACTTTAAGAACAGTCTAACGGCTTCACAGTTTAATTAGCGCGCAACCTGGCTCTGGCGGAAGTTGCCGTAAAAAGGCCTAATGACAAGAATAACTCACCCGCCACCGAATTCTAATCACTAGAGAATCAAAGTTAGCAAAATGGCCTTCAAGCAAGTAAAGCAGGCTCTGATTTGACCCTCCAAAACCTTCCTTTAAATACTTCCTTCATTTTACCTAATCAGAATATCGCGTGCCCTGCAAATTTGCATTCTGGCAGGAAAATGAAACCAGGCTTGATAGGCTTGGTTTGTTTTGGTTTATGTGATTACGACAAAGCCTCGAGGGCTAATTGCCTAAGTGAAGAAATGCCTTCGTGGAGGACTTTCCTAGAGAAACTAGCTCGTATACGCTTTATACATGGGAAAAATCAACAAAACGCTCGTGCAGCCAGCCTGCCCGTTCGCCGGGATTTTGAACCTCGGACCGAACTACCAATGTTCAGCGACTTTGCCGCTCGGCCGTTGGTAAAGCTTAATAGGAAAAGGAATTAATATAAAATAACGGGTAGTAAAATTAAAATGATCATTTAGAAATATCTTTCCACGGATATGAAACGATTGGCGTTTTTTCCCTTTCCGAGTAATACTGTTGCTTATTTTTCATTTGGAAATTTTAATATCATGCATTTCATGATGTTTTTGATATATGGATTAGCACTATTTCGCTATGGAAGGCGAAAATATATATCCTTCAATCCACAGTTTGATTCCATGCAACATTTTGAAAGAAGAATATACACTCTGTTACAACAAATATATGCACCCAGAAAAAATCGAGCCACAACACGAAACTCGGCAGTAATGTCATCTTGTAAAAGATACGCAAATGATCTAAATTTCGACGCCAGTGAGACAAGGGTAAGCGCGCTATGCGCATATGAGATGCGTAGCTGGGAGAGTTTAAAGGCAGGATTGCTTGTGCAGTAAGGCAGTCTGCTTGGATGGACGGTTTTGTGAGTAGAGATGACTCTCAGACGTAACCGGTGGCAGTACGAGAAGTTGCCGAAATTTGAGAAGGGGCGAATAGTAGGCCTTAGAGGAGCAAGTTGATCGAAAAGAAGTATCGGCCGCTACCTCGGTCGAAGCGATATGGTAGTTGCTTGGTGTTGTCAACAACCGTTCACGAAAGGGATAGTCTGCCGCCGCGGAGGGCTAGGGCGTCCCTGGAACACAAACGGGAGTGAGGATCGCGCAATAATAACAACAGCCATTTCCGCACCAACAGCGTCGCTAGCATCGATTTAACGCCATTTACCACTTTCCAAGCATCCGTTGGTATCAAAGGAAATCATTCGAAGACAGCTGGCCAACGAGGTATACGCTGCCGACGTACCACTGACCCCACATCATAGGCAGTGTCGGATGGACTTTTACCGAACTCGGGCAAGCTGAAGTCTTACCAGTTAGAAGCGTGCGATCTTCAGTGATGAATCCCGATTCAATCTCACTGCTGATGATCAACGCACATGTGTGTGGAAGCGACCAGGCCAGCGGCCCGATTCAGCATTTGTTGTCGAGCGGCATATGGCGATTACAAAAGGTGTGACAGTGTGGGGAGCGATTTGTTGGGACACACGATTACCTCTAGTTGTCCTTCAAGGCACTATGACGGCTCGCTGTTACTTGTTCGACATTTTGACTCCCGTTTTACTGCCTATGCTATCAAGTCGCCCAGGTGTCATTTATCAGAAAGACAATGCTCTTTCACACACTGCGCGACTCTCCCAATAATGTTTTCAAGGATATGAGGTACTCCAGTGGCCTGCCAGGTCACCATACCTCTCGCCAATACAGGACGTTTGGAACATGCTTGGAAGGCAACTGCAGGCGTCCCGGAGTATTGGTGAATCAACTGCCCAGTTGCAAAGATAGCATGATCTTCTGCAGGAGGTCATAGGTGACATATTTGATTCGATGCCAAGCTGTGTTCCGGCTTACATAGTTGCCAGAGATGGCTATATTACTTACTGATTTGTAAACTTTTCACGCCACAACTTCTTAATAAAACAATCTTGTATTCTGAATTTGTAATCATTTGTTTATCTCCTCATACGCTACATACATGTTAAGTTTCGTGACAGTAGTTCGTTTCCATCTGGGTGCATATATTTTTACGTGAGAGAGTGTATTTAAAAGCAGCAGGCGATATTTGTTATTTTAAGTAATGAGCAAATTTCCAGAAATTTTTATTCCAAAACTTCTTTTTTTAAAATTCTTTATCAAAATCGCTCCGAAATTGTGTAAGCACCCTCTACCTCTGTTATATT
This sequence comes from Stegodyphus mimosarum, assembly GCA_000611955.2. Taxonomy (NCBI): domain Eukaryota; kingdom Metazoa; phylum Arthropoda; class Arachnida; order Araneae; family Eresidae; genus Stegodyphus; species Stegodyphus mimosarum. Next base: position 19,753 of record KK114746.1, read on the forward strand.
TCTACCTCTCACCTCTGTTATATTTATGTAGTTTTTAACAATTTTCGGATTATCAGAATGAATCTTAGCTATCGCGATGGTATTATTCACGTTGTATTTTATTGCAATCCTGCTTTTTTTAGTTTTTCAGCACGATATTTAAAAATTGGGATGTTTTGTTTTTACTTTTCTTCCATCGCGGATACCATAATTTCTAAGATGAGAACTGGTTTTGTTTTATTTGCTGCCACTTTATTTTCTGACTATCCTTTAAAGGTGATTAGATGTATTAAAAATGTATATATTAGATGTATTTCTTTATTATGCATTTTAAGCAAAATTCGGTTCAAGGACTTTTTTAATTTATTCATTTCGAAATACGATTTGAAGTGGCCTTTTTTTATCGTATTGCAAAGTACAATATTTTGTGCATGTTTTATAATTGTATCGTCTTAGATGCACTCGATGTCTTAGCTGATATCGTCAGAAGTTCTTATCGCGTGCAGAAAACTTGGATAAATGGATTTGGTTATTACATAGAATTAGTGTATGCCCTATAAAACAGTTGTGTGAAATAGCATCATTCTGCTCAACATAGATCGTGTTATGATAAAAATGGAATTCAAGCACCTTCTGTATATTCCCGCGACACCGATTTCCGAGCAATTGACGTTTCAGCAGATTATCTTGGATTTCTTTGATCAGATACAGAGTCCTGTCGCAAGCGAATTTGCCAGATTTCTCCCCCGACTCCATTGTTCTTACGTATTAATATGGTTGTACAGGACCACCGTTTTAAAACAATTTACCATATTTAAAAGCCGTCCTACCGCAACAGTGGTTAATGATTCCGTCTGCTGTAGCGAAGGACCCCGGTTCGTATCTCGGAGAAGGCTTGGATGTTTGTAAATGTATATTGTCTATGAGCATGGTAGCTCTTTAAATATGCGGTGAGCCGCAAGTCGTCTCGAGGTTGTACAGAAAGAGCGGTGGGAGACCCTCGGACCCATCCCCCTGGCGTGCTGTCTCTTAAAATCAGGGAAGAAGGCGAAACTGAGCTAAAGTCCGGCTGTCAACTATTTGGAGCTCAAAGCTCCAATGGGTGCCTTGAGCTCCTATTGAGCCAACGATAATAGGTGCCTCCTTGAGCCAACGACAACGCATATGACTCCTTGCCATAATGAATGTCATGGGTTTGAGCTGATCTTGCTGTCAGACAAATGAGACTGGTGACAGCAACAACATTATTTAAAATGACACGATGGCAAGCCAGTGTTAGACACCAAGGGTGCGTTATTCAGAAATGCCAAGAAAGTTGAAGGAAGTGTGTGTGTTCCGATGAATGTTATACTTTAATGGTGACTTTTTGAATATAGGAGAAGAGTAATGTGGTTAATCTATTGAGCAAAACGACAGGAAAGGTTAAGCGCAAACTGCAGATATAAAAGACAGTGCTTTTAAACTTGTTTGGATGGTTAAGATTAAAATAATTAACCAAAACTAACAGAATTTGATGAATGTGGAAGAGTTCAAGAAAATCCAGGTCATCAAAAGAATATACTATTACAAATTTGGGGGACCTGTTTTTGGATATTAGCGATAGAAAAATTGGTAAACATGTTAAAAAATCAGCAACGAATAACAATACACGATAAACCCCGTGATCTTTATGTCGAAATTTCAAAATCCGCTAAGTTTGATCTGAGTATACATGAATTTATTCACACATTGACAAAATATGTTATATTTCAAGATATTAAATCTGGCTTAAAGTTCTTGAGAACTGTATGAAAAAGTGAATTAATAAAATTGAAAATAGCTGAAAATAAAATGCATGGAGCTCCGAAAAATTTTATGATTAACTGAAAGGAAAAAAGAAGGCAAACATAGTTATGTGATTTAATAAATGAATGTTGTCTTTTATTAAAAAAAGAAAATTTTTAGAAACTTTATTGAAACAAAAGGAGAAAATCAATAACAACACATTAATAAATGAGGTGTTTACTTACAGAAGAAAGGGAAAATACAAGTAAAACAAAAACAGAATAAAACACAACATAGAAAGCTATTGTTTCTTAATTTAAGGATAATTAAGACTAATTTAATATTAATTTTTACTTAATTTTGAGCATTCTCAATATACAATTTTTTAATGATAAAAGATTTGTAAATGATTTAAATTAAAAGCCTTGTAGCATGCCTTGATTATTCAGTATCCTTGAGATACCGAAGTTTAAAAATAGTTGACTTAGTATAAAATAATGTTTTATTAATTGCTAGAATCATCCCTTCCTGTTTCCAACAGGAGGCGCTGTGTGTAAACCTCGGGCACGTTGGGAAAGGATAAAGGTCCTAAATGTGGGAAGCTTCCTTTTTAATACCGTAAACGAAACATACCCATATTTTGATATTAAGGATAAATAAATATTTTGATAATAAGAATAAATAAAATAAATTCTGTCGTTTTGTTGAAATGTGAAGTAATTGATTCGATTTATTTGTAGAAAGCCAATACATATTCGTAAAATAATAATATAACTAATGCAAAAGATTCTTTTTTTGCTTAAAATTTAAAAAAATTAGGAAAGAAAATTTAGGAAAACTTAAATTTGGTAAATATTTAAAAATTTTCAAATTTAATCGATTTAAATATTATAGATTTTAAAATAAAATTAAAGATTAAATTAAATTTGAAATAAATTAAAAATTTAATCTGTTTATTAAATTCCTATTATTAACTCACAGTCTCCCTATATCTTGTTCAAATTTTCAATCGTTAATAAAATACGTATTTTTCATTCATCCGCTGAAGTTCAAATACATTTTTTTAAAACTTGTAGTGGATGGCACTTGATGTTAATACTATTTTTTCACATATTAAAGGTAATTAAAATTTAAAATTTCACATATTACTATTTTATATATTTCACATGTTTTTCAGATATTAAGACTTACAAATAATGAGCGTTTATTAGGAATTCTCACGTGTATTAATTGTATAACAACTTATAAATAATAGTACATGACTGTGATAAATGGGATTGCAATATTTAATAAAAATAAGTGGCAACAGTAAGACAGAGTTCTAAAGATTTTTAAAGTGTATGGAATTAAAGAATTGTAGTTTTATAGAGTTGGATGAAGCGGATGTAATGTTCTATTATGTAGAGAAAATTCTTATAAGTAGGAATTGACTTAATTTTTTTTTATTTTACTTGTTCAGATTCAAAGTTTATAATCTTTTTAAAATTTCTTAAAAGGTTTTTAATTTCAAAGAACTTCTTAGATTATTAAAATCTTCAAAAGTTTTAGTAATTTCTTCAAAGATTCTCTTCAAAGATTTTAATGTCTTTAAAATTTGGAAAAGAAAATTTTCTTTTTCAAATTTCAAGTAGAAAAATAGTAAACGGATACCTTTTTTCTTTTTAAAATACAAAATAAACCTTTCTGGTTTGCCATCTTTCCCCCCCAAAAAAATAAAAATAAAAATAAAAAATATAATAAAATTAAGTGTATTATATATTCTAAAACAGAAAGCAATTGTATAAATGATATATAGCATTTTCAGTTTGCAGTGTGAAGTTGTTTTTGAGAAGAAACTAAAAGACAGCTACTCTGGAAATGAGTGAGACATAATTTATAAAATATATACATGGCATTTTTTATTAAAAAATTTTTCGAGTTAGCTCTTACACAAAAAAGATCTCATTGATTGGCAACATATTTCGCCGATCTCCTGTTATCACTTTTCTTTCTCAACCTATAAGTGGACACACATTCTTGACTTCTCCAACACTTTAGAGCACCATGACTACTATACATGTAATTGTAAAAGGAATTCATAAAAATTCGAAGTAAGAAACCATAGAATGTCACTGAAATTCGCGCTTAATTATAAAACATTGCTTCATATGCAACAGATGTGAAAGATGCCTCTGAACTTCTCATCACCCTAGTCAAATCCCTTTTTCCATCTAGGTAAACTGATGACAGAATCCACACGTATATGTTTTGCAGTGGATGAAAAAATACAAAATCTCCGAAACTTGCTTGTAATTGTTATAAGATTAGATATATTTGTTTTTGAAAACTATAAATATTTATGGCGAACTTCTTAGGCCATTCATGTCTTTGATGTTTTTAGTCTAGAAGACTATGATACTTTTACAGTCCATGTTCAAATATTGGAGAATCGTATGTGTATGAAAACATTAAAAGGTTCAAGAATTATTATTTGTGTATACAAAAAAATGGCCACAAAATTATTTATGTATACAAAAAATTACTTGAATGGCCGAAGATAGCTTATTTTTTAAATCTCATTAATTATGTTTTGAGTTCAGGATCGAGATGGTCTGCTTCCTATAACAGGTCTGGGTCTGTTTCCAAGAGCGTTTCTATTACGCGGTCGGAATAATGCAGAAAAACGATTTCCTTCAGTAGTTGTTGGTTCTTCTGTCTCCCCTTCTGAAGTTTCATCATCTTCATCAGTTCCATTTTCATCATTATCAGTAGATGATGCCTCTTCGTTTGCTCCTGATGGTGATGTCTCTTCTTCCGTTGGCTCGACTGCGGGGGTCGTTGTTTCTGGTTCTTCTGGTTCACTTCCGGGTCTGGGTCTCAAGAATCCTGGACGTGGAGGTCTATTTCTTGTGATTAAGTTAGGTCTGGGTCTGCTGGTGGGCCTTGAACGAGTCGAAGGGGAAGTGGGTGATCTGGTGGTGCTAGTTGTAGAGCTAGTTTGAGACCTCGAGCGGCTGGATTGGAACCTCCTAGGAGATGCTGATGTAAAACGGGATCTTGAAGCAGTGGTGGAAGCTGTGGTTGATTCTTGAGCTCGGCTTTCAGTTTTGTCATCACTCGCTTCAGTTGTCCTTGAGTTTGTTCGTGGCCTATTTCCACCTATAGGAGGGCGTGGTCTCAATCGATTTCCCCCGAAGGATCTTCGAGTAGGCGGGGAAGCCGCTGTTGTTGTTGTTGTAGTTGTCGTTGAAGTTGATGAGGAGCTTCTTGTAGGACTTCGATTTTTATTTGCTGATGATGTCGGATTGAATCTGCGACGCCCCCCGCCAATAGATGGCCGTCTACGAGGCTTTTCTGTAGTAGTGGTGGTAGTAATTTCTGTAGTTGTAGTTGGTTCAGTAGTAGTTGTTGTTGTGGTCTGTGGCTCTTCTTCTTGTATTTTATCATCGTTAGATTTAAGGGCAGTATTGTTATCAAGTACATTATTTACGTCATCATCCTCGGTTTCTTCATTAGATTTCACATCAGGCAACTGGGAACTCAATTGAGCTGCTTGAATAGTTGTAAATTCGGATATCAAAGGATTCACAGTTATACTTTCGCCTGATTTCGTAGTGGTTGTAGCTTCGGAAATAATGAAATTAGGTAAAACAGGAAATCTTGGTACTTCGTTACTGCCATATCGGAATACATTGGATACGGGCTTAAGAGGCTGCACAACTGTTTCTTCAAGCGGATCATTTGGTCTGTCAGCACGTATATAAGCTTCGCGGTCACTACCGGAAGCAGATCTTGGTTGACTTGAACTTGTTTCCCCCTGAATGGTTTCTTTCTTTGGTTCAACTGCAATTGGAGGTATAGAATTAACGTTGGCTGCTAAGGTTCTTGCACTAGCACTTTTTTCTGGCTCTTTTGCATTTTTATCGTTATCGTAAGCTTCTAAGGATGGAATATCGTCGAAATTGAGAGTAAGATTATTATTAGGAGTAGTATCATTGTCATAATAGTAATAATAATATACAACGTACTCGTCGTTTTTATTGTCTTTTTCTTTCGCTAGTGTTTCTTTATCAGACTGGATTTCTGAAGCTGGTGCCTTATGTATGGCTTGAACAGGCACATGAGAAGATCCAACTACTTTCGAATGCGTGCTGTACGTTCTTTCTGCTGTACTCAGAGGTAATCCAGAGGTATCACTAAGGATTTGTCGAGGACTATTTTGCTGATGCGATGGTTGCTGGTGTACAGAATAAGAAGTTGCTAAACTTGCAGATTGGGGAATGTGCTGTAAATTGGCGGAAGGCTGTTGATAAATGGAAAATGATTGTTGCGAATTAACTGGTGGTGTGTATTGGACAGAGTAAGACGGTGGTGGAGGTTGATTGGGAAGCACATAACCTTGCGACGTCGAGTGTTGGTTTGCTGGTTGACCAACGGGAGCGTTAGCAGTATAATGGGAAGGTGCTGCATTCAGCGGCGAATGGTATTCGTTAGATCGCATGAGAGAAATGGGAGGCTGGTAAGCGTTCTGCTGTGGAGCGGATACTGCCACTGGAGCTGGTGGAGCGCTTAGCAGAAGAGGTGGTTGGTAAGCCTTTTTTTCCGCTGACGGGACTGGATAGCTGTTGGAGGTTTGACGTCGTTTGCGAACGTCAGCTGATGATACACCACTCCAAAATAATATGAACAACAGCAGAAAATTCAAGGCTGACCTGCAATAAAATTTTGAAATTAATAAGCATTCTCCGAAAGGAACATAAATTGAAATTTAACATTGATATATGTATATATATACTATGTATAACTATTATTTACTATAATACGCGCATTTAAAGCTATTATTCTTTTCCTTTCTTTTTTTTATTCTTTTTTTTAATTGTTGTTTTTTCATTTGGGAAGATTATACCCATTCATCTGAATTGATTTCACATGCTTCTTCCATTGCTTAAACATGTAAAATTTCATATTTTTTATTAATATTTTGTCTTATAACAAGGCCAAACAAATACTTTAGTTATTGCATTATACTTTAGTTATAGGATATAAATACTTTAGCTATTGGATTATATAGATAAATAAAATTCTTTTCGTACTAAAATAATTATCTTTCATTAAAACCCTCTAACCGGCAAGGCCGTATATTGTTTGTGATATCTGTACAAACGTATATATACTTGCGTATTAAAATATGTTAAAAAATTAAAGAAATATATTAAAAGTATATAAATCCAGATATAAAATGCCAGGAAATTTTTTACATTAAATCAAGAAAATAAATTTTTCTGGTAGTAGGTTTGGAAAATTTGTGCTTTCTTAGCGAAAATCCTGGCCGGTCAGAGGATTAATAAATTGTAAAGAACTCAAAAATTATGCTCAGAAAAGGGAATTGAACTTGGAGAAAGGGGGGAGGGAGTCAGCAAATATTACTCTCACAGTGATTTTTAGAAAAACTGTATTTCACAGATGTGCTTTCTATGTGTTCCATAATATACTTTTAAGCCTCCTTATTATTTCTCTCCTTTTATTTTGTGGGAGTTATAAATCGAAACATTTAACATGTAAACACGATCATATGATAAACACTGCACAAGCAGGAAAGATTTTATTTTCTTTAATACAGCAAAAAATGGTAATGAACCAAAGCATACACGTCTTTTGTATTGCTGTATCATCTGTCAAGAAAATATACAGAAATGTTTAATTTTGGTTAAATTTTATTCATGATGATTAGTTTTTTATATGGTTTTTTGCTTTGTATTGATCATTGTACTTTTGAATACCTAAATTTAAGCCCAAACAGGTAGTCAAATTCCTTTATGAACGAACAATTAAAAAAAGTTTACAATGAAATATTTTATAAAATGTAAAATTCATGTAAAACATCCTTTTAGTTTGACTTTAGTTAGTCTGTTAAATTAACAAAACACTGAGTAAACATTTCACTCATGTTATTCGCAACATATTAAATTTTAATACATTTTAGCATTTAATACATTTTAGAATTAGCTTGCATATATTCTTTTTATTACTAAGCCCAGTATTTTTATTTATTACTCATAATTCTCCAGTAATTGATAATTATTTTAAGCTTTGAATTAAATTAGCGAGAATTATGAAATATTTCTCAGTCGTTCTGTCGCAGTATTGGTACAGCTATGCACACTTTTTATTACTGACATTGTGAAATTGGTTGAAAATTCACCCCAAGCTGATCGTGACACTTGTATTGCATTGCTTAACAATTTTATTTCGAAATGACATAAAAATTTACAATAAATTTGTTTTTTAACATACAGAAAATTATGAAAGCAATTCGATTCCTCACAGTTTTTCACGCATTATAACATAAAACACCGTATTATGCAGCTAATACAGAGAATTATTAGTTGAATGAGAAGAAACATTTGTAAAAATATAAGAACTCTTTTATCAAATAGTAATTTTTTCCGAATATAGAAATAATATGCAAAATCGCAGAATATTAACCCATTTTTATGGTTTGCTTCAGTGTGGGGAATGGGATTTCTTAACATTTATAATATTCTATAAAAACAAGAAAATTCTGTGTAGAATACGAATGACATGCATGCAGCTGCTATATAAACGACCTCTGGATAGGAGCAAGAACATTTTTTACTTCTTTGTCCTTGAGGAAACATGAAGCCTTCCCGAAGGCACCCTTTTTCCTCATGCCTTTTGCGGAAACGTTACGTTAAAGCAAAAATGAGGCAAACCGTTTCCATTGGCATTCATGGCCACGCAGACGACCGACTCAGAACAACCGCTTTCGACCAGTTTTTCTGCTAACCTGACAAAAGTGTCGCCATCTTAATTTCTTCAGCTATGTCCTGTTAGTTAGAAAGAATTTGTAGATGATGTAACATATTATCTGTGTTTACGGGAAATTTTGACCCCTTTTATTGATCTCTTAGGTGTAACTAACACACATGAAAGTGTTCGTGGTAGCGAAAAGATTATGACCCCAATAATTTTCATAGATATTTTATACTTAAATGAATTTTACATTTAAAGGATAATGAAGAATCGATTTTATTGTATGTCATTGCTTTTGTATTTTACAAAGCAGGATAATTTTCTTATATTTTGTATGAAAATTAATCTGCTTTGTAAGAGTGCGAAAGAGACAACATACAATAAAATTTTATTTTAACATGATAGCTGAAAAAGAAAATATTCGCACTCTTAAAATTTCCGATTACACTCTAACACCTCGAAACGTTTACCATCACAATTTCATAAAGTTAAAAAAAAATTATTTTTGTTATTGCAAATGAATGATATCATGAGATTAAAAAAGAATTTGCAGTCTGATCTTGACATACAAATTTAATTTAACACTTGAAGCAATTTTGAGTTCTGCAGCCTACTAATTCAACAATTAGCCCTTTACATTGTAGAGACATCAGGTTTTTTTTTTTTTTTTTTGGAAAGCAGGAGAGGTGAAAAATGAGCAATGTCGTCGCCGGGACTCGAACCGCGGACCTCTCGAATACGCGCCGTGTGTGGTGACCACTATATCACGAAGACGTGCTAAGAAGGCAGGAGAAATACCTTATATACTCTCCCTTTCAAAGAGCGACTGGGGATTAGGGAACCCAGTCGCCAAATCCTGGTAGTGAAGAATCATCATTCACCACCTTTTCCAGTCCGGGCGCCACTGTAGAGACATTGGGTTATTTTTTTAAAGCAGGAAAGATGAAAAATGAGGATTACCCTCGCCGGGACTCGAACCACGGACCTCTCAAATACGCGGTGATTGTTCTGACCACTACACCGAAGGCATGCTAAGAAGGCGGAAGAAATATCTTATAGCCTATTCATGACAGAAAAAAAAAGATTATTTATTCAAAGCGAACTATTAAAAAACAATTTATGTCATTGTTGTTTTTAATGCTTAAGAGGAAAAACAAATTGCGGTGATAATATTTCATTATAAATTATCATCATATGCAGACTTATGCGTTTATTAAATCAGGAAGTGGCTTTACTAGTTAACCGAACCGAGTACTATTTCATTTAATCGCTTGCCCACACGGCTTGTAACAAATTTTACTCGATAGTGACAGAATTTATGATGCAATTACATTTACGATAATGACAGAAAAATCTTAAAAAGAAAAATTAAGATGCGTAAATCCTATTATAAACTAAAATATAATTTAAATAAAAAAAATTAACTGCTAATTTCCTTAGTGGATTCTGTTAGTCTTCTATTAAATTTTAATCTCGAAGCACTCTTTTAACAACCAAGCATTTGCCGATTAAGCATTTTCACCTTAATATTATGAATGTCATCCATAATTAAGAATTTATTGCGAAAGAACAAGCGAGGGTCTTCTACCAGTAGGATAGAATCCTTCTTGAAGGACACTTTAAGTGAAATTAGTTCTCATATGCGCAACAAATAGACCCAGAAAAACTGCCAGAATTTGAACCAACATTTTAAACCTCAGGAAATCAACCAGAGATGAGCTACCAGTGGTACCTGGCCAAAGAAAAGAGTTGTTCTCTTCGGTACCGAGTATTTTAATTAAAGCAGTTTTTAATCGTCAGAGTTTGAAAAATAATAAAACTAATTTAATTAATTTAACAGGTAAGACTTAGTTTTTAGTCTAAGCAGGCAATTTGCTAAGAAAGACTATTAATTTCGTTTTGGCATTTTGCGTGGATTCGCTAAAAGCGTTGTTTCACTTTTTAAGTTGTTGCCACCAAATATGATCGCCCTGTATTATATTTAAAGAAATTTAAGAATGAAGAATCTGCGTAATGGTATGTATTTTTCTCTTATTGTGATAAAGCAACGGTATCTAGAGCCATCAAATTTTGAATATTGAACGTTTCCACCCAAATATGGGCATCTGGAAGCCCAAATTTGAAATTTGGAATTTGTTTACTTATCGATTTAATATTTTGTAAAACTTTAACTAACGCATTTTTAATTAACAAACTCAAGGATTTCAAAGCGAACCATGGCAACGTTGTAGAGAAAAAAAAATTATCGCCAGCGCCTGAGATCGTGTAACGGAAATTCTAAAGATATACTCAATTTGAAATTATTTTGCGATATTGCTCTTGAACTGAATTTTATGGTTTAAGTACGAAGAACGTGATATTTAATAAATAAAGGTAGTACACAAAATGTTAAAAAAAAGGCGCATTTGGACATAATTTAAAACCTGAAACCTTTCAGATTTTTTTTCATTTTACTTTTATGGAAGAAGTTTTTAGTATGTATGATATAGAACTTTATAACAAAATGTCAATGATTCGGAAAAGTCTGGAAGACAGAATAAAACAGAGAAACCAGTTAATATTTGGGTATTCGGCTGTATGCAGTAAATTAATATCGGGGGGAAAAATCTGTGCCTTTCAACAACTGGAAGTCTCGGGCATCGGCAACTTCGGAAGTTGTTAACTTTCGTACAATGACCTCTATAGGTGTGGCGCTTTAAGAGTTATCGTACTAATGATAGTGAAGACATCAGCAGTTACTATCTTGGGTGTTACACGGGAAGTTTCCCTTTGGTTTAAGATTTGAATATCCAATTTTTGGGGTGTTTTATACTATGACTATGGTTATTGAAAAACAACAGAATCAGCTCTTTGTCGGTGGACAACCGAAATGAAAGCGAACTCAGTCACTGACCCTTTTCAACGTTATTGGAAGAATGACCCTCGAGGAACCTTCTCCTTCAGTAGGTTATCGTGTCACAATGTCGTTCTGACGTCGCCACTGAGGAAGTAATCGTTCTGAGTAAAGAAATTAACGCATTTGAACTTTCCATTGTCACTTCCAGGTCTGCTTTGAATCACAGGCAGGTTAGGAACAGTAAATGTCATTCCAATCCCTTCCTGCCTTACCTGTTCCTCATATATAGACAACAACATTCTGCTGTTGCCGTTCATGTCACGGAAGTAAGATACAGTCATTAAATGTTATTTGTAATACTACGCTTTTATTTATAATTTTATTTTATATCTGTAATACTACGCTTTATACGAAAAACCTCAATTTAATTTAATAACAGAAACGATATAATAACTAATTTATTAAATCTTGGAGCAATCATGTGGTTCTTACCCAAATAAGTAAATAATAAATATATTTGAAAGAAATTTAAATCTCGCATGAATCAGACAAATTAGAGTGATGAAAGTTCAGATGCCAAGTTTTCTTTTAAAAATATACAGATTTTTTTTTCATTCAGTCATAAAATTAACCAGTTAGGCAGCTTTAAAAAGAAAAATTTAATTACATAAAAGCTGTCTGCATAGTAAAAGCGATGCCTTCCTCGAACCTACCTTTAAAGAAAATTAGTTCATGTTTGTGTTACCCACAAGAAATGCATGAAAACCTGGTAGCTTAATCTGTTCAGCAGCTTGGAACTGAACGCTGAACTTTAACCACTGGATGGGCGGGCCATTTAATGACCTGCAACTTTAATTTTTTAAAACAATGGAATTTATTTTAATTAATAAGAAACTAACTAGGAATCGGAAGATTATTACAATTGGATGTTCTTCTTCAAGGAGTTTAAGAATTTCTGAAGACAGTTTTAAAATATTGTATAGCATAATTTTTTTGAATAAAAAAAAGCTTCAATTTTCTGTTACTTAACAGTAGATTGTTTTTTAATTGATGCATCTTAGAATTCATGGAGAAAGAAGAGTTTCCTGTATTAACGTTAACTAATGATGAAATAACTTCCTCTTAAAGCTTTAGGAATGCAATTAGTTTTATACAATAGTTTCGGCATTTGGCTAAATTAACTTATTCTCTCGTGGCAACAGAAAGCGGGAGGTATAACGCGAAGAATAAAGACGACTGGAAAAAAAATGTTAACTATAAACATTTTATACGATATTGCCTATCTACTCAAGCATCACAATTAAGGTTAATAATTAATTTATTTACTTACAATATTACGCCAAAGCACACTGAGGTTATTCACCTTAAAGGAGAGATAGCTTCGTGGAGGACTTTCTAAGGAAAACTCATCCGTATTTAGGTTACATTTGGGGAAAACTACAAAAAACTCCCTTACAAGAAGCCCGTTTGCTGGGATTTCAATCCGGATTGAGATACAATCTTCTGCAATCTTATCAGTTCGGCCGGTGGTAGACTCATCTTTAAAAGAATCAGAGATTTTGAAGTGCACAGAACTTACATTTTCATTTCGCTGAATCTTAAACGACACCCGGAGGCTTAAAAGTAAGATTACAAAAGTTTCTTTACGTATAAGTGGAAAAGAAATAAAATAAAGCCCCTTAAAATGAAAGATTATTTCGGCCAAATTCAACAAACTAAGTTTTAGGCCCAGGAATTGCTCTCCGTAAAAGATCGAATCAGACAATTTATCGCAACTTTTAAATATGACACAGTTATTAATATGGTAGAAGAAATTGAAGAATCACGCAATTCGTGAGGATATCTCAGGATGAGGGTAGCATATTTTTACCGATTTTGATTTCGGAGCTCTATCCGATATCGATCTCATAGTGTGATAAACTCTTTTTAAAGATCTCAAAATCTCTCATTCAGCAAAAGCTCAAAGATGAAAAATTCAAGGCGAAGCTGATTTTTATAGATTAAATATCCGGACAACGGGAGCTAAGTACAATTTTTGAATGTATGTATATATATATATATATATATATA
>KK114746.1:33184-55208 GCA_000611955.2 Stegodyphus mimosarum
ATATATATAAACGTACGTAGGTACATTCTGCCCCGAAAAAAAAAAAAGGTTACTAGCATCAACACTGAAAAGTAACTATTGTGAAGGGAATAATTTTCCACCAGAGTTAGAAAGATGGCACTAGTTCTCTAACAGCGGTTATAGGGATAGAAAAAGTTCGCAAACACGTCACAGCGCTTGAAATGGCAAAGCGTTTAGAAAAGTGGTCTCGCTTGGAGGTGCGTTTCGAGCCATGATTCGTTATCCTGGTCGATTGTCTGAAGTTACTGTTACTGCCAGTCGTACCGCACCGAGGTACCGTTACCGCCAGTCGTTATTGTGCCACTTTGATAAGGTTATGTGAGGCCATCCAATGCAAGTGCCCTGGCATGTTGAGTGATGATGTCATCCTCTTACATGACAACGCCCGGCTCCATGCTGCTTGCCAAATTCAAAAAATGTTGCGAAAGTGGGAACTCTGGACTCATCCCCTATATAGAAAAACAATGCCCAGATTTGGCACCTAGTGACTATTTTCTTTTCCGAAATTGAAGGAACACTTACCTGGAATGAGATTCTGTTCAGAGAGTTATGTGAAAGCAGCTACCGAGAACTGGCTCAATAGGCAACGACATGATTTCTACCAAGCCGGGTTAAGCAAGTCGGTCCTGCGTTCGGATAAATGCCTAAATAGATTTGGTGATTATATGGGAAAATGATAGGCAAGTATGCCTGCTAATTCCCTTTTGTAATATCCCTCTTGTAATGGCCCTTCTGTAATTCCTTTTTGTAATGTCCAGCATAATATCTAGTAGCATAGAATATACTATAGTGTATTAAGTATAGCAATGAGTTTTGTAAGTGTGCCTTAAGTACAGTGCAATGATTAATGCAATGCCTATTATGAAATGTATCGTATAACGAGTATGTGTAGCACTGTGTTAACATGCGATGTAACCAAGAGAATGTTTAATTATAAAGTTCTTTTTGGTATGTTTTCAGAGTACAGCAAAATTTCCGCAATAATGAGCTTTTACAATAATGTTATTCCATCAAAGTAGTGAGAAATATATTGTGTCTTCAGATCTGTTTCCTGTATTTTGTATATTCTACGTCATACAACGCATGCAGAATAATCAGATGCTTTGCCCTTGTGTGACCATATAATGTCTTGTAGTTTAGTTACGGGATCCGGACGATACTCGATTAGTCAATGCAAACCGCCGGAGTGTCCGGACCTGCTCTCAGCTGTCACCTGCTAATTCCCTTTTGTATTTTCGGTCTTATTGTTGAGAAATAGCTTTTTATTACACTTGTAACCTCTTTGTTTGGGGGGGGGGATCCACCGTCGTATTATTCCAAATGGAACTAAACGATATGATTTAACTTTGGTGTGAGCGGATGCAGAAGAATTTTCTTTCAAAGTATATCCTCACAATCGCTATTTAGAATTTGCTTAATCACTATTATTTTCTGCAGGGATTCTGCACACTTTTTCACTCTTCCTTTCTGGAGAACTAGGCATTGCCGTACCAAACGATTACGCCGTTGGTATTCTTGACGATGGAGACCTGGAACGTAGGCCCAATTTGAGTTATTTTTTCCGAAATTTAAAATTCGAGTATCATACTTAGAAGCAAAGTGGTCTGACATCGAACTCGGGTTATAAGAATCTTCAATTTAGATTTCTTCATTCAGTGCTATCCACATCGGGTTTCCACGGCAACTCTTGTAACCACAGCAGGCGTACTTAAATTAACATGCATACTTAAACTAGGTGTAGGTCAGGCGATATAAAGAATACAAACACAGATGAGATTTTTGATCCACGAAGAAGCATTCTTTATTTCAGACCCATAAATTTCAAGCTTAAGAATCCACTGATTGTTAGTTGTTGCCATGACTGCATTTTACATTTACTACGAAACTATTAAATAATTAAAGGTGACGTAACCAGTTTTATAATTTCTAACTCATCTTCAATAATATGAAAAAATAAAATGATATTATTTTATTTAAGATTTATTTCTAAAAGGTCCTCAAGAGAAATTTTCTTACTTCGTAAGCATAAAAGATTTTGAAAAGGAAGATAATTCACCCCATTCCATCCTGTTAGGGATTTCACTTCGTTTTCTGACCTTTGACATAACAGGTTTATGAAAAAACGGGGTCGTGAGGCGATTTTTTCAACCTCTTTAGGAACCAGAAAGTGACGACATTTTCCTGCTTTCATCTCTATCGAGATTCTTCTTTTACTTCGCGTCCACTCCCCTCATTCTTCAAGAAATATTTCCTTAGCTCCCGACTCATAATTTCCGAAGAGAAAAAATTGCGAGAAAGAAAGAGAAATGAGCCTGTTTCTGAAGGTCGTTCGTGTAGTAAAGCTGGCTAAGACGTAAAATGAAACGAGCCCACGCTAATGTAATAATTTGCATATCCTTAACCCTGCGCGGCTAGAAAAGTCCATAAAAATCACTTCGTGAGTGGTTTTTTTTTTTTGTTTTTTTTTTGACACAATTACAACCGGCTTTAAAATTTATTTGAAAGTAAAGAACGGCATACCAATGAGCTGCGACATTCATGGCTATGGAAGAACAAAGGTTGTAGCATTATGACGCATCCAAAGATTAAACTCAACTGAAACCTGAACAGTCGGTTATATACGAAATACGGCATGCCTTTTTACTTCCTACTACGAAGTTAAAAAGGAAGTATTGTAACAGCAAAAAATTTCGGGTATCATATTTCAACGAAAATATCCATTTTGACAGCTGTAGAATGCAATTTAACGATGTTTTTGCGGGACATCCGTATGTACGGACAGAAAAAAAAACGCTTTTTCTGCAAAAAAATTATCAAACTGATTTAAAATGAATTCTGAAGAGACTTTTTTCGTGGCGTCTGTGCGTACGTACGTATATGTAATGTATCTCACATAACTCAAAAACGGGTAGCCTCAGAACGTTGAAATTTTATACATAGGACTGCTATAACATGTAGTTGTGCACCTCCTATTTTGGTTGCAATCGATCGCACCAAAAGTATATAAATATATGTATATATATATATATATATATATCCACTCTGTTACTTGGCTCACTGAGCTCAGTTTCTTTATTCTTATATGTTTCTAAACTGCGCATTTTCTGCTTTAAAATTGACTGAATTATGTTGTTCTTATCTTCCGGTTAAGGTTTTTATGCCTTCAGTAAATCTACATGCAACATTTGTGGAATTATCAACAATTTAAAAGTTTTTAAGTGCGCCTAATTTAAGTAAGCCTAATTTTTTTGGCTACAGCAGCCATCTTTGTTTATATTCGAAACTTAGCAGAATATTGTATTTGTTGCCAATCTAGAGAAACTAAACTTCGCAACAACAAAGATAACGCCTTGTTTTATTATTGCGAATAAAATCAATTAATCCATTCTGGAATTTATTAGAGGAAATAAGTGTTTAAGATTTTCTTCGTAATTTTTAATACAGATATTTTGACATTTTTATGCATTTTTACTTGTGGCGAAGCGAGAAATGATTTAATTGAATAAGAAATTGAGAAATACTGAATCGTCTGTGAAAATTTTTTTTTGGTTTGTTTTAATTTCTTTCACACCGCGTTTTAGATTTGTTATAGTATTTGAATAGAATTTTTGTGCATTCTGAGTTATAAAATGGATGAGATGTAACGCCGTTAAGTGAACCTAGCACCAGAGTGTCGCTATTTATTAGTGCATTTATTCTGTTGTGTATTATGCGCTATCGACGAAGTAGATTTAATTCAGTCTAATAAATTTAAATGAAATGCAAAATGCGTATAATTTAATATTTCGTACAAGGAAGTCATGTGGTGTGTACATCAGATTTTTTACTTTATTATACGGAGTAAAGGAACTATTATAAGCGCGAAAAATTTCAGATATCATATTGCAACGGAAATATCCATTTTGACCGTTTCCTAATCCATTTGGACGATTTTTTTTAATGAAGTTCGTGCGTACGGACAGAATAAAGAACTCTTTTCTATTTTTTTAAACGGGTATTAAAATGAATTTAAAATGAATTCAAAGGTTTTTTTTTCTTTTCTTTTTTTTCTGTGCACGTACAGGCACTATGAAAAAATACGATACTAATAATTAAGCCAAAAAATCCAAATTTTGAACAGCGTAAGAGAAAGAAGCTTCCTCTACTTCCAGGATAATTTTTTTTGATACATGCATGCAAAGAATATTCTTTTTTCAGTTTGTAACGTTTGCTCTGTTGCAAGTTTCAGAGATTCGAATTCTATAGTCACTTCGTAAATGAATAAAAGTTAATAATAAACAGTGCTGTTCTTTGTGAGTTTATTTCATTATTGAACTTTTGATTAGAGGTAGCAGCTCCACATAAAATGGTACTAAAATTTCCAGTTAGAAACACCTTAGCAGAGCTGCGCTGCTTTTTCCTTATGTTGTCAGCAAGTGGGCTTTATCTTTTCATAAATATTCGCTGAATTAATAAAAGATTAATTCAAGTTTTTTTGATGGTTTTGATTGAACACGGACAGCATTCATATTATAATTCGAAAACACAATTCAGATCTGCAAGAAAGAAGAGGGTTCTTCGTGTTCTCTTCCGTTTAAAATAAACGCAGCCCAATTAGAAACCATTTAGATGTCGATGACCGCCATAGTCACCGATTCTAGTACTATACGCATTCAACGAAGCTGTATAACGCTTTGGGAAGAAAGAAGCAAGACAGCACTTTTTAGCAAAAGAAATGAAGAGAAACGGATTCCCTTTTGAAAGAAACTTCGTGAAAAATGCACTATAATCATTGCACAACATCTTGAGTTACCCGCTGTTTTCATTTCTCAAAATAATTTATTTCGCTGATGGAAGATCAGTTTCGAAAGGTTAACAACCGAGATCATTCGAAGCATGAATATCTAAGAATTCTATCCACTGGAGTGCTGATATCAGAAGATTAATATCCTTTTTCAAATTCTTTTTTATTCAGAAACAATCAAATATCCTTATAATCTATTTAATAATTTCCAGTTATTGTTACATGTTTTGCGATTTTGAGCTTATGCAGTACAACAGCGTATGTCTTATCACGAAACTGCTACCATTTGTATTTTCAAATTCTGTTACATTGTTATTGTTGTCTTGTCCATGAATTTCCTGTCCATGGAAATTCATGGACAAGAGACAATTCAACCTCCTTGAGGCTTTGTCCATGAATTTCCGGAAATTCATGGACAAAGCCTCAAGGTGCTTGGACTTCTATTTCCACCCCAAATTTAAGGTAGGGCATCTCGGGGGGCGGGAGGTAGTCCGAGAGTATCTTACCCCTCTCCTCTGCCACAATACACACGATAGAACTTTCGGTGCGTGATATATTTAGGGTGCTCCCATGCCGTAAAAACTCTATACCAGCGATTCTCAACCGGTGGTATGCAAGAGAAAAATAGGTGGTTCACTAAAAAATAACGTATTTTTAATTATTATATTAAAAAATCTCAAGGGAAAAAAAATCTGAAAGGTTTCAGATTTTAAATTACGTCCAAAGAGGCGTTTTTTAACGTTTTGTGTGTTACCTTTATTTGTTAAATAGTATCATCTTCTTCGCACTTAAAACCATAAAATTCAGTTCAACAGCAATATCGCAAAATAATTTTTAAATGAGTACATCTTTATAATTTCTAATACACACTTCCGCGCGCTTTAGATAAAAAAGGTTTTTTTTTCCCCGTGCAGTGTTGCCAGTGCTCGCTTTGAAATCGTTTGAGTTTGTTCATCAAAAATTTGTTAAAGTTTAACAAAATAAGAAATAGATAATAAAACGAATTCCATATTCGGGTGGAAACGTACGTTACTCAAAATTGGATGACTCTAGGTACCGTTGTTTTGTTACATTTGGAGAAATATACGTACATTTATGTAGATTCTTCATTATTTAATTTCTTAAATTATAATACAGGGCTCTAATATTTTGTGGCAACAGTTTGAAACGTGATTCAGACTTTTAATGTTTCCGACGCAAAATCGCAAAACGAAAACAATAGTCCTTCAGGAACAAACCCCCTTTGGAATAAAAAGAAGAGTTGAAAAAAATTTCCTGTGATCGAACTGTAACTGAAGATGTATAAAATAGCACTTCTTAACTTTTGGCTGAACCGAAAAAAGGAATTTAAAGGCATTTCAAATAAAGCTATGAAATATTTATCACCTTTTCGCAGAACTTATTTGTGTGAACAAGGATTTTCTTCGATGTTATGTTTGAAAAATCAATACAGAAAAAAAATTAAAAGTGAATCCTAATATACGGTTAAAACGAAGTGAAATAAGACCAGCCATAAAGAAATTTATCTCCTTTTTTTTTAAAACAGGCCCAAAATTTAACACTGAATTTTAGAATTAAAGCATTATAACTTAAATTTTGATAATTAAAAGGACAACCAATTTTCAGTCTAAGACTTTTTTATGTGTGCATATTTAATACGAAATGCCAACAGGTTGTGCAAATGGTAAAATACTTTTTTTAAAAATATTTTTATTGATAAATATTAAAATAATCACTGTAAAATGTAATGGTGGTTAGTTCTAAGGCTTTCCAATTTTTGTTTAGATAGAACGCGTTAGTCAGGAGAAGAAGGAAGGATATTTGTAAAGGTACTGTAACGTTTCCGAGCTTTTATGGAAAAATAGCAAGACAGGATTGTCTTTTTAAATTTATTTAAAACTCAACAACAAATTCATTCGTGGTTAAATAATGGATGAATAGCGTAAATTGTTACATTGCTATATCTTACAGAAGCGAAAGAGCGAGTTTCCCACAGCCTTCTCTGACTACATGTGCATTCAACTCCACTGCTTCGTCTCTTCTCACCAAAGAGCAGGGAACACCCGTGAACAAGTCGGCATCATAAAAGCAGTAGGGGATAGAGACCCATTAGCCTTCAGGACATTCTCCCTTGCCGATCGTTTACACCTGGGCTCTAAAAATGAGTTTCTTTAAGTTAGTCCGAAGGAGAAGTCTCTAATAATAACCAGCTGTTTGTTTTCCTAATGATCCATTTGCTGTTACAGTAAGTCACAGTACATAGAGAATCGCTGCGCTATACCTTTACAAGCATCCATACCTTCTCCGGGATTCGAACCCGGGCCCTTCGGTACCACAGTATCCTGCCCTAACCACTAGATAGAACGTGAAATATATAGTACTACTAATTTTCTAAAAGTCGAAATACTGCAAAAATATTTTTATATAAAAAAAGTATTTTATGCAGAAATTTGTATAGTTACATAAAGCATTATTTCCTTATTACACGGTATGTACCACTTCCGTTAAATATCAGGTAATTAAACGCTGTATGAGTTTTTTTTTTTTTTTTTTACACTTGTAAGCAGGTTAATTTTTTAAAGAAATTCTTAGTCTGTGTATGCACTTCTATTCCCAACGAAAGATAAATAAAATGAAAAAGTACCGTTGAAATAAGGAAAATTATATTGTTAACCTTTTGAAAAAATAGCTTTTTAATGGATACATAGATCAAGATTTGGAGACAGTCATCAACTCTTAATGGCGTTTGGTAAATAAAACAATAATTCAGATCATACGAACCAGTTTATTATGCTCAGTAAGCGGGGAATGATCAGACTCTTGGTTTCGAACCGTTTATTTAGTTAATTCTGCGGATCGTGAAAATCCAGATCGTGCAACGTCGATTGAATCCGGTATTTCGTTACGAATGAACGAGTCGTTTAAATTGCAATTCTCCCCTCGTCACCCTGTGCTTCCGGTCGTCGCGTGTTTTCTCTGATGGGCTCGTATCATTTCGAACTGTCTCCGATAGTGACTTTTACGGCTTTTCGTCTGCCTAAAAAACAATCAAATCTGCATCACGCAAGCGAAAGGAACTTAGTTCAACCTAATTTGAACTTCATTTCATCAAATTAATATAATTTCTTTTGACGTGGTTTTCGTGTCAAAAGAAAGTGAACTTTCATATGCACCACTGCAAGATCTTTTCAAAATCGATTCAATTACATATATCGAGTAACACATGCTCGAGTCAATCAGTTAAGATGCTTTTAATAGCAGCAATGTTAAATCAGTCTTCTACGCTGAATCGAGCATATCTTTATCATTCTTTTAAAACAGTAGAATAAAAATTTGCTCTAATTGAAAGATAAACATGCCAATGTAAAAATTAAAATTAGACAAAAAAAAAAAAAAAAGAAGTCTTAGCAAAACATTTATGTTCCTGAAAAAGTAGGACCTATATAGATTGTCTTCGAAATTTTATTAATTTTATTTAAAATTGATGCCAATCTAAAGTTGCTTATTTCTTTGCCTATTTTTAAATAATTTAGAAACCAGTAATAAGTATCAGAAATTGGCACAACGTGAGTAATGCTGTATTACTATAGTTTCGAAGGCTAAATAGAATCTCCTTCTTCTGCAACTTTGCTCATGTTATGTCAAGTTCTATTGCTTATTAATGGTGTTTTCATCGTCCAATTTACTGATTCTCGCAAATACCTGTGCTCCTTTTTTGGTTTATTTTTGGCGACTTATAAACAAGAATGAAACAAAAATAAAAAACTGCTATTATTCTTGGGAAATCAAATAAAACGGTATAGGGGCAGAGGAAATTGCCTACACGTTTTATGAATCTTATCAAGAATAATTCATCGGCATTTTACACTCGCTAAATTCTTTACTCAGTTGAGAATACTTGCTGTTTTCTCTTTAATAGTATTTGATAGCATAATTTGCCGTCTTCGAATTATTATATCTTAGAAAACACACCTAAAATCACTGCCTATTGCGTGCTTACATCGATATTGATGTTTATATGATAGTCTGAATGCATTTATGGCTGAAATTATATGCCTTTAATCTCGTTTAAATGACCATCTCTCATTCTCGAAGTGTTTCTTATTCACAACACAAAAAATTGTCGCCTATTTGCCGCCCAACCGGTATAGTGGTTAGCGACGTTGATTGCCGTATCGAAAGGCCTGCGTTCGAATCTCGGAGAAGGCATGGATGTTTGTAAATGTAGAGTGTCCGTGTGGCATGGGCACTCTAAATATGCGGTGAGCGAAAGTTCTCTCGAGAGGTTGATGGTAGGCGAAGAGCTCCTAGTGTCCGTCTCCCTGGGTTGCTCTACATCAAAATTGGGGGGGGGGGTGAAAACTGAGCAAAAGTCCCACTGTCACCTGTTTGGGTGCTCAAGGCTGTTGCCAACAACAAGCGTAATCCTTCGCTCCTTGCCACGAGGAATTTCGTAGGCTTGAGCTGACTATAAGCATGAGTCATCATCAACAACCCCCAAAAAATGTTACTTAAGAGAAAGCACATCTTTTGTTGATTACAAACTAGGCATTAAACATGTTTTATTAATTGTGATAAATCGTGTGAGAGTGATCTGCTTTCTTGAAGGGATGCTTCCTTGAACGTCTCTCTAAGAGAAACCGACTCTTGTTCATGTTGCGCATCGAGGGAAAAAGAAAAAAACAAATATTCAAATTGTGCAGCCCCCCCCCTCCCCGTTCGCTGAGATTCGAACTCGGTAATAATATTAAATAGTTGTTATTCGCTCGGCGGTTGATGGGTAGGATTGATGGCTGTAAAAAGTAATCTACAGTATACAGTAATGAAATACATTATTTATTAATAATTTTCTAAGTTTTAAATAAAATAATTTGATAATTAACTAAGCAATTTTTATAGAGGCAATCTCATGCTGTTATTTATCTTCCTTTTTCTAAACATTTTTAGATTGTATTTTTCATGAAAAATTATCAGTAAAACTTTATAAAAAATTAATTGATTAATGACCTTTGTTAATTAACTATGCAAATTCAAAATTCTGTTAAGCGCTATAAGTTAGTTGCATTAATTTTCTACTTATTTCCAGTTTTTAAATACTTAAGTTTCTTTCTTACGTTTTCAACAAAAATTTATTAGTTCATTAAAAAATATGAAATATAGAAGTAAAACTATCCCTCTTTCCTTCCTGTGCTCCCAAATCATTATGCGAATATGCATTCACATATTTTAAAACCTGAAAAACGCATGTGTGCGATGTTATCGTCATGCGATAATTTGTAAGTATTTTATTTTTTACCACGATAATTTCGAAGACGAAGTTTTTGAACTCTTTTTTTTTTTCGACCACGATATTTTGTACCATGATGTTTTAAACTGCGGGCCGCCCAGACGGTATAGTGGTTTGGGGAGCTGCCTACGATACCAAAGGGCCTGGGTTTGAATCCCGGAGAAGGCACAGCTGTAACTGTTCGTCCATTCATAGGAGGCAAAGGTGGCCCACCTATTAGGTACCTCCATAATAAAGTGACCATCACTTCAGGCCTTAGTAGTGGCCAAGCCGAAGTCGGCTGAGGGCCCGCCATCGGAACAAAACAAAAAGTTTTAAACTGCGATGCTTTATCTTTGCTTCATTTTCTCCCACGATGTTTTCGCTTTGCGTTGTTTTCTCCACCATGTTTTAGTCCGCGATGTTTTCGGCTGTAACCATATTTATATTCCACATGAGCAAAACAACGAAAAACACCGAACCAGTCTGTTCGTCAGGGCTCAAACAAGAGTGCAACTACCAGAGATAGTAACCACTCGGCAACTGGTAGAGTTATATATATATATATGTGTAATGTTTTAAATGCGTAGAAGACAGCACTGCAATTTTTAACAGCTTTCGACTGTAGACATGGCTGAAGATAGGGCTGAGTGTACGGGCATGGTGACTCATTTAACACAACTGAGCTTGAAGTATTTCAAACTTTATTTCACGCACGTAAAACCATCTTAGTAGAGATTTATCCAATTATAATGAAATACAGTAAATCCTATGTACACTGATTTTAAAAGTAAGATGTAAGCATGATTGTGCCAA
The DNA here is from genome assembly GCA_000611955.2 of Stegodyphus mimosarum. Lineage (NCBI taxonomy): Eukaryota > Metazoa > Arthropoda > Arachnida > Araneae > Eresidae > Stegodyphus > Stegodyphus mimosarum. Next base: position 44,071 of record KK114746.1, read on the forward strand.
GAGTATTTACACCAAGCACATGCAGACTCCGAGCTATGATTTGTTACTCTTAGGGTGTTATGTAATCACGGAAGGATTTCGAATTTGGAGAACAGATAAGAGCACCAAATCTGGAATCTTAATTTTCAGTTCGCCAATTATTTTTTAAAAGTAGCTATCGTATTTTTTTTTTTTTTAATAGTTTTCTTTTTTTTTTTTTTTTTTGGTACAAAAATTTACGTCATTCTTTTCCTATCTTCGCCTCTGCTAATATATTCCCTGCCGCTTCGTTTCTCAGATGTTTACGTCTTAATTTTAAAATCAGTGTACATAGGATTTACTGTATTTCATTATGATCGGATAAATATCTACTAAGATGGTTTTAAAGTTTGGGAGTTCTTGAAAATCCATTCGTGTCAGCGTCTTCTATTCTTCTTGCCTATATACCCTCACGATAACGCATTAAAAATACACACACACACATATATTACACACACATATATATATATGAAAGATAAAAAATATGTAAATCAAAATTATAATTTAAATTAACCCCTAATTGCCTTTAATTCTCTCCCTCTGTTCTAAAAATCGTAATAAATTCTCTTGACTGCGTCATTTATAGCTCATTTCATTTTGCATGGCTTGCGCAGCGCTGATGACGTAATAATTGGAAACTGAACCTTTCAACTCAAACCAAAACATTTACCTTCGTGTGCTTCCATATTGGCTAACTAAGCACTTCAGTTGCTCTCTCTTCCCTATTTCGTTGTGCGCGCTTTCTATCGCGATACTTTCCAAAATGTAAATGTTCCTGAATAGGAACGACTAGAGTGTCAAGTGACTGTAGCCACGAACGTCAACTGAAAAATAAAAATGGAATTAAAACCGCCTCGGGTGCCAAGTTTCTTTATTTTATATAGCTATTATGTATGGACGCTACTCCGTCTTTTCCTTGCAATTAATTATTACATTTTAACACAGTTAAGATGAAATTAAAATGAATGTAATTAAAATTTTAAAATATGCTATTGAAACGTATGAAAATTAGGCAAATTTCGCAAAATTAATGTTGGAACTGGATTAATTATTTCAGAAAATAGATAGAAATCGGAAAGAATATTTAAGTTTTGTTGAAAACATCAGTATTACCTTCGATCGATAATTTATTGCCAGAAATATAAGCGAATATGTGTTGTTATTCCAACAGCACTTAGAATATCTTCGACTCCACATCGAAACATCACCTTTCTTGTTTGAAATTTAGCAGATTAAAATTGCATCACTCGAAAAGGAAATCGAACACCATTGGGGGCAACACATTAAGAGAGACCAACTATTTTCATTTTCTAGTTTTGTAATTGAATTTCATAAGGAAGACCTATAAATTAAACCTTCCGAACCTGGCAATGATAGCAAGCAAACAGCCTGCGTGACGCCATTGCCTGATTCGAACTGCGAATATTTCTGACGGCGGAAGTTTAACTTCCAACGTCAGAAATATTAACTTTAATATTCACTTCACTTAATTAACTTTTAATTAAATTTTAACACTTAATTAATAATTTTTGATTTAACTTTTAACACTTAATTTAATATTCACTTAATTACCTTTTAATTAAATTTTAACACTTAATTAATAACTTTTCATTTAACTTTTAACACTTAATTAACTTTAATATTCACTTCACTTAATTAACTTTTAACAGATAATTAATAACTGTTGGCGCATTTTACGCCAACGAATCTCGCCAATAGATCGCCTCCTACGATTGAGGCAGATAGAGAAAAGAAATCTAGCCTACCGGACGTGAGCAATTTCTGTAAAACGAAGCTCACAATTAAATTGTATTCCGCTTCACTGTAAATATTTGTATATAATAAAATAATTAAAAAACGAAGCAGTGAAGCTGGTCCGTCGATAAAATTAATCATTAAGATAATATAATTTAAACATCTGGCTCCGTTGAGCCTGGAGCTTACTTCAGCGATATGGATACTCTAATGAAAAGCAAAGCATCCCTAAAAGGGAAAATAACTAGATTTGAAAATTTTATGGAGACTGCAAATAATGATGTGGACTTAGTTGAACTTAAAGTGAAACTAAAAAATATTCAAGCTCTTCAGAAGAAAGTTGATGAGCTACGAAGTGCGTACTACGCACAAAGCGACATCAAGGATGATGATCTCGCAATTATTGATGATGATTTAAACCACTGTGATGATCGTCTAGAAAAACTGGAGGTAAGAATTGAAATTCTCATTAATTCTTACAATAAGTTAAATTCTGCAAAAGCAGTAAATGTTACTGAAAGTAATTTAAGTGAAAATTTTCAAATCAAAACTAAAATTCCACCATTAGTTTTGCCTGAATTTTCAGGAAAATATGAAGAATTTAGTTCATTTAAAACTCAATTTGATGATTTAATTACAAATAATGTTCAGTTAAGTCATTCGCAGAAATTGTATTATCTGAGATCTTGTCTTACTAATGACGCTAAGCATTTAGCCAGTAACTTTGATAATTTTGAATCTTTGTACAATGCATTGGAATCTCGCTATGATAATGAACGTCTGATTGTTGACATTCATGTGCAGAATATTTTAAATTTTGAAAAGATTCAATCCGAAAATGCGAAAGACATTAGAAGTATGATTGATTGTATACAAAAGAATTTACGCGCTTTGAAAGTGTTAAAGTATGAACAGAACAAGTTATGTGATGTTTTTCTAATAAATATTCTTCTTCAAAAACTAGATAAAGAATCTAGGAAAAATTTCGAATTATCTCACAAATCGAAAGTAGTTCCAACCCTGGAGGAGTTTATTAAATTTTTAGAGCAGCGTGAATCAGTATTGTTATCTATAAATAAAAATATTGCAACCGGAAGTAAGATTAGTATAAACAAGAATTCTTCCCCTTCCCATAAATCAAAAGCTCTTTTGACGAATGAAAGTAAAAATAAAAACTGCGTTGTTTGTAGAAGTTTTCATCCTATATTCCTTTGCGATACATTCTTAAAATTAAGTGTTCATGAAAGATTAAAATTAATTCGTTCACATAAGCTCTGTGAATTATGTCTAAAGCAAAACCATAAGAAAAGTCAGTGTCTCTCGAAATTTAAATGCGCTTGCGGGGAGAAACACAATAAATTAATATGTATGGGTAATGAAGGTCATTCCAAGACTTCTAGTCGCCCGGTGACGCCGCATAGACCAAACATAAGTGAGCTTGATGCAGCAAAAGGTGACTCAGAATTGAAGGCATTGAGTGTTTTAAGTAACAAAAATAAACAAAAAAGAAAAAGTGTACTTTTTTCTACTGCAGAGATTTATGTCTGTGACGCCAATAATCGAAGAGTAAAAATCCGAGCCAGTTTAGACAGCGCATCTAATATATGCGTTCTTACTGATAAAATAAGTGAATGTTTAGGAATAAAAAGGGAGAAAATTAAGACGCCTGTTACATGTCTTAATGGATCAATCCAAAATATTAAATGGAAAGTGAATACATTTATTTCAAATGAAGATTGCACCTTTAATGAACCAGTTGAATTCTTAATTGTAAATAAGATAACAGGATTAATTCCGTGTACTACGTTGGATATTTCGAAAGTAGAAATTCCACAATTTTTAAATTTAGCTGATAAATCATTTTATGAAGCTTCAGAGGTAGATGACCTTTTAAGCGCTGATTTATTTTTTAAGGCTTTGAAAAGTAATACGTATAAAATAAACGATGATTTATTCTTTAAAGAGTCTGAATTCGGATGGATCGCATGCGGGAAACTTAACGAAATACAACCTTCTTATCAGGGATATTGTTTTCTTATGCAAAATGATTCTCTTCAAAGTACTTTAAAACTTTTCTTTGATTTAGAGGGACTTGGCATTCGTGATGATCCAGTTGTGCATGAAAAGGATCAGGCGATGGAAATTTTTAATGACACTGTTGATTTTAAAAACGGACGTTACATAGTGCAACTACCTTTTAGGAAACTTTATGAAGAATTATCTGATAATTATTCCTTGGCGCGGCAGCGTTTTCAGAATTTGTGGAGGAGATTTAGTCATGATCCTGAGTTACATCAACAATACTGTGAAATTATTTCTGATTATTTAAAAGAAGGCATAATAAGCATCGTAAATCCTGATGCACCAGAAAATACTTTAAATAGACCTATATATTATTTGCCTCATCAGGCTGTGCGGAAAGAAAGTAGTTTAACTTCGAAAACTAGGATCGTCTTTGATGCGGGTAGCCATCAAAATAATGAACTTTCTTTAAATGACTGCTTGTGGCCAGGGGTTAACTTAAATCCAAATCTTTTGGACTTACTAATTAATTTCAGATTGAACAAGATTGCATTTTGTTCAGATGTTAAACAAGCTTTTCTGCAGATTTGCCTCTCCGATGAACATAAGGACGCAGTTCGTTTTCTTTGGAGTAATGATGATCCATGTGTTGATAAAAGGCCCAAGTTACAGACTTATCGTTTCAATCGAGTGAATTTCGGAGTCAGCTCGAGCCCATTTCTATTAGCAGCTACTATTAGACATCACCTTGAAAAATATAAGGAAGATTTTCCCGAAACTGTTGAAATTTTAGACAAATGTTTTTATGTAGATGATCTCATTGCTGGATGTGAGGATTTTGAAGAAGCACTTGAAGTATCCAGAAATGCCAAGAAAATTATGGAAGATGCTGGAATGGTCCTCAGAAAGTGGATTAGCAATAATGCTGAATTAATGGAGCAATGGAAGAATGAAGAATTTGATACCTATCCTGTAGATACTACGCTCAGCTTGGGCGCACACCAAACTAAAATTCTGGGGCTTTCTTGGAAGACACATGAAGATTATTTAACTATGGATACTAGGAATCTCTTGGAATTTCTTTCTATGGACAAAAATACGAAACGCTTCTTACTTCAAGCAATAGGAAAGATATTTGATCCTTTAGGATTAATTTCGCCTTTCACCATTCGAGTTAAATGCCTCATCCAGGATCTCTGGAAGGAAAAAATTCAGTGGGATGAATCTTTACCAAAAGAGATTGAAAGGGAGTGGAAGAAGTGGTGTGCTGAACTTCATCACTTAGAAAATTTGAAAATACCTAGGTTGGTTAATGATTCTCTTTCACGGGAAGATACTGTTGAAATACACAGTTTTTGTGACGCAAGTAAAAAGGCATATGGCGCTGCCATATATTTGAAGGTAAAGACTCTCAATGGAATATCGGTGAAACTCCTAACTTCAAAAAGTCGTGTGGCTCCATTAAACGGTGTAACCTTGCCAAGATTAGAACTGTTGGGTGCTCTAGTTGCAGCTCGTCTAAGTTCTAAGGTAAGGAGAATCGTGAATCTAAAAAGATCTTCTATTGACTATCATTGGACAGATTCCAAGATTGTACTCTTTTGGATAAAGGGTGCAAAAGCGCGATGGAAGCAGTTTGTGGCAAACCGAGTGAACGAAATCACCAATCTAACAGATCCCAACTCTTGGCATCACTGTGCAGGTAAAGAAAATCCGGCAGATCTTCTCTCGCGTGGAATGAGTGCTGATTCCTTGGTAACCGATTCCAGATGGTGGACAGGTCCAGAATTCTTGATGGAGCCTGAAATTTCCAAGAACTTGCAACCATTTGTTCCTGAGGTTGAAACCATCGAGCAAGTCGAAAAAGAAACTTTGCGACGGGAAAGGAAAATTCCATCTGAAGATGAGACTTGTAAAGAAACTGTCCTGCTAAATCACAGCTCTCAACATTCTATTATGGACGACCTCTTAGAACTTTCAAACAATTATTATAAAATTAACCATATTTTGTCTTATATTTTCAGGTTTATTTTCAATTGTAGGAATCAAGTAAAAAGAACTGGACCACTCTCAGTGGAGGAGGTAAGAGAAGCCGAGGAAGTGTTGATTAAACATGAACAACGAGCTTTGTTTGAAGGAAAGAAACTATCAAGTAATATTTCGAATTTATTTCCATTTTTTGATGACAAAGGAATAGTACGTGTTGGAGGAAGGTTAAAAAATGCTTCAGTGCCATATTCTCAAAGACATCCTCCTATTTTACCTAAGGCTTCAAGATTAAGTAAAATTTATTTTCAAAGTTTGCATAGGAAATTATTTCATGTTGGACCACAAGGTCTTCTAAATGCAGTGCGCTTAAAATTTTGGCCTTTAAATGGCCGTAATCTCGCACGTAAAACAGTACATCAATGTGTAACATGTTTTAAATGTAAGCCGACTCTTACTTCGCAAATTATGGGTAATTTACCTAGTGAAAGAGTTAATGTTTCACCTCCATTTGCTATTACAGGTATTGATTTATGTGGCCCATATTTAGTGAAATTTAAAAATCAACGTAAAGGTATTCTAAATAAATTGTATATTTGTATTTTTTTATACATATTTTATATTTGTTTACATGAGTAACTAAACCTTTAATATTGATATTTCATAATTAAACTTATGTCAAGTTCTTGCATGTGAACATGGCAAGGCCGGGCGGGATGTTGGCGCATTTTACGCCAACGAATCTCGCCAATAGATCGCCTCCTACGATTGAGGCAGATAGAGAAAAGAAATCTAGCCTACCGGACGTGAGCAATTACTGTAAAACGAAGCTCACAATTAAATTGTATTCCGCTTCACTGTAAATATTTGTATATAATAAAATAATTAAAAAACGAAGCAGTGAAGCTGGTCCGTCGATAAAATTAATCATTAAGATAATATAATTTAAACAATAACTTTTAATTTTAATAATTTTAAATTTAACTTTTAATACTTAATTAACTTTAATATTCACTTCCCTTATTCACTCGTTTTGAATTCTCAAGAGTTTTATGTTGTTACTTTAATCTGATCCGACTTACGAAACTTGGAAGAAATTTTTGAATGCATCACAATAATAACCTTGAAAACTCTTAAAATAAGAATTCAAAAACCTCTAATGTTATATCTTTTAGTATATATCTTTGTATATATCTTTTATTTGTGAGTATTATATTTACAAGTATATATCTTTTATTTGTGACATTATGTGCAAGAAGAATAGTCAGGAATAGTCTAGAGGAATAGTCAGGGATAATTTTGACTGCACAGCATTTGAGATAAACTCTTGGGTCAGTTCAGAGTTACAGTTTTGATTTTACATGCAGATAGATAGCTTTGTTTTTTTTGATTTAATAACCATTTATTATTTATCGTGTAAAAGATATGTAAAGTTAGTGTTAGAATTTGATTCAGTTAAAGTTGGCAAACATAAAAAGTATCGATCGTGCTTCCTCTGAGGCTTTATGTATTTTTTTCACTTAAACATGATGCTTAAATTACGAGTTTTAATTAAATTAATTTTTTAACTGTAAAAGTCTTTACAATGGTACGTATTGAAATTCACCATTGTAAAGACTTTTACATACGTATCTATTAAAACTATTGCAAAGTGCGGCAACTGTGAAGAAAACCAGTAGTAAGAAAAGAAAATCTTTTTAATTATTCAAAATTTTGTAAGCTTTTATGTTGCACCAGTGTTTGTCACTCTGGTCTAGGGTTTGACATCGATTTTAGACCTATATCCTGGGAAGATAACCAGCTGAAATTTTGCTCACACTCTCATTGTGGATGAACAACATACAATGTGGCGAAGGATTATCTGAAAATTGGATTTAGATTTTTAGCCCAAAGGAACAGTTTCCCCAGAAATTTCGATATGGAATTTTGCTTAATCCACTATAAAACAGTGTTTCACTTTTCAAATTGTTGCCACCTAATATTAGAGACCTACATTATATTTAAATAAATTAAATGATGAAGAATCTGCATGAATGTATGTATATTTCTCGCACTGTCAAAAAACAACTGTACCTAGAGACATCAAATTTTGAATAGCGTAGTCTTCCACTCGAGTATGGGCATCTGGAAGCCCAAATTTGGATTTTGGGATTTGCTTTATTAGCTACTTTATATTTTGTAAAGCGTTAACGAACTTTTGATTAACAATCTCAACGATTTCAAAACGAGCAATGGCAACACTAAACCGAAAAAAAATTATCTCCAGCGCGCAAGACTGTGCATCGGAAATACTAAAGATATGCTCTTTTAAAATATTTTGTGATATTGATGTTGAAATGAATTTTATGGTGCGAAGAATATGATATTTAATATGTAAAGGTAGCACACTAAACGTTAAAAAAAAACAGCTCCTTTGGGTGTAATATAAAATCTGAAAGCTTTCAGATTTTTTATTACCTTTTGAATACATTAAGAATGAAATAAAATTTAAAAGTTTCATTTTGATCTTATTTTTTATTTAAATCTCGGTGAGAGAATTATATTCATCCGTAATTATAAATAATGTTTGATTTCTATAGCAGGACTTGGATAAACTTTGCGACTTTTTTTCTGCCATCTGATATAGCAAAAGGGAAGAGTATTAATTCGTATAGAATAGCAAAAATTCATTTACCGTACCTACTTCTTGTCCAGTTATGAAATCTTGATAACCTTCAGTAGTTTACTCATTTCTACAGAATTCTTTCGATAGAGAATATATTTTTATTCGCATTATCCATAAATGAGGATACGTAGTTAAAGATCATCTCAAAGAGAAAAACTGGATCTATTCCGTTGTATGATAAATGCCTCAAACAATATTCTATAAACAAATAGATACATCAACGTTTCCTATTGGTCGCCGTTAAACTGAAAGCGTTGCTCTTAACTCTTAGAACCACGGTCTTGTTTTCGCAGTAAGTATTGTTAGTAAAAAGTTTTTAAAGTTTGTTATTCTATTTCGTTTTTTGTTTATTCAAATAATTAATCTAAGAGATATGTTTCTTATGTTCAGAAAACTTTTATAACAGTCAAAATGAGCTGATGACTAAAAAATGTTTTTCCTCTGGAAGTATCAATTTGCCACATACAACTCTGTAGAAAAAACTGTTTGATGCTGTGATACTTCCTTCGCAAATGAAGCAAACTCCATTGATGGAACACAGCAAAAACTTTATTAACACTCAAAAAGGCGACATACAAGCAAGAAGAGAAAACATATTCTAAACTATTTTAAAATAAATATAATTACATTCTTCGTGCGTTTAAAACGTTGCCATTCAGCTACATATCAATGTTCGTCTATTTAAATTGTACAAACGATTAGCAACAATATTTAAAACTATTCTTCGTGCATTTAAAACGTTGTCATTCAGATACATATTAATGTTCGTCTATTTAAATTGTACAAAAGATTAAAAACAATATTTAAAGCTGTTACAACGCACGTGTTTCTAAAATAGAAAAGATCCGAGAGATTTCACAACTCTTGTACTTAAAGGTTTCCCTCTCTAGGAAGATAACCCTTTTATGTTTCGCCTTAAACATTTAAGGTCAAGCAATCGACCATTTATCCTTACAATTAGACTTTGATTCCTCTCCATTATGAATTGTTTACATATGCAAAAGACTTTGCAATATTGGTGGCGTAGAATGTTGATCCATATCGAAAAGCAAATTTGGCAGCCGAGGAAGATTAAATATTCATCTTTATATTCTAATTAACATTTGCGGCCACAATTCACTTGACAATCTAATCGTGCTTATTCAAGAACATTTACATTTTTGATACTATTGTGGCAGGAAGAAAAGCAGTATGCCATCTTCTTAACGGCAAGAGAGATAGAAACAAAAGTGCGCAGTTATCCAACATGGCAGTCTATTAAGAGGAAGTTCTGGTTTCAGTTCGGAGTGTGCTACGTCTTCAGAATTATGAAAGCCATATGCGATGGACTTATCTAGAAATGACGTATTGCAGAAAAAGGCATTACTATTTTTAGAATAGAGAGGGAAATTAAGAGGTTATTGCTTTGATTTTCATATTTTTATTATATATATGTATGCGTGTAATAAAAAATTTAGAAATACTGATGTAAGAACACTGAAGCTTAGAAACACGGAAAAACTGATGGCGCAGCACGTAGATAGCATAGAACGTGGATCAATATTGAAGAGAAAGAATTCTGATTGCGCAGAACTGTTGAATTCATAATGAATAGGAAACTTGGCAATCGAGGCGAATTAAATTTCATTTTTACTTCAATTGGCATTTGTGGCCACAGTTTACTTGGCACTCTAATCCTGCCTATTCAAGAACATTTACCTTTTTTATAATGTTGCTATACTAAGAGAGCAGAGCGAAATAGCGTTTTTACAGGAATGGAGGTAGAAGCTAGTGCGCGAATATCCAAAACGGAAGCTCAAAAAGATTTAATTTTGAAAGGTTTCAGTTCTCAAAATTTTGAGGTCAAGTTCCGAATTAGATACGTCATCAGAGTTATGCAAGCCACGTGACATAGATTGATTGACCTAGAAATGACACAGTCCAGGAAAGTTATTACTATTTCTAGAATACAGAGAGGAAATACGCAAATTAAAAATGAGGAATTAAGAGGCTATGATTAAATTATAAAACTGATTTACATATTTTTTATCTTATACATTATATATAGCACATAAATGTGTATGTTTCTCTAGCTTACTGATTTTAGAGGGGATGTTAACCAAACGAAGTTCCGTTAAACGGGATTTTACTGCATTCCATTTGAAACGTAAAATCCATTCCAGTAAAATTGCATTCTATTTAATTAATAATTGTAACATATATATATATATATATATATATGTGATGTGCTATGATGATGTGATGTTGTCGTAGCTCAAAGGAACAAACGATGGTAACAAAAAGAATCCATTTATTATTTTTCGTGAAAAACAGCTGTGTTAAAATTCACATCTTCGGAGAACAATTAATGGCTTTTTGTATTGATGTTTACTCCATCATTACATTAATGAAAAGACCACCCGATGTTCCTTTGCGAGTCCTTTTATAATCACTGGAAAGGCGGAGCTTCCAAGAAATGACGTCAGCCAATCCAGTTCGCTTTAAATATTTCCAGAACATTCAATAACTGTACGTGTAGAAAAAGCTGTGAATTTAATTCCACGTCCTTTCGAATAAGAGATCGTCGCCATTAAACATGGAAAGAATATGCATTTAGAATTGTGATTGAGGAATAAACAAAAATAAAAGACGAAATTTAATTTAGGGTTTTATATGTACTTTTGACTATGGAATTTTATTATTACATATATAT